>JAKCPB010000726.1:0-270386 GCA_021442155.1 Cymbidium sinense | reverse complement strand
AACTTGAACCTTAGGTCAATTTGGGCTAAGTCAATTGGGTTCAATTGGGTCCAATCATGGCTTTGGTCAAGTTCAACAATCAATTTGGAATGAACTTGAGCCATTGGTTACAATCAATTTGGTTTATATTTTGATTTGACCCAATTTGATCTTTTAGGTTAATTTGGATCAACTTCGGTCAAGAGGGCCAACTGGGTTTGGTTTGACTCAATTGAAGGTCAAGTCATATTCAAATATTGATTTTGATTTGGTATGAATCATTGGTTTCAAGGGATTTGGCTAAGGTTACAATTTAGCTAGTTTGGGTTCATATGGGTTAAGGGGTTGACTTGGTCAAATGACCAAGTTGACTTGGTTTGACCCAATTGACAATTAATCAACTTAGGGTGATCAACAATCATGGGAGGTTTTGATGGGCTTGGTTCAATCCAATTTGGGTAGGATTAACTTGGCTCAAATAGGTCAAATTGGCCACTTTGGGTCAAGTGGACCAATTGGGTTTAGTTGGCTAATTTTTTGGGTTGAGTTTGATTTAGTTGAGTTTATATATGGATTTGGGATTGATATATAAATTTAATTGCAATTGTCTTGGGTTCAAAGGGGTTTTGGTTCATTTAAACATTTCAAGTCAAAAGGGTTAAGTTGGGTTTGACTTGGGTAGATTTTGGTTTGGCTTGATGATTGTAGATTTCATTTATATTTGTGAATATGATTGATTCATGAGAAAATCAATTGAATTTGGGTTTTGGAATGAAGGAATTTGGCTAAGTCCATGGAGTTGGGTCAAGTGGCTTAAGTTTGGATTTTGATTTGGTTTGATTTAGTTTTGATGATTTAAATGTATATTTTTTAAATTTGTAGAAGATGATTGAAAATATGATTGATTTGTGAGAAAATCAATTGAGTTTGACTTGATTTGGATTAAGATTTGCTAAGTCCATGGATAGTCATATGGCTTAGAAGGGTTTTGATTTAATTTGATTTAATTTGATTTATATTGATTTGAAGATAATTGATTTTGGATTGATTTGAATTAATATTTGGCTAAGTCCATGGGATAGGTCATATGGCTTGAAGGGTTTCAAGTTTGGATTTGATCATGGGCTTCAATCATTTGGTTTTGGAATTTGGGGCTTGGATTTGGATTTGAATTTGATGTTTAAATTGAACTTGAGGTTTGGTTTGAGAAGGTGAATATGGATTGGATTTGGGTTGTAGGTAGGTGGATTATCCTAAAGGCATAACCTAATCCTATGGTTAACCCTTCTAAGTCTTTAGGCTTAGGTTTACCCTAATTGTTAGAAGTGTCTTATGACTAGGAAGTCTTAGTGTCTAGAAGACTCCTAAGTCTAAGATGGGAAGATTGAATGCTTCAAAAGTGAGGTCAAGAGCCTTAGGCTCCATAGTGTTGCCCTTGGATATAGATGATTGGAAGACCAAACCAAGTTTTCACATTATAGACTCGATACATCTTTCAATTGTTTGGGAAACCATGGATACATGAGAACATAGTTCCATCCTCTCTACATCAGTGTATGAAGTTTGAGAGGTGGGATCGCCTATTGTGTCAAAGGAGATCTCAAGCCATTTACGCTAAGGTCATATATATGAGGATGCATACTACTCCCTCAAAATCAACAAGTCTATTCTCATAAACTTAAAAGTTTAAAAATAAAAGAAAAAAAAAAAAAAAAGAAATAGAAAAAAGAAAGAGAAGAAAAGAGAAAATGAAAAAAAAATAAAAGGGAGCAAATAGACTTGGAGGAGGAAGTGGAGCGACATTATTCCACCACGCTCATTACTCCATTCGAACATATGGATAGGATGACCTGACCTCCACTAAGTAGAAGAAGAGGCTAGTTTAGAGGCAATCCTAGGGTGAAAACCCTTTAGCCACCCAATAGAAGATCTATCCCAACTACTAGAGTACACCTCGCTATCCATATAGACTTTGAATCTAGTTCATAGGATGAGTCTTATATGATTAGACACCGCCAACTTTTCAAGTAGATTCCTTGAGGTGACACTTGAGCCGATAGCAATGAAGATAAGGCTCCAAAGCAAAGCATAAGTGTATCCAAGTCTATATGTGAAATAGTTAGGCAACCTTAGCTCTAACCCCACTTTCCTCTCAAAAAAAGGGTTTGGTAGTTAAGGAAGCCCCTAAGTCATCCAAAGTGTAAAGACTCTTTCGGGAGCATCATCCTCAAGTCAAGAAGTTGATGTAGAACTTGAGGATGATTCATATAAAGATTTAATAAAATTACCTTTTGATTGGTACTTGTCTTGTGTTCATAATTTAGCAAAGAAAGGGTTGGTCAAAGAATGGTCAAACTACTTCAAAAGAATATGGAAGAACAAATGCAAAAGCTCTCAATCAAGACTGGGACTAGGATTCAATATAGTGATGATGACAATTACTGCTAAGTCATCACCAATCATTTGGAATCTGATAGGTTCTTTTCAAATCACATTAACTCATATGAGGAGTGTGTTAGAAACTTTAGATGATCTAGAATTTTGAAGTCAAAGATGCATCACAGAGTTTGAAGAAGAGATCAAGTCAACCATCGACAAGCTCAAGGAAATCAACTTAGAATTGAAGAAGATCCATGCACATATATCTTCTTTGAAATGAAATAATGACTTAGTTATGCTATTGAAGAGTTTAAGGACTTCTTTGCATGGAGTTATGAAGAGATGCTTGGATTGGCTCTGTCATAGTAGTCCATAAATAGCAATAGAGCCTACTACTAACCCTATCAAGCAAGCTCCTAGATGCATGTGATTAGACATAACAATAGTCATTTATGAAGTCAAGAAAATGATCAATGTGCTTCCTTCATCCAAGAAAGATACCCTACATTGTTAGCCAGTGTCATCCTAGTTAAGAAAAAGAATGGCCAAATTCACATATGCTTCAATTTTAGAGATTTAAATAAGGCATGTCCAAAAGATGAATTTCACTACCAATCCCCGGTGGACATCATCTCATGCAATTTTTCTTTTCTTCATGGATGGCTCATCCGATATAACCAAATAAAGATGGCCTCAAGATGAAAGAAACACTACTTTAGAACCCACAATCAAAATCTATTATTATAAGGTCATGCCTTTCATTTTAAAATGATGCTACCAATGGCTATGACTTGAATCTTTGATGAACTCATTCATCATCTCGAGTTATGTCAATGATCTCATTAAAAGTAGAGAAAAGGAAGACCATCTCTTTGACTTGAGAGTAGTTTTGGAACAATTAAGATTTTAACCTCAAAATGAACCCTATAAAGTGTGCATTCGAGTAGCTTTAGGAAATTCTTGGTTTGTTGTCCGACACCATGGAATCAAAATTGATCCAAAGAAGATTAATAATTAGAAATGTTTAACTCAACTCGATCATGGGTGGTTTATATCTAAGATGCTTTATATCCAACCTATCGGGAAGATGTAAACCATTCTCAGATTTGTTAGAAAGGATGCCAAGTTTAACTGGGATGGTAAGTGTGAGCATGCATTCAAAGAAATCAAGAATTACCTGATGATGCCGCTAGTTCTAGCAACCCCTATCCCAGGTAAGCCCTTGGTTATACTACTCCTTTATTGCTTTATTGGCCCAATCCAATGATGAAGGGAAGGAAAGCACACTCTACTACCTCACCTATCATCTAATCCATGCTGAGGCTATTTAACCACTCATTGAGAAGCATTGCCTAGCTATAATATTTGCATCCCAAACTATACACTACATGCTTCCTCATAAAGTGAACTTAATCTCTAGGATCAATCCACTATAGTATCTCATGACATCAAATCTATCCGATAGTTGGCATGGTCCATGATCCTCTCATAGTTTGACATTACCTTCATACCTCCGGAGGTGAAAGGGCAAGCACTAGATTTCTTAGCAGACACCCACTTCTTCTCCACTTAGTCATGATGATCTCCCCATGAACAAATCATGAACTTAGGGGATACTAGCATTCACCATTGGGAGATGTACTTTGATGGTGCGCCTTCAAAGAGAGAAGAACCACATCTACTATCTAGGAAAGGTAAGGGTAGGAATAGTTCTTTAATTCTATCCGCAATGTTTGAGATTCTCATATCATCTCCAATTTGCACCAACAACAATGAAGCTAAATATGAGGCTCTTATTGCCGCCTTGAGTTAGTTGTTACTCTAAGCATCCATGACATCAACATCTTTGAGGATTCTAAGCTAGTTATCAACCAAATTGTTGAGTCTATAAGGTTATAAAGCCCAAGCTCCATCACTACCATAAGTACACCATGGAGTTATTCCCAAATCCTAGAGGTTACCATTTATAAGATTCTCAAGAGAGAACATAGTGTATTTAGCCAAGCTTGCCAAGGAGTTGGCATGTCTTGATGAGTCCATATCAATAAAGGTCCAAAATAGACAAGTCTTATCCCTTATTGATATTGAACTCATCAAAAAGTACTCTCTTGAAGGGGAGGTTGCCATCGCCAAGAAGGATGAGGAGTTAGAATGGAGGAAATCATTCATGGATTTAAATAAAGGAAAACACTATAAGAGAAGTCCCAAGCCCATCGATGAAGTAAAGAGCACTTTCCTATGCTCTTGTGGATGGTGTCTTGTATCTTTTGATCATATGGTTACATTGTTTAGATGAAAAGCCCGTAAGATCATGATCGAGGTACACTGAAGATTATGTGGAGCCAACCAATCTAGTCCGAAGATGAAAGCCAAGATCAAGAGACTAGGATACTACTGGCCATCGATGATCAAAGATTGCATGGATATGGCTAGGCGATGCCACCAATGTCAAATACACAGTGTGGTCCTACACCAACCACCCAACATTCTACATCCTACATTGGCCTCATGGCCATTCGATTGTTGGGGTACCGACATAGTGGGTCTGATTAATCTTACTTCTTCCAAGGGTCATCGATTTATCTTAGCTGCTACTAAGTACTTTTCCAAATGGGCAAAGAAATTTTTGAGAGGTCATTTCAAAGATGTTTTAGTTTTTAGAATCATATCATATATAGGTTTGAAGTGTCATGAATTATATCCGATAATGGTACGCATTCAAGAGCATCGAGATCAACAAGTTTTCTCAAGACACAACAACTTTGAACATCAACAACTGCCTCGATGAATTATATTCTACCATCAACTACTCGAGGGAAAATAACTTAGCAGAAGCCTTCAACAAAACTCTTCCAAATACTAAAGAAGACACTCGACAACAATATAAGTGGCAGATTAGTTGAAGCCTTGTGGGCCTACCACATATAGAACTTCAACTCGATACTCTTTCTCCTTAGTGTATGGGTCCATATTCTACCATTAGAAGTCCAACTCTCATCACTAATGATAGCTATAGCAAGATCATAGAGCGTAATGCCAAGTTGTTAGAAGAACTTGAAGGTTTGAGGAGAGATGGCAAGGCATGCCAAAACCTCAAGTTGTACAAAGCTAAAATAATTCAAGCTCACAATAAGTTGGTCCATCCTAGAGCTTTTCAAGTAGGAGAGCTTATTTTAGTTCTAAGGAGACTGATTATTGCCCTTCGTAAGATGGGAGGCAAGTTTGAACCCACTTGGGAAGGCCCTTTTATCATAGAGAAGGCCTACTAAGGAGGATCTTATCAGCTTATTAATTATAAGTGAGAATTCCCAATGCTTCCAATCAATAGGATCAACTTAAAGAAATATTATAAATCTTGTTTAAAAATAATTATTATCAATGAAAATTTCATTTTGAATTCAATCTCTTCCATGTTGAAAGTATTCTTGTTTGGGAATCTTCCATGATGTGTTTAGGGTAGATGTAAGGAACCCGAGCAGCATCCTATCCTTCATCGACACAACCCAAACATAAACTACACATAAACATATAGAACAAACACATATCTTCTATCTCGGGCAACTCTGAGTTGAGATAATGCGCCCAACGACACTCACTCAATAGCTGCTCTAAGTCGAGCTAACATGCTACCTTTCTAGTGTGTCCCCCAATGGTCTTCTTGCCTTCGAGGATGTAAGTCTGCTAAGCTTTCCTTCCTACATGGCCACTGCACATTGACAAGCACTTTGTTAGATTGATAGGCTTTAATGCATGGTCGATAAGCTACCTCATGTTGGCTACATTTAAGAGGATGTGAGTCTGCTATGCTTTCTTCGTGTATTAACCTTCATGCACTGACTGGGTTGAGTATATTTAAGGTTTAGGATAAGTCCCCTAGCAGCTCCTTCCCTCCTGATTGCTTCAACAATAAGTCCAGTCCTTCCTCGGGCCTCTTTGCTTAGTAGTCTCTATAGGTTAGTTGTAATCCTACATGCTTTATTTCCAGATTGATCATTAGACACCAACGGGAACCTTGGGTTGGTTGGTTCTCACTATGCTCATGGACACATCACTCATGCCGATGATAGATACACCTTAGGTTGGTTGGTTCTCACCTTAGATACACCACTCATGGCATGTAAGTTTGCTACACTTTCTCCTTGAGTTGGCCACCGCATACATATGTTTTCTTTTCTAGGCTAGATAATGCCCCTAGTAACACCTCCTATGGGCATTATATTTGATCACATCCACCCATTTAGACACTACCCATGTTACCATCGATTCAACATTTCCCCTTTTCTAGTAACCCCTGATTGAGAGAATCCATCTGTGGATGTGCAAATTCTTCTAGTAAATCTGAGAAGGTTAAGGTCCATAGCTCATCTTGTGGTCCTCACATACAAGGGTCCAAGCAAACATATAAAATATATATTCACTTGTGGATTAGAGGACACCCCTAGCGGTACCTTTCCCAAGACATCCTATCTTTAGGGTCAAGAAAACTCTAAGAATTGTGACTACTCTTGAGTTGATATAAGTCCCTGACATTCACTAGTCACCCCTAAGTTTGATTTTTTGTGCTACCAATATTTCACCCCATTAGTTATTCCCTACTTTAGCCTTCTTCTTAGCATAGTCATTGCACAACAAAAAAAACCCCTTAGATTGGCTAGCTCTACCCCATGAGTAGAGACTATCCATTTGGATTTGTAAATCAGATAGACAAGTTTGATATATCCCCTTCTCGTGGGTCCATCGCACCATGGTCCATAAATTAAATCTATAAAATTTGATAGCTCACATCCTACATGCCCTCAATTTAAAAGCAAACTAAACCAAACAAACCATATCAAATCACATGAAACTAAAATAAAATTAACCCGACTACTTTGATGACATAAGTCCCTAATCATTCACTAGTCGTCTAGGTCAAGTTTGATTTTGCACCATCCAAGTCACCAGCTTGTTCCTGGCTTTGGAAGATTTAAGTCTACTATGCCTTTTTCTTAGCATAACCAGTGTACACCAAAAGGAAACCCCTTAGGTTGGCTAGCTTTACCCATAGTAGACTATCCCTTGGATTTGTAAACCTTAGGTAGGTTATAATATAGTCCTTTCTCTCCATTGCACACCAACAAAGGTCCATTAATTAACTCATTAAATTAAACCCAATATGATTTTCCTAGTGGAGTTAAATCACACCCTTCTCCCTGTGCCCCAAATCATATATAAAAAAGTCAAGCAACAAATTAAATTTAAAACCAACCTCCTAGTGGAGCCAAAAAACCAACTCCCCAAGAGAGTCTAAATCAAAAAAATCCAACCAAACTCTTATTCCCTGGATACATCCCCAAACAAATCTATGAAATCAAACTCAAATCCCAATGTGGATAGCCCAAGTCGCTTCCCTAGTGAAGGTTCATATACCGATCCTCAGACTCGAGCTATATCTCTATCGATATGCCTCATCATCAATTAAAAATAAAATAAATTAAAGTTGATTTGATCTTAATCTGGTGGATTATAAATTTTATACCCGATATCTTCTTTCCATAAATCATATAATCAAATTAAATTCAAACCTTATCCCAAATTTTCTTCTTATGCCCTCTAAATTCCTCATGTCATGTTCCAATGCATGTGTGATAGGATCTCCCTCCATGTCCTTGACATGATATTCTCATCAAATCTTATTTCTTCTCACACCTTTACTTCAAACCAAAAAAAGCCTAACAATGTATCCATTCAAATTACATCATCTTAACATTATAATCAACATTTTATGATTTATGATATGGTGCAAGCTCAAACTAAATATACAATATCATGCTAAACATAATTTATGTGAATTAACACACTATATTATATTATATAATATATGATGTTATATTATAATTTGCTATAATATAATATATTGTCTAACATTACACCTCATTAGAATCAAAAGGAACAAATAACAAAATTTTCTCAAAATATGAATAATGTTCATTTTGATGTAAAATTGTTATTTTTTTATTAGAAATGGTAAATAGCATAATTTTTGTTTCTTGGTGTGTGCCATGAATTTGGAAAAAATTCTTCCATCACAACCTTCAAATTAACTTTTGTGAGTTTTGACCCAATGTATTATAACAAAGTAAAACATACTAAAATGTACAATAACATTTAGTAACACACCACCATTCATATATATATATATGAAGTTATATTATTATGTACATTATATTTTAATACACTTTCATATTATATATTATCTTACATTACACCTTAAAATGAATCACTTTAAGCAAAAAATTTATAAAATTTGTTTGAAAATGAACATTTATTTTGATGCAAAATTCCATTCTTTAAATGACACACCATAGCACACCCCAATGATTTTCCCTAAAGCTTACCTTAAATTTGGCCAAATCCCATCATCTCAGCCTATAAATTAGTATTTTTATGAATTATACCAATACAAACTCTACTACATCATACTATAACAAACTGAAATATGCTAAACAACAAGTAGTAATACACAGTAGTATGCTATAATGCATGATGCTACACTACATTATGGCATCCTATATTATAATACACTATAACATATTATATTATATTATATTGCAAATCACATCACAAGGGATTTCTTAAGATAAAAATCATAAATTTAGTCTAAATAATAAAACTATATTTTTAGTCATCACTTACATATTTTAAATTGAAATAGTGCCATGCACTAGCTATAATGAATTTGGACAAATTCCACCATTTTAAAGACCAAATCAACATTTTTATAAATAATGCTAGTGTAGGCTTGACTGCATGATTGTATAATACTAAAAGAATTTAAAATGCATAGAACAATATATTATGATATATGATGATATACTATGCTACAACATATAATATTTATTTTGAACATAAAATCTTACATTTTTTTATACTACAAGTAGCACACCTTTGGTACTACAACCTAATTCCCACTTCAAATTTAATAAATTTTATCATCTAATTTATTAAATCAATATTTTATGATTTATATTAATATAGACTATAATACCATAATATACTAAAACATTTCAAAACTTCTATAACATCCAAAAACACATCACTACATGCTCAAATATATGATGCTACATTATACTATAATATATGGTATTTTAATATGATTTAGGTTAGGGTTTAGGTATTTAAGTCTCTAATAGTCAAGTGAAAGTCTCTTAAAGACATTTTCTTTATCTACCATAACTATGTTAGGATTAGGTCATTTTTTAGTTCTACTCCTAATGACATCTTGATTCATGGTTTAGGATATAAGGCTAGTTTAGAGTTTAGGGTTTCAGGTTTAGGGTTCATTTAGGGTTTAAGGTTTAAGGCTTAGGGTTTGGGGTTGTAGGTTTTAGGATTTAAGGTTAATGGTTTTAGGGTTTAGGGTATAGGCTTAAGGGTTTAGGTTTTTAAGAATTAAGGTTTAGGGTTTAACATTTAAGGTTTTTAAGGTTTAGGGTTTAGGGTTTATGATTTAGGTTTTAGGTTTAGGGTTTATGTTTTAGTTTAGGGTTTAGGGTTTAGGGTTTAAGATTTTATTTTTAACAGAGAATAAATTCATGTTCAACATTTTTTACTTTTCAATTTCATCAATGAAGAAACTCACCAAGTTTTTTAAGACACAAGTGATAAATTAGATAAAAATGAGCATGCATAGAGCAAATAAAAAGCCCTAGATAACCAAAACCATCTCTGTTGTAAAGACACGCCCATAAGAAATCGGATCGCCATCTTCAATTTCTAGTTCCTAACCTCCCCAACCTCTCAAGTAGGGATCCACCATCATATCTGATCTCTCCTCTACAACACCATGATTGTAACCTCCATTCCTCCATAACCACCACTGCTCTAACCACCACCTCCATATTGAGTTGTACCACTAGATCCCCCACCACCACTATGATAACTGCCACCTCTGCCTTCTCCTCCTCCGCTAGATTTATACCCTAGTTGATGTGGGATGTTCGCCATCAAGGTTCTCCATATTTTTGGGTTTAGGGTTTAGGGTTGATTTTAGGTTAGTTTAAGATTTTAGGTTTAGGGTTTGTGGTTAGGGTCAGTTTAGGGTTCATGGTTTATTATTTAGTTTAGTGTTTTGTGGGTTATTGGTTTATGGTTTAGGTTGTGGTTTAGGTTTAGGGTTTGGGAGGGTTGTGGTAGGGTTTAGGATCTGGGGATTAGGTTTAGCCTAGGTTTGGATTTATAATTTAGGTTTAAAAAATTAAGCAAACCCATTGGTTTATGTTTATTTAGTTTATTTTAATATTTATTTTAATTTAGGTTTTTATTTCGCTCAATTTATTTATTTTAAGTTTATTTATTTTAGTTTAGATTTATTATTTTATTTTTTTAGGTTTAGGTTTTAATTTTTTTTAGGTTTAAGTTAGATTTTATTTATTTTTTAGGTTTAAGTTTATGTATTTTTAGTTTTTTTTTTATATTTATTTATATTTTATTTATTTAGTTTGGTAGTTTAGTTTATTTTAGGTTTAGGTTTATTTATTTTAGTTTTTTATTAAGGTTTATTTTATTTTTATTTTATTTTATTTTAAGTTTTAGTAGTTTAGTTTTAGATTTATTTTACATTTTAGGTTATTTTTTAGGTGTATTTAGGTTTATGTTTATTTAGTTTTATTTTATTTTATTTTAGGTATTTTATTTTATTGGTTAATTTTTTTATTTAGGTTTTATTTTTAGTTTAGGTTTTATTTTATTATTAGTTTTAGTTATTTTCCTTTTAGGTTTTAAGTTAGGTAGATGTTTTTATTATTTTATTTTTATATTTTGGATTAGGTTTTATTTATTTTATTTTTAGTTTTATTTTTTAGGTTTAGGTTTTAGTAGGGTTTAGGTTAGTGGTTGGTAGGGTTTAGGGTGGGGAGGGTGGGGGGGTCATGGTTTTTTTTAGTTTAGTAGATTTTATTTATTATTTTTTAGGTTTATTTTAGGATTTTTTAGGTTTATTTTAGTTTTTTTTATTATTTAGGTATTTTATTTTATTTTGGTTAGTTTATTTTATTTAGGTTTTTTTTAGTTTTAAGTTTATTTATTTTATTTTATTTTAGTTTTTAGTTTTATTTTATTTCTTTAGTAGTTTAGGTTTAGGTTTAGATTTTAGTTTATGTATTTATTTTATTTTATTTTTTATTTTATTTTGGTTTAGGTTTATTTATTTATTTTATTTTTAGGTTTTATATTTTTTAGGTTTAGGTTTTAGTTTTTGGGGTTTAAGGTTTAGGGTTAGTTTAGGGTTTAGGTTTTAGGATTTAGGGTTTGGGGTTTAGGGTTTAGGTTTTAAGTTTAGATTTGAGTTTTAGTTTAAGGTTTAGGGTTTAAGGTTTATTTTAAACAGAGAAGAGATTCATTTTCAATATTTCTTCTTTTCGATTTCATCAACCAAGTAGACCCTAAGTTTTCTATGATTGAAGCGACGACATAGATAAAAAATGAGCACCCATAGAGCATTAAAACCCTAGATAAGTAGAACCCTCTCTATTATAAAAACATTGTTCCATAAGCTGATCTACCATTCTTTAATTCATAGCTCATGAACCACCATATCCTATCAAGTAGTGAGTCACCATCATATCCTTGATCTCTCCTCACACCAGTAACCTCCATCACTCCTCTAGCCTCCATAACCACTTCACCACCACCTCCATATCCACCAGACCAAGATCCACCACCATCAGGAGCAACCACCACCTTCACCTTAGCCTCCATGATCTAGATTGAGCCTTAATGATGGATGTTCTGTAGTCAAGGTTTTTTATCTAGGCTTTAGGTTTAGGTTTAGATTTATAATTTAGTTGAGAGTGTTTGGGTTTAGGTTTTGGGGTATTATGGTTTAGTTTGTTATCTGGTTTAGGGTTTGTTTTTAGTTTAGATTTTAGGGCTTAGGATTTTTAGGTTTAGATTTAGGTATTTTAGGGTTTAGTGTTTTTTAGGTCATTTTATCTGTGGTTAGTTTTGGGTTTATGGTTTGGCTATTTAGGTTTTTTTTAAAATTTAAACCGGTAAGTTTAGGTACATTTATTTATTTTTTATTTTATAGTATATTTTATTTTTAATTTTACTTAGGTTTATTTTATTTTTATTTATTTTGTGGTCTTTTATTTTAGTTTATTTTTTTAGGTTTATTTAAGTTTATTTATTTTTATTTAGTTTTTTATTTTTTATTTTATTTTAGTTTAGGTTTTATTTTTATTTTGAGGTTAGGTTTAGGTTTTATAATATTTTTAAATAGGTTTTAGGTTTATTTTATATTTTAGGTTTTATTAGTTTATTTAGGTTTATTTTGTTTTATTTTATTTATTTAGATTTAGTTTAGGTTTAGTATTTAGGTTTTATTTATTTTAGTTTAGTTTATTTTAATTTAGGTTTATGTTTATTTAATTTTATTTTATTTAGTTACATTTTTCTTTAGGTTTAAGATTTATTTTATTTTATTTTAGGTTTATTTTTAGGTATTTTTTAGGATTTTTATATATTTATTTTAGGTTTATTTTAATTTATTTTATGTTTAGTTTTTATTAAGGTTTATATTTAGGTTTATTTTGTTTTAGTAGTAGTTTATTTTATCTATTTATTTTATTTATTTTATTAAGTTTAGGTTTATTTGATATTTTATTTATCTAGGTTTCTTTTATTATTTTTTATTTATTTAGTAGGTCAGATTTTTGTGGCCTCAGGATCTTATATGGCCCAGGTTTAGGGCCTCAGGGCTCAGGGTCAGGGCCCAGTGGCCCAGGTTTAGTCTGTAGTGGCTCATGGTTTGGCCCAGGGTCAGCTTTAGGTCAGTCAGTGGTCTTTAGCTTTAGGTCAGTGGGCTCAGGATCAGTTTCTTTAGTTTAGGGTGATATTTTAGTGGCTCAGGAACAGGGTCAGGTCAGTGGCCATGGTAGTGGATGGTCAGTTTAGGCCTAGGGTTTCTATTTTATTGGTTTTAGTTTTTATTTTGGGTTTAGGATTTTTTTTTATTTAAACCTAGTTTAGTTTATTTTATTTTATTTTATTTTATTTTAATTAATTTTATTTTTATTTATATTAAGTTTATTTTTAATTTTAATTAGTTTGGTTTTATTTTATTTTAATTTTAGTTTTTATTTTCATTTATTTTTTTCAAGTTTATGTTTATTTTAGGTTTAGTTTTATTTTTTATTTTGAGGTTTAGGTTTATGTTTTATTTTGGTTTAGTTTCTATTTTTAGATAGGTTTTATTTTTTTTTAATTATTTTAGTTTAGTTTATTTTATTTTTATTTTATTTTATTTTAGGTTTATTTTATTTTTTTTATGTTTATTTTATTTTTTATTTTAGGTTTTATTTTTAAGTTTATTTTATTTTATAGTTTAGTTTAGGTTTTAATTTTATTTATTTTATTTTATTATCCATGTTATTTTATTTAGTTTAGGTTTAGTTTAGGTTTAGTTTAGGTTTATTTTAGTTTAGCTCAATATTTTATTATTTTAGGATATTCTTTATTTTAGGTTTTGTAGTGGTCAGGTAGGGTTTAGTTGTGGTTGATTTAGTTGGGATTTAGGAGGTAGAGTAGTAGGGTTTGGTATTTTTGGGTCAGATTGGGAGGGTTTAGTTTAAGGTTTGTTTATCATTGATTTAATTAATTTATTTTTTAAATTGAGTAAATGTTTATGATTATTTAGTTTATTTATTATTTATTTCAGTTTATTTTATTTTTATTTTACTTTAAGTTTTATTTTTTTAATTTATTTTAGTTTATTTTATTTTAGGTTTATTTATTTTAGTTTATTTAGTTTAGGTTTACTTTTATATTTATTTTATTTTATTATATTTTTTTTTTTAGGTTTTAATTTTTTAGGTTTTATTTTTTTTTTATTTTAAGGTTTAGGTTTTAGGTTTTTATTTTTTAGTTTTATATTAGTATTTTAGTTTTAGGTTTATTTGATAGTTCATTTTATTTTATTTTGGTTTAGATTTAGGTTTAGGTTTTAGGCTTTGATTTTATTTATTTTAGTTTAGTTCATCTAGTTTAGGATTTAGGTTATATTATTGTTATTTTAGTATGTTTTTTTTTTATTTAGGATTATTTTATTTTTTTATTAGTTTTTTGTGGGTTTATGTTTATCTTTCTTTATATATTTTAGGTATTTTATATTTATGTATTTTTAATTTTATTATTTTATTTTAGTTTAGTTTAGGTTTTATTTATTTTATTTTAGTTTAGTTTATATTTAGTTTATTATATTTAGGTAGTTCAGTGTACTTTATTTATATTTATTTTATTTTGGTAGTTATTTATTTATTATTAGTTTAGCCAGGATTTTAGCTTTTTTAGGATTTAGTTGTGGTTAAGTTTAATTTAGGTTTATTTTAGGTTTATCTTAGTAGTGCAGGTTTACTTAATTTTATTTTATTTAGTTTAGATTTTTTATTTATTTTTAGGTTTGTTTTAATTATTTTAGTTTATCTTTATTTTAGTTTAGAAGATTATTTTATTTGTGTATTTTATTTATATTTTAGGTTTAGCTTATATTTAGTCTTTGGTTTATTTTATTTATTTAAGTTTTATTTTAGGTTTATTTTAGTTTGGTTTATTTATATTTTTTAATTTAGGTTTATTTTAATTTAATTTACATTTAGTTTTATTTTATTCATGTTTTTTTTATTTAGTTTATTTTATTTTATTTTATTTTTTAGTAATTTTATCTTTAATTTAATTATTTTGTTTTTATTTTAGATTTTTATTTTGTTTATTTTATTTTGGTTTATATTTACTTATTTAGATTTTAGGTTTTTATCATTTAGGGCCCAGGGCCTAGCTAGGAAGGAAAGTTTAGAGCCTATCAGTGGTCAGTTCAGGGCCTTGTGGTTATTATATGCCTTAGTATTTAGAGTGGAGGTCAGCTCAGTGTAGTGGCCTAGGGTCATGGCCCAGGTTTTAGGGCCCAGGGAGGGCCCAGGCCTGGTTGGCTCAGGATCTTTGGGCTCAGGTTTTGTCCTTAGGGCCCAGGGTCAGGTCGCGTGTCAGGTCTTTTTTAGGTTTTAGGTTAGGATCTTAGTATCTTTATAATCAAGCAAATATTTAGGTTTTTAATTTATTATTTATTTTAGTATAATTTTTTTTATCTTTATTTTATTTTATTTATCTTTAGTTTATGTTTTAATTTAGCATATTTTTTTAGGTTTAGGTTTATTATTTTTGGTTTAGTATTTTAATTTATTTTAAGTAGGTTTTATTTTATTTTAGGTTTAAGTTTTATTTTAGGTTTAGTTTATTATTTTAGGTATTTTAGGTTTATTTAGTTTAGGTTTAGTTTTATTTTTATTATTATTTTATTAGGGTTTATTTTAGTTATTTTGTTTATTTATTTTACATTTATAGTTTAATTTTCTTTATTTTATTTTAATAGTTTTATTTTTAGTAGATTTAGGTTTATTTTATATATTTAGGTAGGTTATTTTAGGTTTATTTTTATTTTAGGTTTATTTATTTTATTTAAGTTTATTATTTATTAAGATTTTAATTTAGCTTTATTTTATAGTTAGTTTATTTTATTTTCATTTATTTTAAGAGTTTATTAGTTTTATATAGTGATTATTTTATTTTATTATATTTAATGTTTATGTTCTTTATTATTTTTTTCTTTTTTTTTTAATTAGTTTAGGTTTAGATTTTAAGTAGTCAGTGGTTAGGGAGGGTATTAGGTTTAGGTAGGGTGGCAGATTTTATGGTAGTTTAGGGTTTAGGGTTTAGGTCATGGTGGGGTAGGTTTTAGGATTTATATAGTGGTTTGGTTGTTTTTCTTTTATTTTTTTATTTTTTATTTTTTAGTGGTTTTTTTAGGGTTTAGTTTAGGGTTTAGAGTTTATTAATTTATTTTATTTTATTTATTTATTTATTAAATAAAGTAAACCCATGGTTTAGTTTATTTTGTTTATTTAGTTTATTTTATTTTATTTTATTTTTTTTTTTAATTTTACTTATTTAAATTTTTATTTAATTTAGTTTATTTTATTTTAGGTTTTATTTATTTTAATTATTTTTAGGTTTAGATTTATTTTTAGTTATTTTATTTTTATTTTTATTTAGGTTTTATTTTTTTATTTTCATGATTTAGATTTAGGTTTTTTTATTTTAATTTTTTTTAGGTTAGGTTTTAGGTTTTATTTTAGTTATTAGGTAGTTTTTTATTTAGGTTTAGTTTATTTTAGTTTATTTTATATTTAGTTTTAGGTTTAGTTTAAGTATTTAAAGGTTTAGATTAGGTATTTATAGTTAAGGTTATATTATTTATTTAGTTTTAGTTTTGGTTAGGGTGGTTTTTATTGAGGATATTTTTTTAGGATTAGTTTAGTTTTGGTAGGTGGTTTATAGTTTGAGTTTAGGTGGTTTATAGTTTATTTTATTTATTTTAGGTATTTTATTTTATTAGGTTTTGTATTTATTTAGTAGTTTATTTATTTATTAGTTTAGTTTTATTTTATTTATCTTTAGGGTTTAGTTTAGGTTTATTTGTGGTATTTGGGCATTTAGTAGGTAGGGCACACATTTAGTTTAGATTTTATTTAGTTATTTGGTGATTTATTAGTATTATAGTTATTTATTAGTTTAGTTTTATCTTAGTTTATGCTCAGTTATATTATTTATTTTAAGTTTACATTTTTGTTTTAGTTTAGGGTTTATGTTTAGGTTTTTATTTTATGTTTATTTTTGTATCTTAGGTTTTATTTTTATTTTATTTAGGTTTTTTTTATTTTTTTTTAGTTTTATTTTTATTTTATTTTGTTTAGTTGTTTTTTCTTAGGATTAGGTTTTAGTTTTATTTTTATTTTATTTTTTTTCATTTTATTTTGGTTTAGGTTTATTTTATTTAATTAGGTTTATTTAGTTTCTTAGGTTTCATTTTTAGTTTTAGGTCTTTGGTTTTTTTATTTAGGTTTATTTAGGTTTTATTTTTATTTAGGTTTAGGTTTTACTTTATGTTTATTTATATTCATGATTTAGGTTTAGTTTATTTTTATTTATTTTTTAGGTTTAAATTATTTTGGTTTTAGTTTATTTTAGTTTAGATTTATTTTAAATTTATTTTCTAGTTTTAGTTTTATTTTAGTTTAGTTTATTTTATTTTTTATTTATTTTAGCTTTTTTTTGGTTTAGTTTCTTTATTTTTATTTTAGGTTTATTTTATTTTTTATTTTTATTTAGGTTAATTTTTGTTTTAGTTTAGTTTAGGTTATTATTTATTTTATTTTAGTTTTTTTGTCTTTAGGTCCAGGTTTAGGTTTTAGTTTAGGGTCTTTAATCAATTTTATCTCATGTGGTTTGATTTTTCTATTTATTTTATTTATTTACTAAGTGTGTCAGTTTAGGTAGGGTTTAGGGCCCAGGGAGGGAGGGTCAGATAGGTCAAAGTGGATAGGATTTAGGGAGGGCTGATCAGCTTAGGGCCCAGGGTTAGAGCTATAGGGTCACCAGTGGTAGATTTTATTTTTAGGGTTTAGGGTAGGATTTAGGATTAAAGATCATGGTCTTTAGGGTCAGGGCCCAGGATCAAGTAGGGTTGGCTAGTGGTCATGCTTAAGATTAGTCCAGGCCTGGAGAGTCAGTTGGGGTATTAGTAGTATAGCCTATTATTTAGGTCCAAATCATATTTTTAAAAAATTAAGCAAGCTAGTTTAGTTATTTAATTTAGTTTATTTTTTTATATTTTAGTTTACTATTTTTTATTAGGTTTAGATTTATTAGTTTATTTAGGTTTAGTTTAGGTTTAGTTTATATTTAATTAGTTATTTATTTTATTTTAGGTTTAGGTTTATTTTTTTAGGTGTGGTTTATATTTATTAGGTTTAAGTTTAGGTTATTATTTAGGCATATTTAGGTTTATTTTTTAGGTTTAGGTTTATTTTATTTATTTATTTATAGGTCAGGTTTTTTTAGTAGTTTATCTTAGGTGTTTAGTTTATTTTAGTTTAGTATTTTTGTTTAGTTTATTTTAGGTAGGTTATTTAGACTTTTTATTTATTTTATTCTTATTTTATTTTTATTATTTTATTTTATTTAATTTTTTTTGTTTATAAGTTTATGTTAGCCTAGATAGTAGTTATTATTTTATTTTATTTTAGGTTTTATTTTATATTTTTATTTTTATTTATTATTTAGGTAAGTTTTTTTGGGTTTAGTGATGGCTCAGTCTTTTAGTTTAGTAGGTTTAGTATGGGCTAGGCAGCATAGGGTTTAGTGTAGTTTAATTTTTTTCTCAGTGGTAGGCTGGGTTAGGTTCTATGGTTTAATGTTTAGATTTGGGTTTAGGGTTAGGTTTAGGGTTTAGGTTTTAGTTTAGGTTTAGCATTTAGGGTTTAGTATTTTTTTATTTTTTATTTTTAGGGTTTATTTAGAGTTTAAGGAATTTTTATGTTTTAGGTTTAGTTCAAGTTTTTAAGTGTTTAGGGTTTTATTTTTTTTTTAATAGATAATAAATTAGATTGAACATTTCTTCTTTGATTTCATCAATCAAGTAACCACCATTTTTTAAGACATGTTTATAAACATAGATAAAAAATGAGCATGTTGCAAATAAAAATGCTAGATAAATATCTCTCTACTATAAAGACACAGCCATAAGTGCAGATCATTTATCGCCATTCTTATTTCTATAGTTCTATCAACCACCTCTCTTGAGTAGTATCTATAGTAACCCCGATTTCATCCACCACCATGGCTATAACCTCATCGCCTCCTCCACCTCCATAACTACCACAACCACCTTATCCTCGCCTAGATCTAGACTTTTGATAGGATGTTCTACCCAAGGTTAGCCCATTTAGGTTTAGGTTAGTTTAGGTTTACATTTTAGGGTTTAAGTTTATTTTTAAATTTATTTTATTAGATTTTTGTGGTTTTTATTTTAGTATTTTAGGTTTAGTTCAGTTTAGTGTTTTTTTTTTTTTGGGTTTAGGTTTTATAGTTTTAGTTTTAGTGTTTATGATTTAGGGTTTGTGGGCTCTGTTTTAGGATTTAGGTTTAGGTTTTTTAGTTTGGGCTAGTCAGTTTGGGTTTAAAGATTTAGGGTTTAGGGCCTAGGCCTAGGGTAGGTGGGTCAGGATAGTTTAGTTTAGGGCCTAGTTTTGGTCAAGGATAGGTTGTTTGGGTTCTTTAAATAATAGGTTATATATTTATTTTAGTTTATCTATTTTATCTTTATTAGTAGTATTTATTTAGGTTTAAGTAGGTTTATTTTATTTTAGTTTAGCTCATTTATTTTAGTTTAGTTTATTTTATCTTTTTTAGGTTATTTTTTATTTTAAGTAGGTTTAGGTTTTATTTTAGGTTTAGGTAAGTTTTAAGTTTTTAGGTTTTATTTTTTATTAGGTTTATGTTTTAATTTATTTTATTTTATTTAGTTTAGTTTTTAGATTATTTTATTTTATGTTTAGGTTTAGGTTTTATTTATTTTTTGTTTTGTTTAATTTTTTGTTGGTTTATTTTATTTAGTTTATTTTATTTTATTTATGACATTTTATTTCATTGGTTTTTTTATTTATTTATTTTTGGTTTTATGTTTATTTATTTTAGTTTTAGGTTTTATTTTTTATTTTATTATTTTATGTTTATCTATAATATTTTGTTTAGTTTATTTAGGTTGTTTTATCTAGCTTGTTTATTTTATTTTTAGTTTAGGTTTTATTTTATTTATTCAGTTTTAATTTTTTTTATCTATTTATTTTTAGGTTTTATTTAGCTTACATTTAGTTTTTTAGGTCTTTGAGCCTAGGCTCTTGGCCCAGGGCCTCTCTGGGTCTGGCCCAGGGCCTGGGGCCCAGGATCCTCAGGCTTAGTGGCCCAGGGCTCAGAGGGCCTAGCAGCCTCTGGGCCCAGGGTCAGGGCTCAGGGCCCAGGGTTTGGGACAAGGTCCAGGGCCTAGTCAGGCTAGGGTGTGGGCCCAGGTCAGGCCATCCAGGGCCTAGGGTAGGCCATGGTATATAGCCTAGGTCAGGCCAGGCTCAGGGCCTGGGTGTCATTTAGCCTAAGATAATGTAGCCTGGGAAGTTTTAACAAACCCGACAGTAGGTCATTTAGTTTATTTAGTTTATTTTATATTTTATTTAGTTTATTTTTAAATATTTATCAGTTCATTTATTATGTGTTTATTTTAGTTTATTTTTTAGCTTTGGTTTTAGGTTTATGTTTATTTTAGTTTAGTTTTATTCTTATTTTATAAGGGTTAGGTTTATTTTATTTTTAGGTTTAGCTTTTATTTGATTTTCTTTTAGGTTTAAAGTTTTATTTTAGGTTTATTTTAGGTTTATTTTACTTTAGGTTTGTGGTTTATTTTAGTTTAGTTTATTTTATTTAGTTTGGTAGGTTTAGTTTATTTTAGGTTTAGGTTTAGGTTTTATTTATTTTAGTTTAGTTTATTTTAGTTTAGGTTTAGATTTATTTTATTTTGTTTATTTTAGGTTTATGTATTTTTTTAGTTTTGGGTTAGGTTTTATTATTTATTTATTTAATTTTGGTTTTTTTTTAGGTTTAAGTTTTTATTTAGTTTTAAATTTTTTTTATTTTATTATATTAGGTTTTATTTAAGTTTATTTATTTTATTTTGTTTTATTTTTTTAATTATTTTATTTTTATTTTAGTTTATTTTTATTTATCTATTTTTAGGTTTAATTTTACTTTAGATTTAGGTTTAGGTTTTAGTTCAAGTTTTTTATTTTATTTTTTTATTTTATTTAGGTTTAGGTTTTTTTATTTATTTTTTTTAGGTTTTATTTTTTTTAGGTTTAGATTTTTAAGTTTTTAGGGTTTATGGTTTAGGGTTTAGGGTTTAGGGTTTATGGTTTGGGTTTAGGGTTTAGGGTTCAAGGTTGTAGGTTCAGGATTTAAGGTTTAAGATTTAGGGTTTTGGATTTTACGGTTTATGGTTTTTTTTTTTTTTTTTTTTGGGAACCCCATGTAGGGGAATTTTATTGTCACAAAAAGAGGGTTACAAGATCCTTAAAGGAGATAAACTCCAGAACTATTATTCAAAGAGCTACAATCAGCCTAGGGAGTAAATCCCCTATCTAAATACAGCCAAAAGCAAAAGAAAACAATAAAGCAACCAAAAGATACAAATTGATTAACAAATAAGCTAGTGGAAGATTAGGGCCAATGCTCTGCAAGATGGGAGAATCACCTGGAGCACCTACAAGAGGACAAGAGAGAATCACCTGCAAGAATGTAAACAGAAAAAAGTTAGAGCAGTTAAGAAAATACAGACAAAATGATAACAGAAAATTGCATAATCTGAGAATGATAGTAAAGAGTTGTGATAGAAGGCGTGCTCACCACACCAAGTTCATGCAAATATGAGCCCGCATCAAGGGTTACATCACAAAAGCTACTACCAAACCAAAATGGAGTGAAAACATCACAATCATCATAGCCAACAAACCTGTATTGGACCCATTTGATAAAAGTCGATATCAAGACTGCAATTTTAATCCAATACAAGGTAGATAGATAATAAGAAAAGTCAATGAGAAAGAGGTTCCCATCCTAGAAATAAGACCCATAAAAAGACACCATGTCAAAGAATGCCCACACTGCAAGAAGTACATCGATACAGATTAAAGAAGCTCATTATAAGACAACCCATTCGACACAAAGATGAAGGTAGGAATATGAATTAGTTAAGAGTATCTAACAAGTGGTCCATAAGTCTAACAATGGTATTGTAAAGAGAGGCAAGAGTTAAAATGGTTTTCGACCAACTACAAAGCCCATAAGCAAACAATAGATAATCAACACCATTGCCAAATTAAGTAATCTCTCCATCAGTAGACATTGCCATCAAGCCAACCAAGTAGAAGGGCATAAAAATAGGTATCAAGGCAAGAACCCGCATACAAGAATACAAAACCATCAACGAATGTAGAAACAACTAGTAACATAGACCGAAATTTAACCAACCAGATGGAGCCAACATAGAGTCCTCAAGAACCAAACAAAGAATATCCAAGACAAGAAAGAACCAGCTAGGGAACAAAAATTAGCGAGCTTGCCATACAGCCACCCGTCCAGGATAAATATTGCATTAGATACAAATTTAACTGAACAAAGTTGGAGAGATTTGCTCAATGTTAACAGAACCAAGAGAGAAAAAATAGAAGCAGCCCAATTGATAATAGCAAAAATAGACAGAAAATCAAAAAATAGGGAACAGATAATAATCACAAAGTCCACCAGCTGGACAAAGGGCCCTAAAGTCCAAAAGCTAACAAAAGTAGCAAAAGGGTTCAAAAGATAATAAAAAGAAAAAACCTTCCAGATAAAGCAGATCGGGGTAGCAGTAAAACCTACAACCACACAATCGGAGCTACAACTCCAGTTGCAGCAATCAGAACCAAAAATCGGGTAATCCAGATCAACAAACAACCAAGAGAGCAAGGCAGCAAAAGATAGCAAATGTCCATAGTACCACCCAGCAGAGACAGTGCATACTGACTGCACCAACCTAATCAATCGAGATGGGAATAGAGACAATAGCAGTTAATGTAGATCACATCAATCAGATGAACAAGCAGGGATAAACAACAGACAGTATTCCAAAAGCCAACCCCAACAAAGAAAGAAGTTAATGCAACATTGGAACCCACCAGAAGAAAAATCAAAAAATGGATTCAAATGAGTATCAACATTAGGATCTAGAAAAAGCAAGACAGCAGGTAACCAAGGCAAAAACCAGCCAAGATAGCAACACTTAAGACAACAACATTCAAGACAGGAAGGGACAACAAATTGGCCATAAAACTTCTCCATCAGTGAAGTCATTGCCATATTTAATAACCAATTAGATAGAGCATAAAAATAGGTATCTGGAAGGCAAGAACCTGAAAGAATCACTAAAACCATCGTAACATCAATGTCGTAACAAAGCATAATACCCGTAAGTCCTACCCCAACCGTGATGGAGCCAACATAGAGCCCAAAAGCCAAGACAACAAATATCCAAGACAAGGAACAACTAGCTAGAGAACAGAAACCAGCTAGTTTACCATAAAGCCACCCATCCAGGATAAACATTGTAATAGAAATAGGTTTAACAAAAAAAAGATGGAGAAAATAGTAGCAGATAAAGTAAACCAGAGCATTAAGGTGATATGCATATAATAAACCATTAAGGGGGGTCAAAGCAAAAACCAACAAGCAATCAACAACTACAATAGTGAGTTGCTGAGCAAAACAAACCAAAACCCCAGAGACAGCATGAAGAGTATTAATCCAGTTCAGCCAACAACCAAGGCAGTTAAAACCAACAAGCTGGCCAAGAGTCCACCCAAAACATATGAAAGATCCAAATAATCGATGGACAATCACCTTTGCTCACGATAACAGAACCAAGTGGGAAAGATGTAAGGTGAAAAAATAGCAAGAGCCCAATTGATAAAAGAAACAATGTGAGAATAAAAATTGGGAACATATTAATCACAAAGTCCACCAGCTAGTCAAAGGGCCCTAAAGACCAAAAGCCAACAATGTTAGCAAAAGGGTTCAAAGGATAATAAAAAGAAAAAACCTTCCAGATAAAGCAGATCGGGGTAGCAGAAAAACCTACAACCACAGTAAAGGCTAACAGAGAAGCCATTAAGGGAATCCAAACCTGCAAGGAAATAATAAAATAGAATAAGAAATAACAAAATCTCGCTTGACAGGTTGGGAAAAAAAGGTTGGCACAGACAAAGAAGACAATAACACCAAAATCACAAAATAGATAGCAACCCCAAAGAATAGCTTTCGGATATAAGACAGTAACTAGACCATCCAACAACCAAGAAATAAAAAAATAGCAAGTTGGCCATAAAACCAACCATTCAAATTATACCGTGCATAAGTAAATTCCCAGATAGTTAATGAGATGGTCTGGCCAAGACTAGCTAAACTAGGAAATAAATAACAGTAGCAGGTGAAAATAGCATCATCCCAATTGTTAGTAGCACAAACAATATATAAAGGCAGATGATCCAACAGCCTGCAGGACACAGAATAGCCTGAGATCCAACAGCCATAGTTTAAAATAAGATTAGCCTGCAGAACAGTGAATCCAGTAATCCAACAGTCATAGCTTAAAAGAACACTACCATGATTGCAACCATGTGGTGAAGGTAAAGAATATCATCATCGAGAAATTGTATAGAGTGAAGAATAAACAATTCCAAACATAGATAAGCCATTAAAGAGCAAAGGAGCACAAAGACCAAGAGCAAAACCCACAACATCGTGAATATTGAAAGTCGAAAAGTAATTCCAAATGCATAGAAAGATTTTAACCAGATGTTGCATCTTACATGATGTGAAGGTAAGATTATGAAGTAGGAGAGGCGAAACAAGACCCAAGACCTCTTCATGCAGAAAAATAAAAGATAACTAAATAAAAGGTAAATGTCACCAAAACTGAGACAAAGAGAATATCTAGCAGATCTAATAGGGAGATAAGCAGATTTCAAAGTCCACCAATCATTATCCTAAAATCCAACAACCTAAAAGAATCTTCAAAATAAATATTGCAAACCAAAGATAATGAACACTAATATAATGCATAGAAATAGCATAGGTAACTAAGATGCTCCAAGCAAGAATTTCTTTAAAAAAAGTTGCAAAGTAATAAGTAGCTAAACCCATCATGATAAATATCTCCCTCCAGATGATTGTTATAAAACCAATAGGAAGTAATGACAACAAAATTCTATGTGATGTTAGTATGCACATAGACAAAAATTTGTGTAAATGCCAAAAGCAATGAGCCACAAAATCAAACAAGAATAATATCCGGTGAAACATCCACAAAAGACCCAAAAAGGAACAGAAAACCATAAAGTAAAGAGGATACAAAAGAAAATGGATGAATCAAAAGAGCAAAAGGTAGATTAAGTTCGAGATAAGGAAACCCAGTTGTCCAAGTTAACCACACAAGTGTTTGGGTAAGGTGAGTTGATTAAAGAAGATGATACCATCGATCTAGCACCCAGATTAGCAAGGTAGCAAGCATTTCCTTCATGCCAAACATGAGTGATGTTAAAATTCAATTGAGAAAGAAGAGCTCTAGTTTGTTTGAGGAGGTAAGCACTCATCTTGGGAAGGTCAAAAGATCAATCAAGAATATCCACCTCAATCCAAATATTCAAATTTTGGAGGCAAATCTCAAGAGCTTTGAAGATCCATAAGTAAATGGGACAAAGGCAGAAGCAAAAGCACATAGTACTATATTAGAGTTCTGAAAATGCCACCACAACTAATTATGAGAGCCATCGATTGATTTTAATAATATGGTCAAGAGGTTTTTCCAATAGACAATCTTGTCATTTCGAAGGTTCATCCGAAGTTAATGCCTAGTTTATTGGCTACAAATTTAGCCTTTTGTCAGTAATGAATGAGATTGGCTTTAAACAAGTCATGAATTTGTTTTAGTTCTAGCAATAATCCTCACGTGGTTCATAGGGATCCCACGGTGTTTGCATCATTACGTCCATCCATATGAACCAGAGATAAGAGTATGATAACTTTAATGTGACCTTTAATAGTATTATCAAAATAGATTTCAAGTTGATAAAGTAAGAGAGCCATTGAAATTGAGTGTTAAAAAAGATCATCATACCAAATCCAAAGTTTAGAAGCAATGACCCCATTAACAAAAAAACATGATTAACATTCTCAATAAAACAACATTGACATTTAGAGGGTAAATGGAACCCTTTCAAGGAATCAACAGGATAAAATTTTTCGAATACCAAGCAAGAATAAGAAGTAGGGATAGTGTTATTCCAAAGTTTGGAGAATGGAGGAATCATGAGTATCTTTAATGTGGAGCCACACATTTTTGAGGTTGAAATCACCATTATGAGAGAGCTTAAAGAGAATCGATCTTGATTGTGAGGAGTGATAGGAAGAGTAGAAACCATATTCAAGAAAGTAAAAGGGATAAAATCAGCAAGCTTACTATTATTCCACTTTATTATGCCGAAAGAGTTTACTAATAATAGCAGTGGAATGGGTGGAGAGTAAGTCATCATGGATCCACATCCACTCCAGTTATCTTGCCAAAAGAAAGAGTTAATGCCCCAAAATTAAGGACTCTACATCCCATTTGATAGAACAAAGTCTTTTCCACACGTGAGAGTCACCCTTAAAGGGACAAATGAGGGGTGCTACCCGGCAATATTTAGTCATGAAATTAGCCCAAAGACTATGTTTACTCCTAAAATTCCACCGAGTTTATAGGAAAAGGCATTGATAACTTCTGTTATGGATTTACAACCAAGACCACCTTCATCAAAAGTGCCACAACTCTTAAACCAAGAAGTCCAGTGCATTTTTTTAAAAGAGGTGTTGGAGCCCTAGAAAAATTTATTTAGAAGATGCTCAATTCTATTGATGCTAGAAATGGTCGGCACAATGGTTTGGATGAGATATAAAGGCATGGAATTAAGAGTGCTCTTAATCAAGGTTAGCCTACCACCAAAAGAAAGTAAATGAAATTCCAAACTGAGATTTTATTAGAAATTTTCTGAATAAGGTCATCAAAAGATGAGATCTTTTCTGCCTTTAAAAAAGAGCCCAGATAAGTAATGGGAAATTGACTTTGCTTAAAATTAGTAATTTTGAGATTTGAATTTGAGGAATCTTAGGGAATAAAATAACATTTTTTTCATTAAAGAAGAGACCACTAAACTTTCAAAATCATTTAAGAGATTCTTAATAGTTTTAACATGTTGAAGAGAGGCATTGTAGAAGATTATAAAATCATCGAAAGCTAAGATGTGAAACCACCATGAGTTTTAAAAGCCATAGGTTTTTTAATGAAAAGATGACTCTCAAAGATATATTCAGAAATGAAAAAAGAGAAGGAGAAAGAGGGTCACCTTGATGCAAACCAATGGCTCAAGTAAAGAAACCAAGGGATTCACCATTTAAGATAACAAAAAATCACGTTAGTGATACAACTTTTATAAGCCGGATAAAATTATCGAGAAACCAAATAAAAGATTTGAAAGAGGAAATCCCATGAGAGGTTGTCAAAGGCTTTAGAGATGTCCAGTTTGAAAAACATATTACCTCCTCTGGAAGAGACATCAATGTCATGAACTAGATCTTGGGCGAGAAGAATATTATCAAATATGGCTCTATTTTTGATGAAACCAGTTAGATTAGAGGAGATGATTTTATGGAGCAAGGGGCTAATCCTATTATTAATTAATTTAGCAATGAGTTTTTGGAAAAAGGTACAAAGACTAATAGGTCAAAATCGCCCAAGATTCGTGATTGATGGTTTTGGGAATAAGGACAATAGAAGTACTTGAAAAATATCGGGAATAGAGCCATCAAAAAAAATCACAAAGACAACAAGATCAAATTTAATAAAAGGCCAACAATGCTGAAAGAAATGAGTGAAAACCATCGTACAGCATAATCGTGTTCATGCTATTGAGAGTACTACTAATCTCGCTTCTAAGGGACGAGCAAATGGTTATCCTCATTGGTAATCAAAGAAGGGATAAGGTGGGTGTTGGAGGGGTTCTAATGAAGGATTAGAATTTAATAAATTTTGAAAGTGATGTATTTGATTCTTATTATTATTATCCACCCATCATTAGAGTTCTTAATTTTCTTAATTGAGTTTAAAGCTTTTCGCTTATTGCAAATAGAAAAATACCTA
Source organism: Cymbidium sinense (assembly GCA_021442155.1). Lineage (NCBI taxonomy): Eukaryota > Viridiplantae > Streptophyta > Magnoliopsida > Asparagales > Orchidaceae > Cymbidium > Cymbidium sinense. The sequence goes on along the minus strand of JAKCPB010000726.1, from coordinate 242,341 downwards.
GTGTTTCTATCATCAAAGAATATGTTTGCGGCTTTTTGATGCCAATAGGTTTCCTCCATATTTTGAATCAAACTATCTTTGGCAATGCTCAACTCATCTTTATTGGGTCAAGACCTCTTCAAGTGAACAAACCACTTGTTCCATAGCTTTAAGATTGGTAAAGAGATTTTTAAAAATATGCTTGTTCCACCAATTGAGGTTTTGTTTAAGCCTCTTGAGTTTAAGCCAAAGCCGAAGCATGCCTTTAATGGAATTATCGGGGTGAACAAGAGCCATCCAATTAGTGAAAACAACATTAGTGATGTCACCATGTTGTGTCCACATATTTTGGAATCTAAAAGGTGAGGGAGTAGAAGGGTTAAGATGGGGAGTTTTGATAGAGATCAAAAGAGGAGCATGATCGACAAAGTTCTGCTCAAATGTCAATGAAGTAAGAGGCCATTGATTGATCCAAAGAGAATTAAAGAGGGTCCTATCAAGATGCGCCAAAGTCTAGAGTTTTGCCACGTAATCGACCAAAACCAATGTCAATCGACACCAAGGATCATATTAGAAGTCTTCCATGGAATGGAGGTTAGAACATCCTCCCTCCTTTCTCAAGAAGCAATGATAGTGTTGAAATCACCCCAACCAACTAGGAAGGTTTAAGAAGGCAAAGGTTCTTAAGTGATTCCAAAGTATGCACCACTCAATTACAAGCATAGATAAAGGAACCAAAGGCAAAACTAACCTAAAGAGATTTTGACATTTACCAATTGTTTGAGATCATCAATGATGGAAATGGTGATGGAATTATTCCAAAAACACCATATTTTATTATTAAGGTTGAAGAGGAAATTTTGAAAGCCAATAGATCTAGCAACATGGGCAATCTTGGAAGAGAATGAAAGGCTCAATAATAACAAGTAATTTGATGTTATGAAGAGGCTCCTAACACGTTTGCGAGGAAGAGTCCCACAACCTGGATATTCCAAATAAGAAAATCATAATGAAACCAAGAAAAAAGGAAAAAGGAAAAAAGAAGAGAGGAGGACAAAATTATTTATGAGGTGTTAGAAGAACGATTCTAGTGAAGTTATTATTAGTTATTTTGGCTTTGGAAAAAAAGTTTGGAAGGGTCTATCAAGATCCAAAGAATCTCCATCGAGAGGGATTGGTTTAGGTATCTAATAGAGCAATCAATGTTTTATTAGTGGTGATTTCTCCTTCTTCAAGATCGAGAGAATGGGAAATGGGAATAGCTTGAGTATCATTTTGTAGAGAAGTAGAGAGGTTCTTGCCAATCAAAGTACAAATATCATTCTCACCATGATGCATAATCTAATTTTGATCACACCAAAGGATTAACATTATTTTGATCCAATATAAGATCCCCATTCAAATTATCATTACATTCAAATGAAGCAAAGGATTGTCATGAAAGGCCAAATTATTACAAGTGGAGTAGTGCTAGGTAAATGCTTTAGTTTCTTCACACCTCAATAGTAGTATTTTGCCAAGCTCGTAGTGTATTTCATTGGACATCAAGTAATAAAGGGTAGATGTAGTGGGATGAGTTCCATTATGAAGCTTTAGGCACATAACTAACTTATTGGTTTTCCCAATTCCAAGAGAGTATTAGGATCCGTGGATATGTTCTTTTTGAGGTTAGGATGTAATACAAAGCATTCAAAATGGTCATGGCCATGGATCTTACAATGAGTGCAAAAGACAGGGAAATTTTCAAATTCAACTTTCTAATTATATCCAAATTTTTTTGAACCAATCCAAACTTCTTTAGGGTGTTTTTTTGTAATGTCAATCTCAACCAAGATACGCAACAGATTAGATCTATTGGGTTTGATCAATTTGAAGGGGTCTACCAAATAGAGCCCCAACCGCAAACAAAACTTGGTGAGTAACATAGTGAATTCTCATGTTAGGGAAAGCAAGCCATAGAGGAACAATAGGGGATTCCTCTTTGACATCAAAAAGGGGTGACCATTTCAAGAGTCGCATTTGACAATTATACACAAAATAGGCGAGAAAAGACCGAGAATAATCTAAATCATTGGATAATTGAATAAGGATATAGGAGATCAATCAATAGTGAAGACTCAAAGCTTTAAACTATGGAAGAAAGATGATATTATCTAGAGTAGGCCAGTAGAAAAATTTACCAACCAAAGTGAACTCAAAAGGCTTAGCTAACATCTCCATTCGAAAACGCAAAGATTCCACCGGAATGTCATGGAAACTAAGTTAACCAGGCATTAATAGAACTTACGAAGAGCATCCTTAAAGGACTTGACATTAAATGGATGATCGAGAATACCTTTAGGATCGAGAAAGAAAGCACGATCCGGAGGGATGATAGCTGTAGAGAGCCAAGTCTCCATTGAATGATCCGAGTCACATATAAATGATGGCCATAGCGAACCAAGAAAAAATCAACAATCAAAATTGAGCACAAATGCCAAAATCAAGAAGAAGAAGGAACAAAATCAGTGGAATGCCAGAGATAGAGTAGCATTTATTTGGGTTTAGGGTTTGTTTTAGGTTTATGGTTTAGGGTTTAGGGTAGTTTAGGTTTAGGGTTTGTGGTTTAGGGTTTAGTAGGGTAGTTAGATAGTTGTGGTTTTAGAGTTGGTTAGGGTTTAGAGAGATTTGGGTTTAGGTTTATGGTATTAATTTAGTGGTTGTGGTTTTGTTTTTATTTTTATTTTAATTATTTTTTTTAAATTAAGTATAGTTTATTTATATTTAGTTTATTTTATTTATTGTAGATTTTTTAATTTTATTTAGTTTATTTTATTTATATTTAGTTTAGTTTATTTATTTTAGGTTTATTTATTTTAGTTTAGGTTTTATTTTAGTTTGTTTTACTTTAGGTTTAGGTTTAGTTTATTTTTATTTTATTTTATTTTTTGATGTTTAAGTTATATTTTATTTTAGGTTTAGTTTTAGGTTTATTATTTTTTTTAGGTTTTTAAGTTTTAATTTAGGTTTATTTTTTAGGTTTTAGTTTATTTAGGTTTATTTTAGTTTATTTTATTTTTTTGGTTTGTAGGTTTAGGTTTATATTTATTTTGTTTACTTTATTTTAGTTTAGGTTTAAGTTTATTTTATTTATTTAGGTTTAGTTTTTAGTTTAGGGTTTAGGTTTTTTATTTATTTTTAGGTTTAGGCTTTATTTATTTTATTTTATTTTATTTATTTTATTTTTATTTAGTTTTTTTATTTATTATTTTATTAGTTTATTTTATTTTTTTAATTTAGTTTAGTTTATTTATTTTATTTTTTTATTTATTTTATTTTTTTTTAGGTTTAAGTTTTAGTTTAGGTTTTATTTATTTATTTAGGTTTTTTATTGATTTTTAGGTTCATTTAGTTTAGGTTTAAGTTTAGATTATTAGTTATGGTTAGAGTTTATTTTGGTTAGTTAGGTTTGGGTTTAGTTTAGGGTTTAGGGTTTTGGTTTAGGGTTTAGAGTTTTATGGGGTTTTAGGTTTAGGGTTAGGTTTAGTTGTGTTTTAGTTTAGGTTAGTTTGGGGTTTGTGGGTTTTATTGGTTTTTATTTTATTTTATTTTATATTTTTTGGTTTAGGTTTATATTTTGGGTTTATGGTTGGTTTTAGGTTTAAGGTTCATGCTTTAGTTTAGGATTTAGGGTTTTGTTTTTTTAGAGAACAAGTTGATTCAACATTTCTTTCTTTCATCAACCAAGTAACACACCATGTTCTCTAAGGCACAAGTGATGACATAGATGAGCACACATAGAGCAAATCAAAACTAACTAACTGTATTATAGAACAGCCAAAGCAGTGATCGTTTATTTCCAGTTATCAACCACCTCTTAGAGTGGGATTCCATCATATTATCTTTACCATGACTAGTATAACCTTTGTTGCTCGTCCTTATACCACCGCTCATCACCACCAATATCCACCAACTAGATCCCCACCACCATTGGGATAATCGCTTACTATTCACCTATTTAAAACCTAGTTGATGTTGCCATCAATGTTCTTCTCATTCTGGTTTTTAGTTTATTAGGTTTTAGGGTTTAGTTTTATTTTTAATTTATTTAGTTACTTTAGGTTTAGGTTTAGGGTTTAGGGTTTGGGGTTTAGGGTTTAGGGTTTTTTAAAAATAAAATGATTTCATAACAAACAAGAAATTACCAAATCAAACAAGACATTATCCTCTAATAACTAATAAAATAAGATAAAATAAAATGCAATTCAAAATTCACAAAAATAGTATTTCACAAATAATTTAACTCCAGACAATAAAATTTTATTTGAAAGCCAACAAATCTTAATCCAAGTCAATCCCATATCATGATTCCTCGAGCTCTTCCTTCTTCTCTCCCATTGAGGCGGGAGTACCGGCATATCCACAACAAATTTATTAGTTCTTTCAAGTACCTTTACCTTCTAAAATGTGTAATGTGGAAATCATGAGAGACATTCTTGTATTGATGAACATGTGGATCAAGGTGGGATAAGATGGCTAGAAGAAGTGATCATAAAAGCCTAAAACTCATGAGATCATGTTTAGTGAGGTCAAGTACTGAATATCCATCATCGTACAACCTTTCATAAAATTACGATAATCGTTTAGGTTTTTTTTATGGTTAATTTTTTGGGTTTAGGTTTGTTTTTTAGGGTTTGGGTTTGTGGTTTGGGGTTTATGGTTTAGGTTTAGGGTTTAGTTTAGGGTTTTAAGGCAATAGGGTTTTTGCTTTAGGTTTTGTGGATTTAGGTTTAGGATTGTAGGTTTAGTGTTTAGTTTACATTAGGTTTGGTTTTTATTTTAATTTTTTAGGGTTTAGGATTTAGGTTTAGAGGTTTTTTTAATTAAGTAAATAGGTTTAGGTTTATTTAGTTTATTTAATATTTCTTTAGTTTGTTTTTTTTATTTATATGTTTATTTGTTATTTTCTTTATTAGTTTATTTATTTTAAATTTTTTATTTGAGTTTAGGTTTTTATTTTATTTATTTTTAGTTTACTTTTTATTTTGAGTTTTATTTTTATTTTATTTTTTATTAGGTTTTATTTTATGTTTATGTTTAGGTTTAGGTTTATATTTATTTTTTTTAAGTTTAGGTTTTAGGTTTTTATTTTAGGTTTATTTTTAGATTTTATTTTTTAGTTTAAGTTTAGGTTTATTTTAGGTTTATCTTATTTTATTTAGTTTAGGTTTAGGTTTAGGTTTACTTTATTTTAGGTTTAGATCTAGGTTTTATTTATTTTAGTTTACTCTATTTAAGTTTAAGTTTAGGTTTATTTTATTTTGTTTATATATTTTTTATTTTAGGTTTAGTTTTTTTTTTTAATTCTAGGTTTTTTTATTTATTTTATTTTAGATTTTTTATTTAGGTTTTATTTTATTTTATTTTTTTCAATTTTTTTTATTTTATTTTATATTTTAGTTTATTTTATTTAGGTTTTAGGTTTATTTTATTTTTTAATTTATTTTATTCATTTATTTTATTTTATTTTATTTTTTTTCTTTTATTTTATTTTATTTTAGGTTTAGGTTTATTTTATCTTAGGTTTATTTTATTTAAATTTTTTATTTATTTATTTTATTTTAGGTTTTATTTAGTTTAGGTTTAGGTTTTTAGTTTTGGGTTTAGGATTTGGGGTTTAGCATTTTAGGTTTAGGGTTTTAGGTTTTGGTTTAGGGTTTAGGGTTTAGGTTTAGGCTTTAGGGTTTAGGTTTAAGGTTTATGATTAGGGTTTAGGGTTGTATTTAACTAAAAGGAATTTATTGCTCGTTATAAGAAGACAATATTAGACTAAACTCAAGAAGAGAAACTACTGCTCATGTGAGTTTAGTCCCTAAACTAATACATCAAAGAGCAATAAAGAAAAAAAATAAAGACAAAACTATGAAAGCCTAGCAAAAGGTAGTAAAGGGGAAGAATCCACGAAGCTCCAAAAGAACCAAAGAGATGAAGATCCATAAGAAATGGAAACCGCAACATAAATCAAGACAACCCTAGCCATCTAAGAAAAAATAAACCATTAGTAGACTCTAGGTCCCTCCAAGAAGAAGAAAAGACCAACTGAAAAAAAGAACCTACAACCTGAAGAAATCTCAACCGTAAGGAGATCAAAAAATACAAAGAAAAAAAAATTTAAGCGAGATATGAGGATAGTCATAATAATGAGGGCATCAAATCCGGTGTATCCACATTCAAAGAAGGGTTACAAATAAGTAGAGTCACTAGCCACAAAATATCAAGGAAAAATCCATCATATCATCATAGCCATCCTAAAAAAAAATACAAACCTATTATAATAACCCAGCCAAACAAAAGTGAAGCTAAGAAACAAAAGAGAGAGAGACCAAGATAAAATTAACATAAGGCAATCCCAAGAAAACTAAATATGAACACCTCTTAAAAAGGAGGGAGAAAAAAAGCTCATAGCCCAAGAAAAAAAGAGCCCTAAAAGGCGAAGCCAACAGAGCCCACAATAACACCAATCCAATGCCACAAAAGCACCAAGCAAATAGAGCCCACAACAACACCAATCCAAAGCAACCAAGGCATCAACCAAAGGAAAGGAAACAATAAAGCAGCCACACAATAGAGAACCCAAGAAAATGGCCCAGAAAGAGCAAGACCAAACCAACCAACAAAAAGAAGAAGGCTAATAGCTAAAATAAATAGCTAGAAACAACCAACCAATGGACAAACCACATGCCAAGGACAAAAAGCCCAACCTACGATAAACAAAGAAAGCAAAAGAACCAACCAAAGAAATGCAAGCCAATAGGAACAAAGCCACCAGCACAAAACCAACCAGTCAAAGGGCACCAAAAAAACCCAACACATAGGGAAACCCAAGAAAAGGAGAAAAATTAGCCAAGAAGCCAATACTCTAGTAGCAAGAAAACACACAACAAAAGCAACCACTAGAGAAAAAACAAGCCAAAAGCAAAACCTCCCAAAGATAGAAATTATTTCTAAGAAGCTTTAAAATAAGAAATCCAAAGAGGAGGGGCATTAATCTGAACACTTTTTCTTCTTCTTATAAATAGTTTATAACCATGCCCTTTCTCCAAAAAATATCCATCCAAAATGAATTAGTTATAAAAGGCACGGGGATCAGAAGCTATCAATTTCAAATAAGATTTGAATCATCCAGCATTAGACAATGGAAAATTAGAAATAGTATGCATTTCAATTAAGTTAAAGAAGGAGCAAAAATTTTATTAAGAAGACAATTATCAATATTTTCTCCATCCAACAAATTATAAAGTGTATCCTCTCTATCTTCATTCATAAAAGAAGCAAGAGAAGCATAATCTAGATTTTAAGTATAATCTTCATGTAAGGGATTAAAATAAGATTCAAATCACTTAGAAACAAATAACATATTACCAAAATTATGAATGAATTACTAGCCATAGAAAAACTATCATTTTGAACTGAAATAGAACTATTAACAATGAGAGAATTTTCACAAGTATCTAAATCTTATTTTTTAAAAGAAGGATCACCAATATTAAGATGACAGACCAAGTTAAAATATCAAAAATAAGAACTTTTTTCACCACTATTCTTAATCAAAGAAGGCAAAGAAATAGTCTCTTTCCCATGATCTAAAGTAGAAATAGGAGAAAGAGAAACAACATCAAACTAATTGGAAGAAATGGTGTTAGCATCAATAATACTCAAACCATCATAATGAAAGGACTTATGCACAACATCCAAACCATTAGAATCATTAACCACAGCCTCTAAAGTCTTCCCTTTAACAAAATAATCAAAGAAACACTTAGAGCATGATTATTAGTTAAAAGATTTTCAAAAAACATCAAAATTACCTTCACATTAGACAAATCATTAATAGGTAAAACTTTTTAAGATTCAAAATTTGCAAAACATCAGAATTTTGAAAAGCATATTTTCCATTATCCAACTTGAGAGAATCATCAATTTTTTCAGCAATTGAATTCTTATTGGTGGCTTTCTTCATAAGAGAGGGATGAGCAATAAAGCATTCAGAAATTTCATGCCCATGAATCTTACAATGATTACAAAAAATGGGAAAGTTCTAAAAAATAACTTTCTAAAAATTATCGCATTTCTCTGAACCCAACAAAATTTCATTTGGATATTTTTTTAGTAATATTAACCACTACAAGAATTCTAACAATGTTAGAAGAAGATATTGCTTGATCAACTTGCAAATCAAAAAGATCAACCAATAGCATAAATAAATGATGATTAAATAGATGAATCCTTAGGTAAAGAAATCCAAATGAAAACATATGAGACTCTTCATTAACATCAAACATAGGCCCCAATTCAATGCATTTGACAATTAAAAACATAGTAAGAATGCCTAGAAAAATTAGTCTGTAATCAAGGTCATTAGAAAGTTTACTTTAACATGCCTTGCCCAATAGAAAAAAACTAGATAAATTTAAGCTATCAAAAAAAAAAGAAAGAATATCTTCCATCTTTGGCCATTTAAATGAAAACTTTCCAATCAAAAAAAGAAAAGGCTCTAATCTTTCAATATCCTCATAAATCATAATTAGTACCTTTAAAAGTATATGAAGCAAATTCAAAGGAGGCTCGTGGGAATTCTTACTAGCTAAAGCCTCTTTGAAAGATTTAGTAATAATAGGTAGAGGTTTACCCAAAAAAATTGATGCCCTAGCTAGATCCATCTGGAGGATTTACCCCATTGATTTGAAGAAGTCATTGCCATGATAAGTTAAGATCAAGGTAGACAATCTATAGGAATAAGAGAGAAAGCACTCAAAAACTCACCAAGAATGTGGGATCCCAAAGCTAAGGGTTTAGTTTAGTTTTAGGTTTTAGGTTTAGTGTTTATTAGTTATTAGGTTTTATTAGTTTATTATTATTTTATGTTTAGTTTAGTTTATTTTAGTAGTTATTAGTTTTTAGTTTAGTTATTATTTATTAGTTTTAGTTTATTTTATTTATTATTTAGTTATTAGCTTATTTTAGTTTATTTATTTCTTTAGTTTATTTTGTTTTAGTATATTTTATTAGTTATTATTAGTTTGCTATTTATTTATTTTATTTTATTTAGTTATTATTATTTATGGTTTTATTATAATTTAAGTTTTAGTTAGTTTCATTAGTGGTTTATTTTTATTTTAATTTTTTATTTTATTATTTTATTATTTTTAGTTATGGGTTTATTTATTAGTTTATTATTATTATTTTTAGTTTACTTATTTAATTTTTTATTAGTTTATTATTATATATTATTTATTATTATTTTAGTTATTTTGGTTTTTTTAGTTTATTATTATTATTGATTATGTTTAATATTATTAGTTTTTATTATTATTATTATTTATTATTTTTAGTTAGTTTAGGGTTTAGAAATTTAGTTATTTATTAGATAGTTTATTATTAATTTTATTATTATTAGTTTTATTAGTTTAGTTAGTTTTATTAGTTATTATTATTATTTTATTTTATTATAGTAGTTAGTTTTATTATTATTATTATTATTATTACTTATTATTATTATTATTATTATTATTATTATTATTATTATTATTATTATCATTATTATTATTATTATTATTATTATTATGTTTTTTTATTCTAGTTTTTTATGGTTTATTAGTTTAGTTTAGGGTTTAGTTTAGTTAATTATTTAATTATTTTATTAGTTATTATTATTAGTTTATAAGTTTATTAGTTAGTTAGTTATTTATTTAGTTTAGCTAGTTATGATTATTAGTTAATGGTTTTATTATTTTTAGGTTTTGTTAGTTTTTTAGTGGTTTAGTTTTATTAGTTTAGTTTTGTTAGTTTTATTTATTTAGTAGTTTTCTTTATTAGTTTTATTAGTTTAGTTATGGGTTTATGTTTATTATTATTATTAGACTTTAGTTTAGTTTGTGGTTTAGTTTTAATTAGTTATTGGTTATTTTATTTATTATTATTATTAGTTTAGTTATTGGTTTATTATTATTTTAGTTTTATATTAGTTTTTTTTTTATTTTATTATTATTATTAGTTAAGTTTATTATCATTAGTTTATTATTATTATTTAGTTTATTTATTTAGTTAGGGTTTATGGTTTATTATAGTTATTTATTAGTTAGTTATTATTATTAGTTAATTTATTTATTAGTTTTATTAATTATTATTATTATTATATTAATTTTTATTAGTTTAGTTTTTGTTAGTTAGTTTTATTATTATTATTATTATTATTATTATTATTATTATTATTATTATTAGTTTATTTATTAGGTTTATTCATTTTGTTATTCAGTTAATTTTGCTTTATTTAGTTATTAGTTTATTAGTTTAGTATTGGTTAGTTATTATTAATTTTTTTAGTTTGGTGTTTTATTTTTAGTTTATTATTAGTTATTAGTTAGTTTATTTGGTTTAGTTATTATTATGTTTATTTATTAGTTAGTTTTTATTGTTTATTAGTTTAGGTTTAGGGTTTAGTTTTAGTTACTTATTTAGTAATTTATTATTAGTTTATTAATTTAGTTTTAGTGTTTATTATTTAATAGGGTTTAGGTTTATTTATTAATTTATTTATTTTTATTAGTTAGTTTTTTTCGTTAGTTAGTTTATTAGTTTATTTGTTTATTAGTTATTGGTTTTAGTTATCAGTTATATATTATTAGTTTTAGTTTTATTAATTTTATTTATTTCTTTAAGTTTTGTTTTGATTAGTTATTATTAGGTTTTAGTTTAGTAGTTTTATTAGTTTATTATTTATTAGTTTATTAGGTTTTATTAGCTATTATTAGTTAGTTTTAGTTTATTTTATTATTAGTTATTAGTTTTTTTTAGTTTTTATTTAATTATTATTATTAATTTTATTAGTTTAGTTATTAGTTATTTTAGTTTAGTTTAGTTTGTTATTATTAGTTTTTTTATTATTAGTTTTATTACTTTAGGTTCATGGGTTTATTGTTTAGTTTATTTATTTTTATTATTATTATTATTTTTATTATTAGGTTTGGTTATTATTATTATTAGTTTATTAATTTTAGTTAGTTTAGTTATTAATTATTTTTTTGTTAGTTTAGTTATTATTAGTCTATTATTATTAGTTCATTATTTTTAGTTTTATTAGGTAATTTTTATTTAGTTTATTATTATTTATTATTTTAGTTAGTTTAATGTTTAGTTTAGTTATAGTAATTTATTATTTAGTTTATTATTATTAATAATTTAATTTTGTTAGTTTTTATGTTATTAAGTTTTATTATTATTTAGCATTTTTTAGTTATTATTAGTTTTTAGTTTAGTTTATTTTTTTATTAATAATTATTAGCTTATTAGCTAGTTTATTTAGATATTATTATATTATTAGTATTGGTTTATTATTATTAGGTTTAGTTTATTTATTTAGTTTTATTTATTATTTAGTTTATTATTAGTTTAGTTTTTATTATTAGTTTAGTTATTAGTTTTATTTTCTTAGTTATTATTAGTTTAATACTTTAGTGTTAGTTATTATTGGCCATTTATTTTTTAGCTTATTATTTTTTAGTTTTATTTATTTTACTATTATTATTTATTTAGTTTTATTTAGTTTTTAGTTTAAGTTATTAGTTATTATTTTTAGTTTTAGTTAGTTTAGTTTATTATTTTAGTTATTGGATTTAGTTTTATTTATTAGTGAGTTATTTTATTAGTTACCATGTTAGGGTTAGTTTATTTTATTATAATAGTTTATTTATAGGGTTTAGTTTAGTTAGTATTAGTAGTTTTATTAGTTTAGGTTTAGTTATTTTAGTTATTTTATTAGTGAGGGTTTTGTTATGTTTTTAGTTGTTTTATTAAGTAGTTTATTATATTTATTAGATTCTTAGTTATTTAGTTAGTTTAGTTTATTTATATAGTTTTGTTTAGTTTATTATTAGTTTGTATTTAGTTAATTAGTTTAGTTAGTAGTATTAGTTTATTATTTTAGGTTTTTTGGGTTTAGGGTAGATAGGTAGGTTAGGGTTTAGGGTTTAGGGTTGTAGGTTTAGGGTTAGTTTTAGGGTTTAATGTTTAGTGTTAGGACAATTTTATTTTTTTATTTTATTATTTATAGGGTTTAGGGTTTCAGTTTTAGGTTTAGGGTTTAAGTTTTAATTTAGGGTTTAGGTTTTTGGGTTGTTTTTTTTACAAAGAACAAATTCATATTCAACATTTCTTCTTATCGATTTCATCAACCAAGTAACACACCAAGTTCTTTAAGACATAAGCGACGACATAGATATAAAATGAGCACACATCGAGCAAATCAAAAACCCTAGATAACTAGAACTGTCTCAACTATAAAGACATAATTCTATAAGCAGTAGATTGGATTGATCGTTATTCTGTTTCTCTAGTTCCCATCAAAACCACCCTAGCTTTTTGAGTAGTGGGGTCCACCATCATATCCACAATCTCTCCCTCTGCCACCACCACAACTATAACCTCCATCGGTCCTCGTACCTCCATAACCACCATTACTCTGATCACCACCTCCATATCCACCAACACCTTCGATTTACCACCAGATATAACTATCGTTTCGCCTCCACCAGTGATCTAGATCTTTACGATGATGTTCATGTCATCAAGGTTCTATTCTATTTTGGTTAGTTTAGTTTATTAGTTTTGGTTTTAGTTTATTTTTTAATTTTTTTATGTTTAAGTTTAGGTTTGGGGTTTAGGGTTTAGTTTAAGTTTATGGTTTAGGTTTATGTTTTAGAGTTTAGGATTTAGGTTTAGGTTTAGTTAGGGATTAGGATTAGGGTTTATGATTTTATGGTTTGAAATTTGGGTTTTTTTAAGGTTTGGTTAAGTAGTTCAGTTTAGGTTTTGTTTTGGGTTTTTTAGGTCTTTTAGATTTAAGGTTAGTAGGGTTTATGATTTAGGGTATGAAGGCTTTAGGCTTTGTGCCTTTTCAAGATTTAGGGTAGGTTTTTATTTAGAGTTTATTTTAGAATTTTGAATTGGGTAAGGAGGGTAGAGTTTAGAGATTAAGGTTCTCATGGTAGGGTAGGTAGTTTAGGGTTTAGGGTCCATAATTAGGATTTAGGGTAGGTAAAGTTGTTTTAAAAATGTAACCCAGAGGTTTATTTAGTTTTATTTTTATTTATAGTATTTTTTTATTTTTGTTTATTTTATTTTATTTAGTTTACTTTATTTATTTTAGTTTAGGTTTTTTTATTTTATTTATTTCACATTTATGTAGTTTATGTTTATTTTAAGTTTAGTTATTTTTTTTAGTTTAGATTTTATATTATTTTAGTTTTAAGTTTGGGTTTTATTTTAGGCTATTCTAGGTTTTATTTTCAGTTTAGGTATTTTTTATATTTTATTTTATTTATTTTAGGTTTAAGTTTAGGTTTGGTTTTATTTTAGTTAGGTTTTTGTTTTAGTTCATTGTTTTTATTTTTATTTGTTTAGGTTTAAGATTTTATTTAGTTTTATTTTATTTTATTTTAGGTTTTAATTTTATTTATGTTTGTATTTTAATATTTAGATTTTATTTTAGTTTAGTTTAGGTTTTATTTATTTATTATGGTTTTTATTTTATTTATTTTATTTTAGGTTTAGGTTTAGTTTATGTTTATTTTAAGTTTAGGTTTTATTTTATTTTATTTTTAATTTATTTAGGTTTAGGTTTTATTTTTATTTTGCTTTATTTAGTTTGGTTTTTTTTTTTAATGATCATTTAAGTGGTTTCAGTGGTAGGGTGGGGTCAAGTTTAGGGTTTGTGGGATTAGGGTTTAGTTTTATTTAGGGTCAGGATTTGGGTTTAGGGTTGGTTTTTGAGTTTAGGGTTTAGGATTTAGGGTTTAGGGTTTAGGGTTTAGTTTTTTAAAAAAAGAAGTAAACTAGTTTGTTAAGGATTATTTATTTTAGTTAGTTTATTTTTTTTGTTTAATTTATTATATTATTTTTTTAAGTTTATTTTTTATTTTTATTTAGTTTAATTTATTTATTTTTGTTTACATTTTTTTATTTTAGTTTATTTTTTAGGATTAGGTTTAGGTTTATGTTTATTTTTATGTTTAGTTTTCTTTATTTTATTTAGGATTTTGTGGTCTTAGCTTTAGTTTTGGGTTATATGGTTTTTGGGTTTATTTTATGGTTTATGTTTTTTTTAAATTTTTTTAAATTTATTTAAATTAGGTAAATTGGTATGTTTAGGTTTATTTAGTTTATTATTTATTTATTTTAATTTATTTTATTTTTAATTTCTATTTAAGTTTATTTTTTAATTTTATTTAATTTAGTTTATTTATTTTTTGTTTATTTATTTTAGTTTAGGTTTTTTATTTTAATTTATTTTAATTTAGGTTTATTTTAGTAATTTTACTTTTATTATATTTTTAGGTTTAGTTTTATTTTTTATATTAAGGTTTAGGTTTAGGTTCTTATTTTATTTTTAGGTTTTTAGATTTTATTTTAAGTTTATTTTTAGGTCTTATTTTTTAGTTTGGGTTTAGATTTATGTTTAGTTTATTTTAGGTTTAGTTTTAGGTTTTATTTATTTTAATTTAGTTTATTTTAGTTTAGGTTTAGGTTTAGATTTATTTTATTTTTATTTTGTTTTTTTAGTTTAGGGTTTAGGTTTTATTTTTATTTATTTTTATTTTACTTTGGTTTATTTTAAGTTTAGGTTTTTATTTAGTTTTTATTTTATTTTATTTTAGGTTTATTTTATTTTTATTTTAGATTTTATTTTTATTTTATTTATGTTTTTTTAGTTTAATTAGATTTTTATTTATTTTATTTTAGTTTAGGTTTTATTTTTTATTTTATTTTTTCTTATGTTTAGGTTTAGGTTTAGGTTCTGGTTTTTTTTTATTTTATTTTATTTGGTTTAGGTTTTTTATTTATTTTACTTTTAGGTTTTATTTAGTTTAGGTTTAAGTTTTTAGATTTTTAGGGTTTACGTTTTAGGGTTTTGGGTTTAGGGTTTATAGTTTAAGGTTTGAGGTTTCGGGTTTAGGTTTTAGGGTCTAGGGTTTAGATTTTAGGGTTTAATGTTTAGGGTTTTGTTTAGGGTTTGGGTTTGTTTAGTTTTAGGTTTATGGTTCAGTTTTAGTTTAGGGTTTATTATTGTTTTTTTTTCTTTTTAATAGAGAACAAATTCATATTGAACATTTCATCTTTTGATTTCATCAACCAAGTAACACACCATGTTTTCTAAGACACATGGGACATAGATAAAAAATGAGCACGATATATAAATAAAAAAACCCTAGATAACTAAAGCATCTCTTCAGAAGACACGCTTCTATAAGTAGTAGATTGGATCAGCTCTTAGTTTCTCCAGCTCAATAAAACCACCGCCTTTAATAGCGGTTCCACCATCATATCCCGATCTCTTCCTCGCCACCACCATGGTTGTAACCTTCCTGCTCAGATAACCACCACTTCTTCGACCACCACCTCCATATCCTTGACCACCATAATGATAACTGGTGCCTCCACCTTCACCTCCACTAACAGATCTAGACTAAGCCTAGTTGATGGTGATGTTCTTGTCTTCAAGGTTCTGCCCATTCTTAGGGTTTAGTTTTAGGTTTAGGTTTTTTTTTTTTTTTGGGGGAAACCCCATGATGCGGGGGTATTTTATTGCCACAAAAAAAGGGTTGGTAAAGGGGATAAACTCCGAAACTACTACTCAAATAGCTACAATCAGCCTAAGGAGTAAATCCCCACCTAAGTACATCCAAGAGCAAAAGAAAACATTAAAACAATCAAAAGATACAAGATGATTAACATAATAGGCTAAAGGAAGGATAAGGCCAATGCTCATGGTTGTAAGAGTGCTTGGTAATATAGCAAACTAAAAGAAGGAGAGAATCACGCAAAGTTATAATAAGAGGAAGATTTAAGGTAATACTATAAAAAGTTAGGAAAATAACATAATATGAGTATGTTAGTAAGGAATTGTGATAGAGAAGGCTTAGGCTCAATCACATTGTTAGGTTTATGAGCATCCAAACTTATGGGTTACATCACATGAGCTCCAAAATAATCCAAAGCCCCAGTAAGTTGGGTATTGATTCAGTAACCAACAAGGCTTAAAACCAACAAGTGAAGATTCCACCCATAAACATATATAGTAAAGGAAAGGATAGATAATGAATGGCTCCCCACCATTTTATCCAAAGTAAGTGACATTAGAAGATCAATGTCGTGGATGCTTATTAACCATAACTTGCCAAGGGTAATGACAATATTGGTTTGTCAATAACCCAATTATGCATATAAGAGAAATCATTGATTAATTCCAAGCATAACAAAAATGTGCTTCAAGTTGTACATGTTCCAATCATAACATAGGATGAGAACAACAACAAGGAAAAGCAACAACATCCTGTGTGTTTAGCAATCGAATCAAAATAGCGATGGACAATTTAGTAAGCCACAATCTACAGATGCACAATGATAATCCCTTGAAAAGCTCCAAACAGCATGGGAAGTAAGACCGTAAACGAAGACTAGTATTGAGAAAATAACACAATTCCTCAAATAAGGTGGGATATCTCAGAAAATAAGACCAATAAAGAAAATTGCAACCAATAGGTGCTCACAGTTCTAAGAGCAAATAGTTAAGAGTTTTTGTCACATTAAGCGATACAAGGATATTGATATTCGTAGTATATAGATAGAATTGGTTACATATAAGCGTAAGAGTAGAATGGTCTTTAGGATTTTCATGATCTTAAAAACATGAAGGGTGAAAACAATTGTAATAAAGTCCAACATCAACCCAAATGTTAACAACAAAAGTAAAAAAATGAAAGAAAGAGGAGGGTAAACAGAAGAACCAAAAAGGAGCGACCAACAAGGAAATCCATTCTAGGGATAAGAAGACATCATTACCAAGCAGAATTTTAAGACAATAAAGGTCCAAAACCAGAACTTGCTAAGACAGGGGCAAGATCAAAAAAAATAGGGAGGAAAACTAGGAGAAGCAAGGTCAGTGGTAACCCAAAGAGATTAAAAATCCAAATCAACAAACAAATAAACAAACAACCATGGTAGCAAACCTCAAAACCCAAAAGTAATTAAGCCCAATCCATTCCAAGACAAGGATGTGACCAAAATAACCATTAAAAGCGTAAGTATTAAATTTCTTCTTGAAAGTTTAGGTCTTAAAGTCCTGAAGCCCAACAACTAACCAAAATCCTTTCAGCATAAGTGTTGAAACCATTATGAATTAGGCCTTTAAGGAGGAAAGAGTCCCAAGGAATGTAAGGAATGTAAGCATCAGCCAAAGAAATACTATAATCATCAAAATAAAAATTGCAACCAAAGATAACACTAATCCGTGTCTAAGCAACATAGGTAAGATAATGCTCCAAGCCATATTGTCGAGAGAAAAATTGGTTAAAGAAGTTAGTACTAAAATCTAAGCCCATCAAAAGATAACTTCCTCCAGAATGGTTAATTCTCTCGTGTTTAGAAATGAATGTATTAATGAAATTAAAGTCCCAAGTGGGATTGGTTATAAAACCAAGTGTAACACAAGACTCAACTGGGTACCAATTCCAGATATTGATGTGCATAAAGTTCAACATCTGCCCCATAATATTATAAAGGCTAAAAACAGAATTCTTCCAACTAGAGGAGAAGGGGTAAAGGCAGCAAGTCATGGCAAAGAGCACAAGACAAAGAATGATATCTATGTGGAGTATCCATAAAGAACACAAGGAAACAAAACTAAAAAAAGGAGAAGAGGAGAATTATTCGGTGGAAGCCCAATTGTCCAAGTTAACCAAACCATGCAAGTATTTGGGTAATGTAAATTGACCAAAGAAGATGATCTGTCTAATGCACTGTGGTTTGCAAGGTAATCTGTTACCTTCAGCACATGAGTGATGGTAAAAGTTTTGGGTTTAGGTTTAGGTTTAGTTTATTGTTTTAGGTTTAGGTTTATTTTGTTTAATTTATTTAGTTACTTTAAGTTTAGGTTTAGGGTTTGGGTTTAGGGTTTAGGGATTAGGGATAGGGTTTAGGGTTTAAGGACTAGGATTTAGCATTTAGGGTTTTAAGGTTTATGCTTTAGGTTTAAAGTTTAGGTTTGGGTTTAGGTTTAGGGTTTTAGGGTGGGATTGTGATTAGGGTTTAGGGCTTATAGTTTATAGTTTAGTGAGGATTTAGGGTTTAGGTGTGGTTTTAGGATTTATTTTAGGTTTTAGGTTTAGGTTCAAGTTTTAGTTTAGGGTTAAGGGTTTTTGATTTTTTTTTTCAAATTGAAAAAATTCAGATTTAACATTTCTTCTTTTCGATTTCATCAACTAGGTAACACACCAAATTTTCTAAGGCACAAGCGACAACATAGATTAAAAATGAGCATGCATAGAACAAATCAAAAATACTAGATAACTAGAACCTTCTCTAGTATAAAGATGTAGTTCCATAAGTGACAGATCTGATGGGTCCTTCTTCAGTTTCTCCTGTTCCCATCAGAACTTCCCCAGAATCTCGAGTAGTGGGTCCACCATCAAATCCCCAATCTCTCCTTCTGCCACTACCATGGCTGTAACCTCCATCACTCCTCCCGCCTCCATAACCACCACTACTCTGACCATCACCTCCATATCCACGACCTCAGATCCCCACCACCAGTGATAATCGCCTCGTCCTTGACTCCACCGGGGATCTAGATTGAGCTGATGTGATGTTCTCATCAAGGTTCTTCCCACTCTTAGGGTTTAAGTTTCTTTTAGGGAAAGTTACAATTTTTCCCCCTAAAAATAAAGGATACACTGTTCTTAAAAGGGGTAAAGCTCAAATTTCTACTTCTCACAGAGCTACAAGAAACCTAAAGAGCTAAACCCCTATTTAAGTACAATGGAAAAAAGAAAATAAAAGAACAAAAGTAATGACATAAAAATAAATTAGAAAGTACAGAAAAAGGGCTAATAAAACTTAAGAAAATAGTAAAAGGACTAGTTAACAACAATTCATGATCCCTTTGAGAAGGAAAGATAAGCAAGATCCACATCAACAATACTTGAGTTGGTTGAGTAAAGATCATTTAATCAGTGAAGTTCCAACCTACAAAAGAAATCTGAAAATCACTACAAAAGAAATGGCCATAGCTCAAGGAAAAATGATAAAGTAAACAATTTAGAAAGAGCTGAGAAAGAGAAGGCTCGGGCTCTGTTAAGATCATCTCAAGGGGCAACAATACATATAAGCATCCAAAATTTATGAGAAGGGTTATAATCATATACATGCTACCAACTAGAGAGAAGATATAGGAAAACATCAAGGCCATCATAGCTAGCATACCTGATATAAGCAACCATCCAAGGAAAAATAGTCCATAGTGATCTAATTCCTACACCATAGAGAAAAATAGAAATAGCAACCAACCGAGAACCCACTAACCAAAACCCACAATAGACCAACACATAAAGCCGATCTCGGTTAGAGGGTTAGTGTCTAAGAACAACCCACAACTATCTATAGAGCACTAGCAATCCAAATCAAAGGGAAAAACCTCCACCCAAATAGAAAAATAGTAGAAGATGAGAAGCACCAGAGAGAGGAAAGCCATACAATAGAGTGACCAAGAGGGCATCTAGAAGTTACCATCAAAACCACCACCAAGGCAACCAAATGGAAAGGAAATCCACCATCACCAACTAAGAGGCAAATATCAGGAAATAAAGAGAGCCACCTAAACTGAATGGAGTCAATACCAACAGCCAAAATAAAGCTCAAAACACCAAGCCACTACACAAGCATCCAAGGTAAGATAGCAGCCATAAAAAACCCCTTTAGCTGCTAACCCCCAATAAAGTCTTAAAATAAGACCAAAAAAACCATAAGAGCTCATATCCTCCACCAACAAAATAGCCAATAAAACCACCCAGGCCAGTAGCCAATAGAATGAGCAGTAGGAGAATTTAGAGCAGCAGGAAAATCGACACTTAAACCAGGAAGCAAAATATGAGATGCAAGTTTTATTCAAAAAGCTCCAACCCATTTTTGATTAAGGATTGGTTTTGAAAGCATACCATGCCGGACCTCGAGACTGGTGGTTGAAATGATTGAGAAAGCTTCATCTAGTGGAGATGAAGCCATGTTGAGTAATAATTGGATCGATTCTGATGATTTAAAGCTCAACTTTGATCAAAGTCTCACCTTTGGTGCTCGGGAAGCTCAAGAGATGATTCATTCTTGCTCAATGAGGCCAAGGGAAGGTACGTGCAAAGTTAATTTCAGTTTGATGGAGAAATAAAGAAGTTAGGTCAAAAATGGGAGTGCCTTATTTTGTGACAGACAGGAATGGCATTTTCCAAATAAGAAACAAGCTTGGGAGCTTAGGTAATGGCTCAAGTGGGTTTTCTTGGGTAGCTAGGGATCCACCAATGACTTGTGTGTGAGGAAATAATGGTGTATACCCCTTTCATCTTGATCGGATAAGGATTAGATTTGGCTTCTAGATCCATCTCAGGTGTCTGGTGGAGTAGGTGAGTTGGCTTGGCTTTGTTGGTTGAAGGTGTGGAGTTGGCTGCCAAAGAGGAATCATGGGTGTTCTATGGGTTTCAAATGCTCCAATGGAGATGGTGAGGTGATTTTACCTCCAATGGGTCATATCCGATCCAACCACCCCTTAGTCGTGCAGGTCCTAGCTAGGTGGACAAGAGTACCAAGTGGCCAAGGAATGAAAATGACCACTTACATGGGTGATTTGTCTCATGTGAAGCCCTTGAACTAAGGGTAGAATGATTATTTGGCATTGGATTTGATTTGGGAAGATTTGAAATACATATGGGTAGGACAACTTGACCTCCACTAGGTAGAGGAAGAGGCTAGTAGCGCAGGTGGATGGAAAACCTCATTATTGGCCACCCAATAAAAGATATGCCCCAGCTATAAGGAGTACACCTACTATCCATATAAACTTAGAACCTAGTTCATAGGATAAGTCTTATATGATTAGCACACTAACCAGCTCTTCTCAATAGTAGATTCCCTTGGAGGTGACACTTGAGCTAGATAACGATGAAGACTGGGCTCTAAAGAAAAGCATAAGTGTGTCCAAGTCTATATGTGAAACAGTTAGGCATCAGTTGAGAATCTTAGCTCTAACCCCACTTTCCTCTCAAAAAGCTTATGGTTTGGTAGTTAAGGAATCCCCTAAGTCATCCATAGGTGTGAAGACTCAGGTTCTTTAGGGAGCATCATCCTCAAGAAGTTGATGTATAACTTAAGGATGATTCATATAAACATTTAATAGAATTACTTTTTGATTAGTACTTTGCTTTTGTACATAATTTAGCAAATAAAGGGTTAATCCCACATACTTGGTCAAAGCACAAGTCAAATTACCTCAAAATAATATGGAAGAACAAATGCAAAAGCTCTCAATCAAGACCAGGACTAGGATTCGGTACAGTGGGTCTAGTCAATGATGATGATTACTACTTAATCCTCACTAATCATTTGGAATTTGATATGTTTTTTTCAAATCATATTAACTCATATGAGAGTCGTTTAGAAACTTGGATGATCCAGATAATTTTGAAGTCAAAGATGCACCGTCGTAGTTTGAAGAAGAGATCATGTAAACCATCAACGAGCTCAAGGAAATCAACTTAAGAACTGAAGAAGATCCACGCCCGACATACATCAGTTCTTTGTTAAATGAAATTGAAACCAATAACTTAGTTAGGCTATTCACTGAGTTTAAGGACTACTTTGCATGGAGTTATGAATAGATGGCTAGATTGGCTCCTTATATAGTGGTCCATACACTAGCAATAGAGTGTACTGTTAACCTTATCAAGAAAGCTCTTAGATGCATGCGATTAGACATAGAACAATAGGTCATTTATGAAGTCAAAAAATTGATCGATGTTGGCTTCATCCGGGAAGAAAGATACCCTACCTAGTTAGTTAGTATCATCTTGGGAAAGCCACTCATACTTTACAATTCTACATTAGATGACTCCCTTGGTGCTTTGTTGGCCCAAGCCTATGACAAAGGAAAGGAAAATGAACTCAACTACCTCAGCCATCCTCTAATCCGTCCTAATGCTAATTATCCACCCATTAGAGGCATTGCCTAGCTTTAATCTTTGAATCCCAAAAGCTACTACTACATGCTTCCTCATAAGGTGAACTTAATTCTAGGATGAATGCACTACAAAGTATCTCATACCAAGTATTCTGATCATACAATGGTCCATGATCATCTCAATTTGACATTACCTTTGTATTTCTGCGGCAAAGAGGACAAGCTAGTGGATTTTAGCAAGACACTCACTTCCTGACTTTCCTCTTAGTGATGGTCTCATGAATAAATTATGAACTTAGGGTATACTAGCATTCACCACTAGGAGATGTACTTTGACGCCTTTTCAAAGAGAAAGAACCATAATCAATTACTCCGGAAAGTCGGGGGTAGAGTTCTCTTAACTCCGCACATGATGTGATGAGATTCTCATATCATATGTCCAACTGCACCAACAATGAAGTCAATATGAGGCTCTTATTGTATCTAGAGTTAGTTGTTACTCTAAGCATCCGAACATCTACATCTTTTGGATTCTTAATTACAACCAAACTGGGTCCTATAAGGTTATAAAGCCCAAGCTCCATCACGACCACAAGTACACCATGGAGTTATTGGCCCAAATCTAAAAGGTTGCCATTTATAAGATTCCTCGAGTAGAGAACATCATAGCATATGCTTTAGCCAAGCTTTCTAAAGAGTTGGCATATCTAGAGGATGATACCATATCAATAAAGGTCCAAAATAGACAAGTCTAATCTCTTATTGATATTGAACTCATCAAAAAGTACTCTCTTGAAGGAGAGGTTGCCATTTCTATGAAGGATAAGAGTTAGATTGGAGGCAACCATTCATGGATTACCTAAATAAAGTCAAACTACTTCAAAAGAAGTCCCAAGCCCTTCAGATGAAGTAGAGAGCACTTTCCTACACTCTTGTGGATGGTGTCTTGTACAAGCTATCTTTCAATTATATGTTGTTACATTGTTTATACAAGCACAAAGCTCATAAGATTGTGACCGAGGTACACTCAGGATTATGTGGAGCCAACCAATCCGATCTGACGATGAAAGCCAAGATAAAGAGACTAGGATACTATTGGCCATTGATGATTAAATATTGCATGGATACAGCTAGGCGATGCCACTAATGTCAAATACACGGTGTATTCCTACCAACCATCCAACATTTTACATCCTACATTGGCCTCATGGCCATTGAGTGTTGTGGTACCAACATAGTGGGTCCAATGATCCATTCTTCCAAGGGTCATTAGTTCATCATCTACTCGACTACTTTTCCAAATGGGGGATAGTGATTTTGCTCAGAGAGGTCATAATTCAACATGTGCTGCAATTTTTTAGGAACCATATGATATATAAGTTCGGAGTGCCTCGATGAATTATATCTGATATTTGTACTGCAGTCAAGAGCATTGAGATCAACAACTTTGCATAGAGACACATCATATATTAGAGCTATTCTACCATCAACTACCTGTGGGTAAACATCGTAGCAGAAGCCTTCAACAAAACTCTCATAGAAATACTAAAGAAGAAGATACTTTACAATAACAAGCGATAGTGGCATGAGCAGTTAGTTGATGCCTTGTGGGCCTATCGCACTACAAATAGAACAACAACTTAGTCTACTCCTTTCTTCTTAGTGTATGGGTCCAAAGCCATTTCTATCATTAGAATTCCAACTCCCATCACTAAGGATAGTTATGGGTAGCCAGATCATAGCAGAGCAGAATGCCAAGTTGTGGTTAGAAGAGCTCAAAGTATTGATAGAGAAATGCTTGAGCGCATGCCAAAATCTCAAGTTTTACTAAGCTATAATGATTCAAGCTCACAACAAGTTGGTCCGTCCTAAAGCTTTTTAAGTAGGAGAGCTTATTTTAGTTCTAAGAAGATCGATTGTTACCCATCGTAAGATGGGAGGCATGTTTGAACCCCCATGGGAAGGCCCTTTTTCCATAGAGAAGGCATACCAAGGAGGATCTTATCAGCTTATTAGTCATAAGGGAGAGCACCCAATTCTTCCAATCAATGGGCTCTACTTAAATAAATATTATAAATCATGTTTGAATACAATTATCATCAATGAAAATTCCATTTTGAATTCAATCTCTTCCATGTTGAAAGAATTCATGTTTGTGAATCCACCATAATATGTTTAGGGTAGTTGTAAGGAAACCGAGTAGCGTCTTTCCCTTCATCGACACAACACAAACATAAACTACACATAAACATATAAAACAAACACATATCTTTTGTCTCGGGTTACTCTGAGTTAAGATAACACCCCAGAGACTCACCAAGAGCTACCTAGTCGATGCTACCAAGTAGTGTCACCCTGGTCTTCTTACTTTGGAGGATGTTATGCTACACTTTCATTCCATGATTGGCCACTACACACCAATGAGTGCCTTATTAGTTTGGTAAGCCTTACTATGTGGTCGGTAAGGTACCTCATGTTGGCTTCATTTAAGAGGATGTGAGTCTACTATGCTTTCTTCTTATATTAGCCTTCATGCATTGACTGGGTCAAATATATTTGAGGTTTAGGATAAGTCCCCTAGCAGCTCCTTCCCTCACGATTACTTCAAGTCTAGGTCCTGTCCTTCCTTGGATCTCCCCGCTTAGTAGTTGCTCTAGGTCAGATAGAATCTACCTCGACAGCGATAGACTATCCTGATGATCAATTTCTCTTGGAAAGTTGTAAACCTACATGATTTCTTTCCAAATTGATTGTTGTACACTGACGAGCACCTTAGGTTGGTTTGTTCTCACTATGTTGATGGATACACCACTCATTCTAACGGATACACCTTAGGTTGTTTGGTTCTCACACCTTAAGATACACCACTCATGGTAGATGTAAGTCTACAATGGTTTCTCCTTGTGTTGGCCACCGTACACCTATAGGCTTTCTTTTCCAGGGCTCAGGATAATGCCCCTAGCAGAACCTCCCCTATGGGAACTATATTTGGATCACATCCTTTGTGACCCCATTTAGATACTACAGGGTTACTATAGGATTGGATAGTTCCCAATTCCTAGTAACCACTCTTATGGTTGGAGAATCCATCGTGTGGATGTGTAGATTCTCCTTGGTCGAATCAGATAAAGGTGTGATCCCCTTCTCAATGTGGTCCCTTGCACACCAAACCCACACAAATATATAAAACAAAATATATATTCACTTATGATTAGGATGGCATATATTACTTTTTTTTAAAGCAAATATCCTATCTTTAGGCAATGTCAAAGAAACTCCTTATAAGAATCACGATTATAAGTCCCGGCATTCACTCATAGTTAAGTCGGATTCGATTTGTTGTGCTACCACAGTCACCCATTATTCTCTACTTTAGAAGATGTAAGTCATATGCCTTTTCTAAGCTATTGCACAATAAAAGGCAACCCTGGGTTGGCTATTCTACAATAGACTATTCCTTTGGATTTATAAATCTAAGATATTACAATTTTGATATAGCCCTTCTTTGTGGGTCCATCACACCAACATGGTCCATAAATTAAATATATCAAATTTGATCAAGCTCACATCTCCAATGGATATGCCTACAATTTGAAATCAAATTAAGCCAAACAAACCATATCAAATCACATGAAGTTAAGATAAAATTAATCTAGACTACTTTTCAATTGACATAAGTCCCCAGCAACATTCACTCAGTAGTTGCCCTAGGTCAGGTTCAATTTGTAATGCATCCAACAAGTCACCCGGTTGTTCCTCACTTTGGAAGATGTAAGTCTACTATGCCTTCTTCTTAGCAAATAAAAAGGCAACCTTAGGTGTACTACAATAGGCTATTTTGATTTGTAAACCATAGGTCAAGGTTGATATACTTCTGGTACATCATATACACGGTGTCCATACATTAACTCAAATTAAATTAAACCCAAACTAACTTTCCCTAGTGGAGTTAAATCACACTCTTCTCCCTAGTGGAGCCCCAAATCATATATAAACAAGTCAAGCAAACAAATTAAATTCAAAACCAACCTCCCTAGTAAAGCCAAACTAAACCAACTCCCCTAGTAGAGTCTAAATTAAAGAAATCCAACCAAACTCTTTTCCCAAGTGGATACATCTCCAATCAAATATATGAAGTCAAACTCAAATCCCAATCCCAGTGGATAGTTCAAACTTGCTTCCCTAGTGAAAGGTTCATATACCCGATCCCCAGCAAACTCAAGCCCATATCTCTAACAGATTTGGCTCGACAATTAAAATTAAACAAATTAAAGTCAATTCAATCTTAATCCCTAGAGGTTTATATATTCTTATCCCTAGTGGATCTTCTTTCTATAAATCATATGATCAAATTGAATTCAAACCTTATCAGAAATTTTCTTTTATGCCCTCGACATATCACATGTCGGAATGCATGTGTGATCCCCTAGAGGATCTCCTCCATGTCTTTGACATGAAATTCTCATCAAATCTTATTTATTCTCTTATGCATGCCTTTAATACTTCAACCAAAATCATAACAATGTATTTGTTCAAATTACATCATCTTAACAATGTAATCAATATTTTATGATTTGTGATGGTATAAGCTCAAACTGATTATACAATATCATGCTAAATATATTATAGTGTGAATTAACATGCTATATTATATTATTATATATGATGTTATATTATAATTTGCCATAATATAATATATTATCTAACATTACACCTCTTAGAATCACTTAAAATTAACAAATAATATTTTCTCAAAATATGATTAATGTTCATTTTAGATGAAAAATTATAATTTTTCTATTGAAATGGTACAAAATAGCATAATTTATGTTTAGGTGTGTGTGAATTTGGCTAAATTCATCCATGTCAACTTCAACAACATTTTTGTGAGTTTTGGCTCAATGATAACAAAAGTAAAAATACTAAAATGTACAATAACATTTAGTAACACACCACATTCATATATATATGTGAAGGTATATTATTTTGTACATTATATATTAATATGATTTCATATAACATATTATCTTACATTAGACCTTAAAATGAATCAATTTAAACAAAAAATTATAAATTTTTGAAAATTGAACATTTCTTTGGATGCAAAATTCCATTCTTTTGATTAAATGACACACCATAGCACACCCCAATGCTGTTCCCTAAAGCTTACTCTATATTTGGCCAAATCCCATCATCTTAGCCTATAAATCAATCTTTTTATAAATTATACCAGTGCGAACTCTACTACATCATACTATAATAAACTCAAATATGCTAAACACAAGTAGTAATACACAATAGTATGCTATAATGCATGATGCTACACTATGTTATGGCATTATATTATAATACACTATAACATATTATGTTATATTATTATTTGCATATCACATCACAAGGGATTGTTTAAGATAAAATTATAAAATTAGTCTAAGCAATAAAAAACTATATATTTTAGTCATATCACTTACATATTTTAAATTTAAATAATATATTATGATTCCATGCTCTACCTATTATGAATTTGGCCAAATTCCACCATTTTAAAGTATAGCATTTTTATAAATAATGCTAGTGTAGCTCTTTAGCATGACTATATACTAAAAGAATTTAAAATGCATAGAATAATATTTATGATATATGATGTTATAGGCTACACTATTATTTATTTTGAACATAAAATCTTACTTTTAGACTATAGGACGTAGCATAGTTTGGAACTATAACCTAATTATTATTTAACAAATTTTTTCATCTATTTATTAAATCAATTATTTATGATTTATAATAATATCTATAGGTACCATAATATACTATAACATTTGAAAACATCTTATAACATCCAAAAACACATCAATACATGCTTAAATATTTAATGGTACATTATACTATAATATATGTTATCATAATATGATTTAAGATTATGATTTTGGGTATTCAAATCTCTAATAGTTAAGGGAAAGTCTCTTGAAGACATATTCTTTTTACCATAACTATGTTATGTTAGGTCATTTTAGATCTATAATGACATTTTATTTAAGGTTAGTTTAGTTATTTTTTATTTATTATTTTATTTTATTTTGGTTTATGGCTTTTTTTTTTATTTTTATTTAGGTTTATGGTTTAAGGTAGGGTTTTAGGTTTAGAGTTTAGTTTAGGGTTTGAGGGTTTAGGTTGGGTTTGGGGTTTGCTTGTTTGGGTGTTTAGGGTTTAGGTTTAAAGTTTAAGGTTTAAGTTTTAGTTTAGGGTTTAAGTTTTAGTTTAAGGTTTTTTTTAATAGAACAAATTCAAATTCATTTCTTTTTTTTGATTTCATCAACCAAGTAGCACACCAAGTATTCTAGGACACAAGCAATGACATAGAAAAAAAGTGAGCACCCATAGAGCAAATTAGAAACCCTATATAAGTGGAACCATCTTTACTATAGAGACATTGTTCCATAAGAAGCAAATCAGACTAACTTTTCTTCAATTTCTCCAGTTCCGATTAGAACCATCCCCGCCTCTCGAATTGTGGAATCCTCCATCATATCCCCGATCTCTCCCTCCGCCACCACCACCGCTGTAATCTTCATCGCTCCTTTCGCCTCCATAACTACCACTACTCTGACCACCACCTCCATATCCACTAGCACCTCCAGATCCCCCACCACCACTATGATAATAGCTACCACCGCCTTCACCTCCACTGTTTGATCTAGACTTTGCCTAGTTGATGGTGATGTTCCTACCATCAAGGTTCTTCCCATTCTTAGGGTTTAGGGTTAATTTAGGGTTAGGGTTTAGGTTTATGGTTTGTTATAGTTGAGGTTTAGGGTTTAGTAGGTTTAGTTTAGTTTAGGGTAGTGGTAGAGTTTAGGGTTTGGGAGTTTTAGGTTTTGGAGTATAGGGTTTATTTAGGATTTAGGGTTTGAGTTTGGGTGGGTTTAGGTTTAGTGGTTAGTTTTATTATTTATTTTATTTTTTTTATATTAAGTAAACCAAGAGGTAGGGTTATTTAGTTTATTTTATTTATTAGTTTATTATTTTTTATTTTATTTAGTTTTAATTATTTTATTTGGTATTTTTTTTTTTAGGTTTATTTTTTATTTTTTATTTTATATTTAGTGTTTTATTTATTTTAGTTTAGGTTTTATTTTCTAATTTAGGTTTAGGTTTTAGGTTCTTATTTTAGATTTATTTTTAGGTTTTATTTTTTAGTTTCGGTTTAGGTTTATTTTTAGTTTATTTAATTTTATTTAGTTTAATTTTAGCTTAGGTTAAGTTTATTTTAGGTTTTGGTTTAAGTTTTATTTATTTTTAGTTTATTTTAGTTGTTTTATTTATTTTGTTTAATTTATTTTATTTTTATTTAGGTTTTTTTTAGCTTAGGTTTTGGTTTTATTTTTTATTTTATTTTTAGGTTTATTTTTTTAGGTTTAGGTTTTATTTAGTTTTAATTTTATTTTATTTTTAGGTTTATTTTTTTTTTAATTTTTAGTTTAGTCTATGATTTTATTTATTTTATTTTAATTTATTTATATTTTTTATTTTATTTTCTTTTAGGTTTTTTTAGGTTTTTTTTTATTTAGTTTTAATTTTTTTTATTTTTGGTTTAGTTCATTTATTTATTTTATTTTTTAGGTTTTATTTATTTAGATTAGGTTTTATTTATTTATTTAATTTATTTATTTATTTATTTATTTTTTTTTATTATTTAGTTTTTAAGTTTTAATGTTTATGTTTTAGTTTTTTATTTTTATATATTTGGTTTAGGCTTTTGTTTAATTTTATGTTTTATTTAGTAGTGATTTTAGATTTGGTTTAGGTTAGGGTTAGTTGAGGGTTTAAGGATTAGGGTTTTTGGGTTTAGGGTTTATTGTTTAGGGTTTAGGGTTTTAGGGGTTTAGGGTTTAGGGTTTGGTTTGGTTTTTTTAGGGTTTAGGGAGGTTTTTTAGGTCTTTGTAGTTTATTGGTTTTTTTTTTAAGAGAATAAATTCAGATTCAACATTTCTTTTTTTTGATTTCATCAACTAACTAACACACCAAGTTTTTTAAACACAAGTGATGGCATAGATAAAAAATGTGCACGCATGGAGAAAATAAAAAACCCTAGATAATTATAACCATCTCTAATATAAAGACACAGTTCCATAAGCAGTAGATCGAATCGACCATTCTTTAGTTTCTCCAGTTCCCAATAGAACCACCCCAGCCTCTCGAGTAGTGGGATCCACCATCATATCTCCGATCTCTCCCTCAACCACCGCCATGGTTGTAACCTCTACCGCTCCTCTCACATCCATAACCACAACTGCTCCAACTACCATCTCCATATCCACCATCTCCTCTACATCCCCCATCACCACTATGATAACCACCGCCTAGCCCTCCACCGATCAGATGAGCGGTTGATGGTGATGTTCCTGCTATCAAGGTTCTTCCCATTGTTAGGGTTTAGGTTTTGATTTAGGGTTATTAGGTTTCAGGGTTTAGGTTTATTTTTTAATTTATTTAGTTACTTTAGGTTTAGGTTTAAGGTTTGAGGTTTAGGGTTTAGGGGTTTAGGGTTTGGGGTTTGTTTTTAGGGTTTTTAGTTTAGTTTAGGGTGGGGTTTATGGTTGGGCAGGTTTAGGGTTTAGGTTTATGGTTTGGGGGTTTGGGGTTTAGGGTTTGTGGGTTTATGCTTTAAGGTTTAGGGTTGGGTTTAGTGTTAGGTTTAGGGTTTAGTGGTTAGGGTTTTTTTTTTAATTAACTAAATCGATAGATTTATGGTTTTAGGGTTTTTTTTAATTAAGTTATAGATTTATTTATTTTTTTTATTTATTTAGTTTGATTTATTTTATTTTATTTAGTTTATTTTATTTTTTATTTAGTTTTATTTATTTAGTTTTTTTAGGTTTAGGTTTAGGTTTATGTTCATTTTTTAGTTTAGTTTTATTTTAATTTTTTTTAGTGTAGGTTTTATTTTTATTTTAGGTTTAGGTTTAGGTTTTATTTTATTTTAGTTTAAGGTTTTAGGTTTTATTTTAGGTTTACTTTTAGGTTTTATTTTCAATTTAGGTTTATGTTTATTTTTTATTTTATTTTATATTTTAGTTTAGGTTTAGGTTTAGTTTGTTTTAAATTTAGGCTTAGGTTTTATTTATTTTAGTTTAGGTATAGGTTTATTTTATTTTTTAGGTTTAGATTTTTTTATTTTAGGGTTTAGTTTTATTTTTATTAATTTATAAGTTTATTTTGGTTTAGGTTTAGATTTTATTTAATTTTAGTTTTATTTATTTAAGTAGCTTAGGTTTTATTTATTTTATGTTTATTTTATTTTAGTTTAGTTTTATTTAATTTATTTTAGTTTAGTTTTATATATTTTATTTTATTTTAGGTTTAAGTTTAAGTTTAGGTTTAGTTTAGGTTTTATTTTATTTTATTTAGGTTTAGGTTTCTTTATTTATTTTATTTTTAGGTTTATTTAGGTTAGGTTTAGGAATTTAGGTTTTAGGGTAGGTTTAGTTAGGTTTTAGGGTTTTAGGGTTTAAAGGGTTTAGGGTGTGTTTATTTAGGTTTAGGGAGTTAGTTTAGGTAACTTAGGTTTGTGTTTTATTTATTTTATTTAGGTTTTTTGGTTTAGGTTTAGGTTTATGGAGGTTTTGATCCAGGGTCAAGTAGTTTAGTGTTTGATTTTGTTTTAGGAGGGTTTAGTTTTCTAGGTTTTATTTAGTTTAGGGTATTTAGCTTTAGGGTTTAAGGATTGTGGGAGTGGGTGATTTAGAGTTTGGGGTTTAGGGTTTAGTTTAGGTTTGGGGTTTAGGTTTATGGTTTAGGTTTAGGGTTTAGGGTTTTTAGGGTTTTAGGTTTAGGGTTTGGGGTTATAAGGGTTTATATTTTAAGTTTATGGTTAGGGTTTAGGGTTTTGGTTTTTTTAATAATAACAAAGTGAGTCAACATTTCTTCTTTGATTTCATCAACCAAGTAACACACCAAGTTTTCTAGATACAAGCAACATAGATAAAAAATGAGCAGCATAGAGCAAAAAAACCCTAGATAACTAGAACCATCTCTATGATAAAGACATAGTTCCATAGCGTGATCGGGTTCTTCGCTTTCTCTTACCATCAGAACCACTCGACCTCTGAGTAGTGGGATCCACCATCATATCCCCATCTCTCCTCCGCCACCACCATGGCTATTACCTTCGCCTCCTTTTCATAACCACTACTTTGACCACCACCTCCATATCCACCAGACCTCCCTCGATCCCCGCCACCCCAACGATAATTGCCTACACCACCAGATTTAGACTGAGCCTGGTTGACGGTGATGTTCCTGCTGCCAAGGTTCTTCCCATTCTTAGGGTTTAGGTTTAGGTTTAGATTTCTTAGGTTTTACGGTTTAAGTTTATTTTTTTAATTTTTTAGTTAGTTTATGTTTATGTTTAGGGTTTGGGGTTTAGGGTTTTTAGGGTTTAGGGTTTAGGTTTTTAGGGTTTTAGATTTAGGTTTGGGTTTAGGTTTAGAGTTTAGATTTAGGGTTTAGGGTTTTAGGTTTAGGGTTTTAGGTTAGGGTTAGTTTAGAGTTTAGGGTTTTAGGGTTTAGGGTTTAGGGTTAGGGTTAAGGTTAGATATATTAAACTCAGCAAAGTAGATAAGGAGGTAACCCATCAAGAAAGCATTAGACCAGAGGGAGCACCAACAAAGCCACCACTAAGAATTGCTAACACAATTGTTAGGAGCAAACCTCACAATATGGTAAAAAGGAATAAAGAAAGACCAAACAAAGGCAAAAGGAGGACCAAAGTAGATAAGGTCATTCATTAAACGAACATGTAAATAACTAAAAACAATACTATCCAAAGGAACAGTAAGGATAACATCAAGAATGTAACGAAGCAAGGCAACCATCAAAACAAGAAAGGGAAGAGGTTCATCCACAATCTAGAAATGAATATCCTAGTAGGTAGAAACCAGAAGACAAGAATGGGAAAGTAAATAGCCGGTTCCAAACATAGACTCAATAAGATCAGGAAAATTATAATAAAGTCAATATTCTTTTGACCAAGCTAGCCAGTTAGAGCACCCAATCGAAGCAGCTAGCAAGGTAGTCCACCTTGCAAGCCACCAAGACCACCAAGGATTCAAATCAATAGACTTACAACCATCATAATGAAAGATAAAATAGAGTCATCCAATCACAAACATTGAAAAAATCCCAAGGGAAAGCCGTAGACAGTAGCCACCAATGTAAATCCAAGGATAGGAGAATCCAATTTAAATAGCTAGATACAATAGCCAAAAATAGAAAAACTAAGAGCCCTTTAGGATCACAAATAATCCAACAACCAAAGATCAAAAATAAGAACCCCAATGAGTCATCATCGCCAAGTCCTAAAACATCCAACCAAGAGTTTGCGCCTTTAGTTCATAACACAAATTAAAAATAGAACCTCGTGATACACCCAATATTCAGAGGATATAATAATCCAAAATAGCCCTCAAGGTCACACAACTCCTCTTAGTAGTAGGAGCAAAACTAAGAGAGAAAGGACAACAAAAAGCAACTGGAAAAACCATCCTGCTCAGCAAACAACAAGGTGAAAAAATAGCCAGCCATAGTAGGAAGGTCATAAAAATAGCATGAGCAACACCTAGAAAGGGAAAAATCCTACAGCCAAGCAACACCAGCAAATAGCCAACCATAAAATCTAGTGCAAATAAAAAAGACTACAGAGAGAAACAACAAATAAAGAGAACCACACAAACTAGAAGACAAGCAAAACCCAATAGCCTCCACTTACTGTAAACACCTCTACCAGGTTGGGAGAGAAAACAAACTAGAAAATAAATATAATAGCAAAAATCCAAAAAATTGAATGACAACCCAAACCCATTCAAAGAATGGGAAGAAACGAAACTTGAAAATAAAAGTAGGTTGATGAGAGGAAAAAATCAAGACCAAATCAGTAAAAAAGAAAATCAAAAATATTCAAAAATAATAACAAGGAGAAAGCCAAAGCCCCACAGGAGGAAAAAAAAGGCTAAAAGCTTCTAACATAAGGAAAACCAATTTTATCAAGATTCACAAGACCCCTTAATAGGAAAGGGATGTCATCATTAGAAAACATATGCAAAGAAGAAGACTTGGCCCCAAATTGGCAAGAAAGTGACAAGAGTTGGCTTCCTATAAATATGAGAAATTTGAAAATCTAGGTTAGCAAGAAGCCTCCTAGTATGATTAAGTAAATAATACACTTCAGCATTACCATGAGCATCATATTTGAGTAAATCTAAAAGAAGGAGAGCATCAACTTCAAACTAGATCTTATGAAAAACTTGTAAACAAATAGAAATGCCATGATGAAAGCCTTTGAGCTCAAGAAATAACACATAAGAAGGCTCTAAAGGGGTAGCAAAAGTAGAAATAGCCTTGGCACTATGATCTCACAAAATCCCACCATAGCCATAATAATCATTATAAACTAAGCAATCAGTGTTAACCTTAATGTAGTGATAATTAGGTTTAATCTAGTATATAATTTTGTAGTAGGAGAGACATTACTGGGGAAGGATAATCCCAAAATTCAATAGACTTGCACCCTTTAAAACTAGAGTGAGTAAGAGGATTAGCTTTGAAAAGAGACAAAATTTTATATTTGGCTCTATAATAATACAATGATAATTCATAGGAATATTATGATGCTTAGCATCATTTCTATCCATCCAAATATACCAAAGAATAGTAATAGCTAAAACAATTTTAACATGGCCCTTAGAAGTATGGGAGAAACATGCTTCAAGAAGTTGCATAATAGAAAATGAACCATTAAAATGGAAAGTAATAAAAATATTATCATACCAATTCCACATTTTAATAGCAATAGGGCCATTTATAAAAACATGATCCACACTTTCAATGTGATAGCAACATTGACATTTAGAGGGGTGATAGAAACCTTTTTTCAGAAGAGTAGCATCCATAGGGATATAATGCTTCAATGCACCAAGTTAAAGCCGAGAACAAAGTAGGGACACTAATATTCTAGATTTGAATAAAAATCAAGGACTCTCGATATTTAAATATGATGAAATACCAAACATACTTAAACACAAAATCTCTAGAAGAAGAATTATTGAAGCAAATTTGGTCAGGTTCATTAGAGAAATGACAAATTTTAAGGATTTTGTCAACGATCACATTAGGGACAAGGATATTCAATTGATCCACATCCCACTTATTATGAGTAATTAACTGATTAATCTTATGCATCACAGTGGAATGAGTATTGAGCAAGGAATCAATAGAGCCCTGCCCCAACTATATGGCTTTCCAAAAGAAAGAGAAACTAGAATTGACACTTCAAGAAATTAAGTTATCAACATTCCATTTGATACTAAAAAGTCTTCTCCACACAGGAGAATCCCTAGATTTGAAAGCACAAATGAGGGGATGTTTGCCCTGACAATATTTAGCATGCATAAACTTCGACCTATAACTATGTTTATTTCAAAAATTCCACCACATTTTATAAGAAAAATTAGTTGATAAAATCCTCTAAAGTTTTGCAACCCAAACCACCTTCATTATTAGGACCACAACAGTTTTTCCAACTAGCCCAATGTAATCTTTTGATATAAGAGTTAGATCCCCAAAAAAATTAATTAAAGATTCTATTTATCCTTTTAATAATAGAATGGGCAGGAACAATAGTAGACAGGAGATACAGAGGCAAAGAGCAAAGGGTACCTTTGATCAGGATAAGTCTAGCACCAAAGGAAAGTAAATGAAACTCCCAAGATGAGGTTTTCTTATTTATTTTATGAATAACTTCATCAAATAAAGAAGATATTTTCGTTCCTCTATATAAGGGAGTCCCCAAATACTTGATAGGGAGAATTTGATGTGAAAAACCCATAATATTCTTGATAGCATTGATCTTAGATAAGGAAATAGAAGAGCTAGTAATAAAACAACTTTTATTAGGATTAATATTCAAGCCACTCTCTTTACCAAAAATAGTTAAGAACTTACACAATTTTTTAATATAAAGAGTAGAGGCATTGCAAAATATAATGAAATCTTCAACAAAACTAAGGTGAGAAATGGGATACCAACCAATGGTTTTGTAGTACATGTTAGGCATTCTACTAAACATCAAGTGAATACATCTAGAAAGATATTCCACAACAATAATGATAAGGGCAATAGAGAGAGGGTCCCCTTGCCTTAGCTCATGAGAAGAAGAGAAGAAACCATGCACTTCACCATTGAGGAGCAAAGAAAACCAAGAATTCTCAATCCCATTCTTAATTAAAGCAATAAATTGGTTAGAGAATCCAAATAAAGCCAAAATTTTATATAGGAAAACCCAACCAATATTATCATAAGCTTTGGAAATGTCAAGCTTAAAAAGTAGGTTTCCACCGTGAACATTGGCATTTAAATCATGGATCATCTCTTGGGCTAAAAAACATTATCAGAAATGGATCTCCCTTTAACAAAATCAGTTTGATTGGGGGAGATAATTTTAGGAAGTAAGATACTCAAGCTTTTAGCCAAAATCTTAGAAATAAGTTTATTAAAAAAAGTGCAAAGGCTAATCGACCTAAAATCACTCCAAACTTTAGGATTGTCTTTTTTAGGAATTAAAATAATGGAGGTGCTAGCAAAATATTTGGGAAGGGTACTACCCTTAAAGAAATCAAGAATAGCTTTAACTAAGTCCTCTT
The DNA here is from genome assembly GCA_021442155.1 of Cymbidium sinense. Classification (NCBI taxonomy): domain Eukaryota; kingdom Viridiplantae; phylum Streptophyta; class Magnoliopsida; order Asparagales; family Orchidaceae; genus Cymbidium; species Cymbidium sinense. The sequence continues at coordinate 205,633 of JAKCPB010000726.1, read as the reverse complement.
TAATGATAATCCAACATTTTTGGGAAAAAAGGGTAGTATAACCATCAGGACTAGCCATAGAGTCTTTATTCATACTCTACAAAGTATCAGCAATTTCAGACTTAGAAGGTAAGGAAGAAAGCATAATGTTATCATCATTAGAAATAAGATTAAGAATAACTTCAGGTCAAGAAATATCACCATAAGCAACATTTTTATTCAGAAGCTTTTTATAAAAAGAAACAACAGAATCAGTAAGCTCCTTTTATCCAACACCAAACTCCATCATTAATTTTCATTTTGTGAATGTATTTTATAGCCTTTTCTTTTAACCATGGCATGAAAATATTTAGTATTATGGTCACCATCAGAGATCCATTTCATAGAAGCTTTTTGCTGCCAATCGGTCTCCTCCATATCTTGAAAACATGTTAACCTACCTTTAGCTTGAGCCATCAAATGAATTTTAGAATGATCATTAACAACAACATCTTCATAAACTATAACCTCATTCTCCATATCTTTAATATTGATAAAAGGTTCTTGAAATAATGTTAATTCCACCAAGTAAGGCATTTTTAAGCCTTTTAATTTGAACCACAATCTCCTCATCCCAAAAATAGAATCATCAAGTTGAAGAGGTTCACCCCAATTAGTAGCAACAACATCCAAAAATGTATCATCCATGAGCCACATATTTTGGAAGCAAAAATGGATATGAGAGGAGGACTTACTAGCAATAAAATTCAGTGATAAGCAAGGGAGAATGGTCCAAAGGGTTCTTTAAGTGCTCCATAAGTACTAGAGAAGATTAATCCATAAATGATTAAAAAGAACCTGATCTAGCCTTTTCCAGAGTCTATAATTATTCCAAGTAAATTGAGACCCATTAAATCCAATATGAATAAGATGATAATCAAAGATCATGTTATTAAAATATTCCATAGAAAATAAGTTTGAGCATTACCACCAACCCATTTAGAGGAAGAAGAGATAGTATTAAAGTCCCCACCACAAACCAAGGAGCATCAATAGAAGAAGAAAAACTAATAAGATCCTTCCAAAGAAGTCATCTACCATTTCTATTACAAGAAGCATAAACAAATGTGCCAAAATAACACCAATTATCATAAGTAATCTTAACATTCACAACTTGGGATAAATCATCCAAAACCTGCAGAACATAGGGCTATTCCAAAAAATCCAAATTTTATTGCTCGAGTTAGCAAAAAAATAGCAAAACCAATCATTCTCACAACAAAAGAAATGTTAGAAGGAAGAATAAAAGGTTCCAAAATAGCCAAAAAGGAAATGTTATGAGAATGAACTAAATTTCTAATTATATTTCTAGAGAGGGTACCAACCCTCTCACATTCCAAATTAAGAAAGAAACCATTTATTTGAGATCTAGTAACTCTGCAAAGTTAGGAAATTTAGTTTTAAGAGTTTTATTTTTTCTTTCTGAAAATTATTTAAAATTTATTAGTTATATTCACAACATCACCATTCAATAGAGATTATATAGGGGTATGATTGGAATAAGGTTGCACATTTAAACCGTCATTGCAGGCCACTTCACCTTCTTCCAAATCATTATTATGTTGAAGTATCAGATTTTAATTAGTTTAAAATTAGATGAAGAAGCAAGAGAAAGATTAGAACCATTTAAAGCACAGAAGACCAATCAGGATTAGAAACTTTATCCTTAGTTTGCTCACCATTCAAGTCCTTATTAAGGATCACATTTTTTTTATTTAAAGGTGGAAAAGAAGAAGGAATGGAATCATTTGAGATAGAACCATCATCCATAAGTTTCAAAACCATATTATTGTCCATATTATTACCAATATATGTGGGATTCAAATGTATAGGCCCATTATAAGGTAATGCATCCTTATTACCATGACTGACATCCAAAATTTGATCAGGCTTAAGAACCACAACATTGTCTGAAGGAGTAGTGGGAGGATCAAGGCAATGGCCCTCGGCTTCAGGTAAAGAGTTATCTATTAGAATGCTTTCTATGGTTTAATCGAGGGTGCCTTAAGATTAGGATCCAAGTTATTATGAATGGGTTTGGGTTTCTTAAGGTGAGGATGAACCATAAAGCAATCTGAAAATCCATGACCATGAATTTTGCAATGGGAACAAAAAACAAGAAAATGCTCAAAATCCACTTTTTGCAAATATCCATATTTTTGTGATCCTAGCCAAATTTCCTTTCAAAATTTTTTAGTTATATCCAACTCGACTAGAAAATAGACATATTAAAGCCATCGATCAACTTGAGGAGGATGACCACCACACCCATAGCATAAAGAAACTCATGATTAATGAAATGGACACGCAATTTGGGAAGAGAGATCCAAACCATAATAATAAGATATTCCTCCTTAATATCAAAATGGGGCATCCATTTCAACAATCGCATCTGACAAATGAAAACAAAAAATGAGCGTTGAGAGAAAACTCGAGAATAATCTAAGTCATTTGAAAGCTGAATCAAGACATGATGGGAATCAATCAATCGACAAAAAAGATACTAGAGAGTTTCAAGCTATGGAAAAATGATTGAATATTCTCCAAAGTGGGACAATGTAAAGCAAATTTACCACCAATGTGAATACAAAAGGTTTCGCAAGCCTTTCCATAATCGAATTAGAACACATATCGTGGGTACACCCCGGAAAGAGGTAGAGTTAAGCTCAAGAGACTCACCAGCATAATTGGCCTTACCAGCAAGAACATCCTTGAAAGATTTCAAAGTTAGCAATGGATTTAATCCAGAGACCCCCAAGGTGTTAGAAACCTTAACGGGAGCAACCAAAATCTTAGAATTTCCCCACAGGGAAGAAGAAACTATAGCCATGGTCAACCGTGACACATGCTAGAAGAAGCCGAAAGCTGACCAAAGCCATCAAAATGGAATCCCCAGCCGAAATGTACATAGGAAAATCCACAAAGGAGATGCCCCTCCACACAAGAATTGAAATTCGCTGGAGCAACAAAAAAAATGGAGGAGAGAGAAGATGCTCAAACAATTTAAATTGGTTTTTTAGGTTGTTCAAGAGTTCGTGTAGTTTAGTTTTTTGTGTTTAGAGTTTTGGGTTTAGGGTTTAGGTTTAGGTTTAGGGTTTAGGGTTTAGGGTTTTTTAATTAAGAAAATGTGTTGCTTAATTTAGTTTATTTAATTTAATTTATTTTTTATTTTTATTCAAGTTTATGTTTTATTTTTATTTAGTTAGTTTATTTATTTTAGGTTTATTTATTTTAGTTTAAGTATTTTATTTTAGTTTATTTTTTGGGTTAAGGTTTAGGTTTATATTTATTTTTTAATTTAGTTTTAGTTTTATTTTATTTTTTACGTTTAGGTTTTAGATTTTTATTTTAGGTTTATTTTTAGGTTTTATTTTTTAGTTTATTTTATTTTATTTAGTTTAGGGTTTAGGTTTAGTTTATTTTAGGTTTATTTATTTTAGTTTAGTTTATTTTATTTTAGTATAGGTTTATGTTTATTTTATTTAGTTTATTTTAGGTTTAGAATTTTATTTAGTTTAGGGTTTAGGTTTTATTTTATTTATTTTTAGGTTTAGTTTTATTTAGTTCTTTTTTTATTTTAGGCATCATTTATTTTTTATTTTACATTTAGGTTTTATTTTATTTAGTTTTATTTTAGGTTTATTTTATTTTTTAATTTAGTTTATTTTTTTATTTATTATTTTAGTTTAGTTTTATTTTTATTTAATTTAATTTTTAGGTTGTTTAGTAGCTTTTATTTTATTTTATTTTATTTTATTTAGGTTTACATTTATTTATTTAATTTTATGTTTATTTAGTTTAGGTTTTTTAGGTTTTTGGTTGGTTTAGGGTTGCAGGTTTTGTTTCGGGTGGGTTTTAGGGTTTAGATTTAGGGTTTAGATTTAGGGTTATGGGTCAGTTTAGGATTTAGGTTTAGGATTTAGGTTTAGGGTTTAGGGTTTAGGGTTAGTAGTTTTGGGTTAGTTTTAATGTTTAGGGTTTATGGTTTTATATTTTTATTTTTTAATTAAGATTTAAGGTTTAGGGTTTTAGGATTTTAGGGTTTAGGATTTAGGGTTTAGGGTTTAGGGTTTAGGGTTAATTTAGGGTTTATGGTTTAGGGTTTTTTTAATTAAGTAAACAGGTATGTTTAGGTTTATTTAGTTTATTTTTTTCATTTTATTTTATTTTATTTTTTATTTTTATTTAGATTTATTTTATTTATTTTAGTTTATGTTTTTTATTTTAGTTTACCTTTTGGTTTAGGTTTAGGTTTATGCTTATATTTTTAATTTAATTTTATTTTATTTTATTTTTAGGATTAGGTTTTATTTTTATTTTAGGTTTAGGTTTTTTATTTTATTTTTATGTTTATGTTTTAGTTTTATTTTAGTTTTATTTTAGGTTTTATTTTTTTTAGTTTAGGTTTAGGTTTATTTTAGTTTATTTTATTTTATTTAGTTTAGATTTAGGTTTAGTTTAATTTAGGTTTAGTAGTTTATTTATTTTAGTTTAATTTATTTTAGGTTTAGGTTTATTTTATTATTATTTTTAGTTTTTTTTTAAGTTTTGGGTTTATTTTTTATTTTTATGTTTTATTTTTAGTTTTATTTATTAGGTTTAGGTTTTATTAGTTTTCATTTTATCTTATTTTAGGTTTAATTTATTTTTATAATCGTTTTAGTTTTTTACTTCATTTAGTTTTTTTATTTTTACACGTATTTTATTTTTTATTTTAGTTTATGTTTTTATTTAGTTTATTTTAGTTTAGTTTTTATTTTTATTTTATTTTATTTTTAGGTTTAGCTTTGGATTATTATTATTTTTTTTAGGTTTAGGTTTTAGGTTTTTATTTTAGGTTTATTTTATTTATTTTATTTAAGTTTAGGTTTATTTTTAGTTTATTTTATTTTATTTAGTTTAGAGTTTAGGTTTAGTTTATTTTTGGTTAAGTTTTAGATTTTATTTATTTTAGTTTTTTTTTAGTTTAGGATTTAGGTTTTATTTATTTTTTATTTTAAGGTTTTATTTTAAGTTTATTATTAAGGTTTAAGTTTTTATTTTATTTTAATTTATTTTATTTTAGGTTTATATTTTTTTAGGGTTTAGGGTTAGTTTATGGTTTAGGGTTTAGGGTTTAGGGTTTAGGGTTTAGGGTTGCAGGTTTAAGGTTTAGGCTTTAGGGTTTATTTTAGGGATTATGGTTTCAAGTTTTGTTTTAAAAAAATATAAAGTAAATAAGTATGTTTAGGTTTCTTAATTAATTTAGTTTATTTTTTCTTTATTTTAGTTTATTTTATTTTTTATTTTTATTTAGATTTATTTTTTACTTTTATTTAGTTTAGTTTATTTATTTTAAGTTTATTTATTTTAGTTTAGGTATTTTATTTTAGTTTATTTTTTAGGTTTAGGTTTATGCTTGAGTTTATCTTTTATTTTTAGTTTTATTTTTATTTTCTTTTTTTAGGTTTAGGTTTTATTTTTTTATTTCTAAGTTTAGGTTTAGGTTTTATTTATTTTGGTTTAGTTTATTTTAGTATACGTTTAGGTTTATTTTATTTTATTTATTTTAGGTTTAGGTTTTTTTTAATTTAGGGTTTAGGCTTTATTTTTTATTTCTGTTTAGGTTTTATTTGTAAGTTTTTTTTTAGGTTTAAGTTTTTATTTTATTTTATTTTAGGTTTATTTTATTCTTCTTTTACATTAAGGTTTTATTTTATTTAGGTTTTTTTAGATTTATTTTATTTTTTAGTTTAGATTAGTTTTATTTTTAATTTTTATTTTAGTTTTTATTTTTTTATTTTATTTTATTTTAGGTTTTAGGTTTAGTTTTATTTTATTTAATTTTTATTTTATTTAGATTTAGTTTATTTATATATTATTATGTTTTATTTTAATTTAGTTTAGGTTTTGGGAGTTAGGTGGTTAGGTTAGTCAGGTTTAGGGTTTAGGGTTTAGTGGGGTTGGGTTTAGGGTTGGATTAGTGGGCCTAGGTTAGAGGTTAGAGTTTAGGGTTTAGGGTTTTAGGTTTTTTATTATTTTATTTTTTAAAATTACAAACCATTTTGTTTAGGTTTATTTAGTTTATTTTTTTATCTTTATTTTTAGTTTATTTTTTATTTTTATTTAGGTTCATTTTAATTTTTTATTAAGTTTAGTTTATTTATTTTAGATTTATTTATTCTAGATTAGGTTTTTTATTTTAGATTATTTTTTTAGGTCTACCCATAGGTTTATGTTTATTTTTAGTTTAGTTTTACTTATATTTTATTTTAGGTTAGATTTATTTTTGATCTTAGTTTAGGTTTAGGTTTTATTTTATTTTTTAGTTTAAGGTTTAGGTTTTATTTTAGGTTTTATTTTTTTAGTTTAGGTTTAGGTTTAGTTTAATTTAGGTTTAGTTTTAGGTTTTATTTATTTCAATTTAGTTTATTTAAGTTTAGGTTTGTTTTTATTTTATTTTTATTTTAGTTTAGGGTTTCAGTTTTATTTTTATTTAATTTTAAGTTTATTATTTCGATTATAATTTTTATTTAGTTTTTATTTTATATTATTTTAGCTTTATTTTATTTTTATTATATTTAGGTTTTTTATTTTAATTTAGTTTAGGTTTTTATTTATTTTATTTTTGTTTAGTTTTTATTTTTTATTTTATTTTTTTTGTTGGTTTAGGTTTTTTTTGGTTTAGGCTTTAGTTTATGTTTTATTTTATTTTATTTTTTAATTTGTTTTGGCATTTTATAAATTTTATTTTATCTTTTATTTAGTTTATGTTTAGGTTTTAACTAGTTTATTTAGTGTTAATTTAGTGTTTTACAATTGGTTTATTTAGGGTATAGGTTTAGGGTTTAGTTTTAGGGTTTGGGTTTAGGTTTAGGGTTTAGTGGTTTAGGGTTTTTTTAGGGTTTTGGGATTAGGGTTTAAGTTTTAGGTTTAGGGTTCAAGTTTTGTGTAGGGTTTTATTTTTTTAATAAAGAATAATAATCAATATTTGATTTCATCAACCAAGTAAAACACCATTCTAAGTATTTATGATAGATAGATATATGTGATAGTCTAGATAACCAGATTATAAAGACATGTTCCATAAGCGTGATCGATCAATTCTTTCTCCCTCCCATCAAAAGCCTCTCGAATAGCGATCCATCATATCCCGGATCTTACCTCAAACCACCATGGTAACCTCCGCCGCCTCCCGCTTCCATATACCACTACCACCACCTCCATATCCCACGCAGAGATCCCCACCACCACTAGGATAACGCCCACCTTTGCCTCCTGCCAAATCTGAGCCTGGTATGATGTTCTTGCCATCAAGGTTCTACCCATTCTTAGGGTTTAGGTTTAGGTCTATTAGTTTTTACGATTTAGGTTTTATTTTGTATTTTTATTTTTAGGTTTTATTTTTAGGTTTATTTTTTAGGTTTTAATTTTCATTTAGTTTTTATTTTATCTTATTTTAGGTTTACTTTAGGTATATTTTATTTTTATTTTATGTTTGGTTTTTATTTTATTTAAGTTTTTTATTCTTATGTTTATTTTATTTTTTAGTTTAGTTTAGGTTTTTATTTATTTTATTTTAGTTTATTTTATTATATATTTAGGTTTAGATTTACGCTTTAGTTTAGGTTTTAATTTATATTTATTTTCCTATTTTATTTAGGTTTCTTTATTTATATTATTTATTGGTTTTATTTAGTTTAGGTTTAAGTTTTTAGGTTTTTATGGTTTGGGTTTAGGGTTTAGAGTTTAGGGGTTTTAGTGTTTAGGGTTTTAGGGTTTAGTATTTAGTTAGTTTAGGGTTTAGGGTTTAGGATTTATTATTTAGGCTTTCGTGTTTAGGGTTTTTAGGGTTTAGGGTTCACTGAGGGTTTAGGGTTAGTTTAGGGTTTAGGTTTAAGGTTTAGGATTTAGTCTTTAGGGTTTAGGATTTAGGGTTCTTTTAGGGTTTACGTTTTAGGTTTAGGGTTCAGGTTTTTGTGTTTTAGGGGTTAGGGTTTTTATTTTTTTATAAAGAATAAATTCAGAATCAAAATTTCTTCTATTCGATTTCATCAACCAAGTAAAACATTAAGTTTTCTAAGACACAAGCAACATGATAAAAAAAATAAGCACAGAGTAAATCAAAATCCCTGATAACTAAAACCATCTTTATTATAAACCCAGCATAGATAAGATCAATGCTCTTGCCCAGTTCCCATCAAAGGCCTCTCGAATAGCGGATTCATCATCATATCCGGATCTCTACCTCTGCACCACCATTGTAACCTCACACACCTCGCTTCCATAATTACCATTACTCCACCACCACCTCCATATCCACAGCACCTCTAGATCCCCACCACCACTGGATAACCGCCACCTCTGCCTCCATCATGATCTAGGAGCTAGTTGAGGATGTTCTTCCGTCAAGGTTCTGCCCATTCTTAGGGTTTAGGTTTAGGTTTAGGTCTATTAGGTTTCACGATTTAGGTTTTATTTTGTATTTTTATTTTTAGGTTTTATTTTTAGGTTTATATTTTTATTTTATTTTATTTTAGGTATATTTTATTTTTGTTTTACGTCTAGTTTTAATTTTATTTAAGTTTTTTATTCTTAGGTTTATTTTATTTTTTAGTTTAGTTAGGTTTTTATTTATTTTATTTTAGTTTATTTTATTTATATTTATTTTCTTATTTTATTTAGGTTTATTTTATTTATTTTATTTATTGGTTTTATCTAGGTTTAAGTTTGGTTATTTTAGTTTAGGGTAGAGTTTTAGGTTTTAGGGCAAAGGTGGGTCAGTTGGTAAGATATTATTAGCTTTAGGTTATTTTTAGGGTGGGTTTAGGTTAAGGGAGGTTAGGGTCAGGGTGGGGGTAGGGAGTCATAGACAGGATTATGGTCTAGGGTTTAGGGTAGAGAGTAGGTAGTTTAGGATTAGGTTTAGGGTCAGTTTAGGCCTATGGTTTCAGGTAGTTATTAGGTTAGGCTCAGTGGTTTGGTTAGTGTCAGGGTGGAACATTTAAGTTTAGTTAGTTTAGGCCTGGGGCTCAGTTAGGGTTTTATTTATTTTATTTTATATTTTAAAATTAAGCAAACCAAGATGTTGATTTATTTAGTTTATTTTATTTACTTTTGTTTATTTTATCTTTTATTTTATTTAGGTTTATTTTTTAGTTTAGTTTATTTATTTTAGATTAGGTTTTTTATTTTAGTTCATTATTTTAGGTTTAGGTTTAGGTTTATGTTTATTTTTTTAATTTTGTTTTATTTTGTTTTATTTTTTAAGTTTAGGTTTTATTTTTTATTTTAGGTTTAGGTTTTATTTTATTTTAGGTTTAGGTTTTGTTTTTTTTTTTAGTTTAGGCTTTGTTTATTTTAATTTATTTTATTTTATTTTATTTAGGTTTAAGTTTGGTTTAGGTTTATTATTTTAGGTTTATGTTTTTATTTATTTTAATTTAGTTTATTTTAGTTTAGGTTTAGGTTTATTTTATTTTTTTATTTTTTAGGTTTTTTTTTAGTTTAGGGTTTAGGTTTTATTTTTTATTTATTTTTAGGTTTATTTTTTAGGTTTAGGTTTTTATTTAGTTTTTATTTTATTTTATTTCAAGTTTATTTTATTTTTATTTTAGATTTAGTTTTTGTTTTATTTAGGTTTTTATTTATTTTTAGTTTAGTTTAAGCTTTTACTTATTTTATTTTATTTTAGTTTTAATTTTTTATTTTATTTTCTTTTTAGGTTTAAGTTTAGGTTTAAGTTTTAGTTTATGTTTTTATTTTATTTTATTTTTTTATTTTATTCTACTTTAGGTTTTTTATTTATTTTATTTTATGGTTATATTTAGTTTATGTTTAGGCTTTATAGGGTTTAGGGTTTAGGGTTTAGAGTTTAGGGTTAGTTTTAGGGTTTAGGGTTTAGGGTTTTAGTGTTTAGGGTTTAGGATTTATGGTTTAGGGTTTAAGGTTTAGGGTTTAGGTTTTAGGTTTAGGGTTCAAGTTTTAGTTTAGGGTTTTCGGTTTTTGGTTTTTTTAACAAAGAACAAATTCAGATTCAATATTTCTTTTTTTCAATTTTATCAACCAAGTAAAACACCAAGTTTTCTAGGACACAAGGGATGACATAGATATAAAATGAGCACACATAGAGCAATTCAAAAACCCTAGATAACTAGAATCATCTCTATTATAAAGACATAATTCCATAAGCAGCATATCAGATCAGTCGTTCTTCAATTTCTCCAATTCCCATCAGAACAATCCAAGACACTCGAGTAATGGGATCCACCATCATATCCCAGATCTCTCCCTCCACCATCAACCCCGGACGCTTGATAATCATATCTATTATAAAGACATAGTTCCATAAGTAGCATATCGGATCAGTCATTCTGCAGTTTCTCCAATTCCCATCAAAACAACCCAGACACTCAAGTAATGGGATCCACCATCATATCCCTGATCTCTCCCTCCACCACTACCATGGTTGTAACCTCCGCTACTCTCCCGCCTAACCACCACTACCACTACCACCTCCATATCCATCATCACCATCCGCCACCACTACGATAACCGCCTCCTTTTCCTCCATCTGAGAGATCGAGCTCGGTTGATGGTGATGTTGCTACCACCAAGCTTCTACCCATTCTTAGGGTTTAGTTTAGGTTTAGTTTATTATTAGGTTGGTTTTTTTTATTTATTTATTTTTTAGGTATTTTATGTTTATTTTTTGGGTTTATGTTTTATTTAGTTTTATTTTATTTTATTTTGGGTTTTCTAGGTTTATTTGATTTTTATTTTACATTTTATTTTATTTATTTTTTTTATTCTTGGGTTTTCTTTTAATTTTAGTTCAATTTTGGTTATTGTTTATTTTATTTTTGTTAGTTTTTATTAATTTAATTTATTTTAATTTCTGGTTTACGTTTAGGTTTTATTTTATGTTATTATTTTATTTTATAATTTTATTTATTTAGGTTTAGGTTTTTTTATTTATTTTTAGGTTTTATTTAGTTTAGTTTAGGTTTTAGGTTTTAGGTTTAGGGTTTAGTGTATAGGTTAGGGATTAGTTTTTTAGGGTTTAAGATTATATTTAGTATTTAGGGTTAGTTAGGTTTTTTTTAGGTTTAGGGTTTAGGATTTTGGATTTAGGTTTTATGGTTTGGTCAACTTGGGTGTAGGTTCATTTAGGATTTAGGTTTAAAGTTTAAGGTTTAGGGTTTAGAGTTTAGGGTTTAGGGTTAGGGTTAGGGGTTTGGGTTTAGGGTTTATGGTTTTGGGTTTTGGGCTTTTTTTTTTTTTTTTTTGGGAAACCCCATGTAGGGGGTATTTTATTGCCACAAAAAGAGGGATACAAGATCCTTAAAGGGGATAAAATCCAGAACTACTGCTCGAAGAGCTACAATCAGCCTAAGAAGTAAATCCCCTATCTAAGTATAGCTAAAAGCAAAAGAAGACATAAAAGTAATCAAAAGATACAAATAGATTAACATAATAAGCCAAAGGCAGATTAGGGCCAATGCTCTGCAGGACTTGAGAATGCATGACACTGTGGAGAAAACATACAATAAGATAAGAGAGAAGCACTTGCAAAAATGTGGATAAAAAGAAATTAGAGCGAAGGTAATACGACAAAAATGATAGTTGAAAATAGCATAACTGAGAATGATAGATAAGGAGTTGTGATAGAGAAGGCTCAAGCTCACCACACCAGTTAGTGATGCAAATATGAGCATCCAAACTGAAGGGTTACATCACAAGAGCTACTACCAAACCAAAAGGGAGTGAAATCATCATAGCCATCATAACAAACAAACCCAGAAGAAAGCGCTTGTTGAAAGTCTTATGGGATTTATTACGAAACCTAAACAAAACTATATGTAATATAGGGAGGAAATTGCCAAGGCCGTAAAATATAAGTGGTCCCATGCAGTGAAAAGAATCATTAATATAGTCACCCTGACATGAGGAAACTTATACATATGAAAAAGGCCAGCATAAAAACCATCCACAAGAAAACAGCAGAAGAGACAACCTGTTGAAATCCTGCTAACCAAGTCGATGAGCCCATAAATAATATCATTCGAAACATATTATATATATATGAATCTTTCGGGGTGAGTACACAGAGTAAGGTCTAGAAAATGAGCCCAATCATAATAATGATTGCAGATGTGAACAAACCCCTTATTAATATCCATATCAGTAGTAGGCAAAAAACAATTGTAGAGGAAGGCAGCATAACCCAATACCAAAAATAGCATCAAATAAAGACAAATAAATATGCAAAGAAGAAGTCGGACAAAGAATCGTAATCCAGATCAACAAACAAGCAAGACAAAGAAGACAAAGAAAAGGCAAAGAATCGTCCATAGTACCACCCATTCGTAATAGACATTGCATTCCAAGGAGATAGAAGACAAGCCAATGTGTGTGGAAAAGAAACAACAGCAGTAAATGTAGATCACAGCTATTAGGAAAAGAAAAATAGCCCAGACATAAACAGCAAGGGCACTCAGAAAGCCAACCCCGATAATAAAGCAATTAGTGCAACATTGGAACCCACCAGAGGATAAATCCAAAAGGGGATTCAAATGAGGGTCAACATTGGAATCCAAAAAAAATAAGATAGCAGATAACCAATACAAAAAATAGCCAAGATAGTAGCAAAACAAGAGAAGGGATAGCAAGATGGTCATATAACCACTCAATCAGTGTAGACACTGCAATAGATAGTAACCTAGTAGATAGAGCATAAAACATGGATCAGAAATGCAGTAGAGCAGACACCAATGACCAAAAACAATTAGAATGGCAAATTTGATGTATAGAGGCTTGCTGAGCAAAACAAACCAAAACCCCAGAAATAGCAATTAGAGTATTAATCCAGTAATCAGATAATTACAACAAGGGCTAAAAGTCCACCCATTCGTATAATAGAGCATATATAAAGATCCAAATAATTAGATGTATAATCCTAGGGATTTGCAAAATTTTAACAACACTAAATGGGAAAACATACAGAGAAATCCTTGCCCAATTGATAGAAAGACATTGAGAACTGAGGCAAGAAACAAATAATAACCACAAAGACAATGACAAAGGACCCTAAATCCAAAGATAATGACAAGAATAACCGTGAGGTTGGCCAAAAAACCCAATTATGCATATAAGATAAACCATTGATTAAGTTCAGAACAAAAGAGTGATCTTCAAGATTTGCTTGTTCCCATAGCACAGAGGGAAACCAAGAGGAAGACCAACAGTGACAAGCAAGAAAGATAGAAAGAAAATAAAGAAAACTTGGGCAAGATACTCAAAATTCCAAAACCAATAGGAGACATTATTATTATAGTTTTTACACCCATTAAGAAAAGTAATCTTTAAGAACAAAGGTATAAAATAGAGAATAAGAGTTCAAGTAATTCCCACCAAAGTAAATAGTAGTACCCACAACCAAAGAAGGCGTAATGAAAACCATTAAGTAACTCCAAACAGCATGGGAGACAAGTCCGTAAATAGCAAGATTGACAAGAGCCTCAAGGGTCCATTTCCCAACAACTAAGAAAGGATATACCAACAAGTTGACCAAAGGAAAAAGAGCAGCAGCATGTGTGATCAAAAATAGCCCAGATGATAGTAACACAAATAGTTGGAAAATCGAGAATCAAAGAACATCCATAAGTCACAAAGACAATAATATGGAAACAGGTCCCAAAAAACCAATGACTAGCATTGAAAGCAATAACAAGGCCTTTTTAAATTAGAATATACAGTCTAGCAGCAAGGCCTAGAATGAGAGAAAAAATAAAGTAAAAACAAAAGAGAGGCAAACATGAAAACCCATTCGCAGGAGCAAGAGAAATACGAAAAAATAAATCTCTGACAAGAGCAAGAAAAGAGATTGACCAAAGCCCCAATCTCAGAAACATCCTGCATAAAAAGGATCTACAAAACAAAATAGCCAGAATCAATCTAAAGAAACTCCATCAAGTGCAAAAAATAAACAGTGTAGAAAGAAACAACAATGCCAGAGATTCCACCCAGAAAAGTAAAAGAAGCATAAAGGATAACCAAGAAGTAATATCAAAGTTCTGCACAATAATAAGTCTGCCATAAGGGGTAAGGAGGTTAGTAGTAGCCTGTACAAAAAACCTACAAAAAGAACCTCATGGTGGAAAAAAGGGGAAAGCCTCACAACAAGATCCCACCAAAGGACCCCAAGAATCGAAAATGGTTTCCAAAGAGAGCATGTCAATGGGTTCCATTCCACCATTATCGCTAAAATCCAAAACCTAATAATAAATCTTCAAAATAAATATTGCACCAAAGATAATGAACACTAATACAATGCATAGAAACAACATAGGTAACTAAGATGCTCCAAGAATATCTTTGAGAAATAGGTTGTAGAAATTAATGGCTGGCTAAACCCATCAAAATAAATATCTCCATCCAAGAATGATTAAGCCCCTAGGATTAGGAAAGAAGGCGATTGATATTAAAATCCCAAATATGATTAGTGTTATAAACCAATAGACACATAGCTCAACAAAATTCCAATGGAGAGTATTAGTATGCACATACCAACAAAGCCCTTTATCAATGTAAATGTCAAAAGCAGAGAGCTTCCAAATAAAGGAGAAGCTATTAAAACACCAAATCATGGCACAGAGATCAAGATAACAAGTAATATTCGTGTGAAGCATCCACGAAAAACACCAAAAGAAATAGAAAGCCATAAAATAAAGAGGCATACAATTAAAAGATGAATGGATAGTATACATCAAAAGGTTAGATTAAGTTCTGAGATAAGGAAACCCAGAATTATCCAAGTTAACCAGCCCACGTAAGTGTTTGGGTAAGGTGAGTTGATCAAAGAGGATGATACCATCTAATCTAGAACCTAGATTGGCAAGATAGTCAGCATAAGCATTTTCTTTTGGCCAAACATGAGAGATGTTAAAATTTAGTTGTGAAAGAAGAGCTCTAGTTTGCTTGAGGAGGTACAATCTCATTTTGGTGGAAGTCAAAAGATCAAAAGCATCCACCTCAATCCAAATATTGAGCCATTTTGGAGGCAAATCTCAAGAGCTTTGTAGACACCATAAGCTCAGTAAATGGGACAGTGTAGGAAATAAGGGGAAAAGCAAAAGCACATAGTATTAGACCCTTAGAGTTCCTGAAAATGCCACCATAACCAGAGCCATTATGAGAGACAGAGCCATCAATATTAATTTTAATAATATGGTCAAGGGGTTTTTTCCAATAAATAATCTTGTCATTTCATAAAGTAAGGTTGGTTCAAGTTCATTATAAACAAATTTACAGCCTTTGAATTGTCTGTAATGAATGAGATTGGCTTTAAACAAGTCACAAATTTTGTTTTTAGTTCTAGCAATAATCCTCACGTGGTTCATAGGGATCCCATGATGTTTTGTATCATTTTGGTCCATCCATATGAACCAGATAAGAGTGATAGGGATGACTTTAATGTGACCTTTAATAGTATTATAAAATAGACTTCAAGAAGTTGATATAAAGTAAGAGCCATTGAAATTGATATTGTTAAAAGATCATCATACCAAATCCAAAGTTTAGAAGCAATGGCCCCATTAACAAAAAACATGATTAACATTCTCAATTTGGAAACAATATGACATTTAGGGTAAATGGAACCCTTTTCCCCACAACAAAGAATCAACAAGGATAAAATTTTTAGAATACGCAAGTAACGTAATAAGAAGTAGGGATATTGTTATTCCAAAGTTTAGAGAACACATAGGAAGAATCATGAGTATCTTTAATGTGGAGCCACACATTTTTGAGGTTGAAATCACCATTATGTGAGAGCTTAGAGAGAATCTTGTCTTGATTATTTGGAGTGATAGGAATAGTAGATAGCATATTCAAGAAAGTAAAAGTGATAAAATTAGCAAGCTTACTATTGTTCCACTTGTTGTTATGCAAGAAAGAGTTTACTCTAATAGCGGTAGTGAAATGGGTGGAGAGTAAGTCATCAATGGATCCACCTCCACTGCAGTTATCTTGCCAAAAGAAAAAAGTGCCAGAGTTAATGCCCCAAAGAATTATGGATTCAGCATCCTATTTGACAGAAAAAAGTCTTTTCCACACAGGAGAATCACCCGATTTAAAGGGACAAATGAGGGGTGCTTACCGATAATATTTAGTCATGAAATTAGCCCAAAGACTTTGATTACTCCTAAAATTCCACCGAGTTTATAGGAAAAGGCGATAGCTTCTTTTATGGATTTACAACCAATACCACCTTCATCAAAATGCCACAACTTTAAACCAAGAGGTCTAGTGCATTCTTTAGAGGAGGTATTGGAGCCCTAGAAAATTTGTTTAGAGACGCCAATTTTGATGATAGAAATGGTCGACAATGGTTTGGATGAGATATAAAGGCATGGAATTAAGAGTGCTCTTAATCAAGGTTAGCCTACCACCAAAGAGAGTAAATGAAATTCCCAAATCAAAATTTTATTAGATATTTTCTGAATAAGGTCATTAAAAAGATGAGATCTTTTCTAGCCTTTAAAAAGCGGAGCCCCGAGATAATTAATGGGAAGTTGATTTTTCTTAAAATTAGTAATTTTGGAGATTTGATTTAGTCTATTGGTAGGAATCTTAGAGGGATAAAAAACAACATTTTCTCTCATTGAGAAAGAGACCACTAACTTTGCCAAAATCATTTAAGAGATTCTTAATAGTTTTAACATGTTGAAGAGAGGCATGCAGAAGATTATAAAATCATCAACAAAGCTAAGATGAGAAACAGGGAAACCACCATGAGTTTTAAAAAATATGTTAGGATTTTTAATGAAAAGTTCATTGAGGCTCCTTGAAAGATATTCTACAGTAATGATAAAAAGAGAAGGAGAAAGCAGGTCACCTTGTCGCAAGCCATGACTCGAAGTAAAGAAACTAAGGGACTCACCATTCATGATAATAAAAAACCAGACATTAGTGATACAACTTTTTATAAGCCAGATAAAATTATTAGAGAAACCAAACAAATGTTTTTAGGTTTTGGGTTTTGGGTTTAGGGTTTAGGGTTTAGGTTTTAGTATTTTAAGGTTTAGGGTTTAGGTTTTATGTTTAGGGTTCAAGTTTTAGTTTAGGGTTTAGGGTTTTAGTTTTTTTAATAGAGAACAAATTCAAATTTAATATTTCTTCTTTCAATTTCACCAACTATGTAACACGCCAACTTTTCAATGACACAAGTAAAGGCATAAATCAAAAATGAGCATGCCTAGAGAAAATCAAAAACCCTAGATAAATAGAACAATCTCTACTATAAAGACATAGTTCCATAAGCAACACATCGAATCAACCATTCTTCAATTTCTCCAATTCCCATCAGAACCACCCCAACCTCTCAAGTAGTGGGATCCACCATCATATCCCCGATCTCTCCCTCTGCCACCACCACGGCTATATCCTCAGTCGCTCCTCCCGCTTCCATAACCACCACTACTCTGACCACTACATCCATATCGACTAGCAACTTCAGATCACCCACTGCCACCACGATAATCGCCACCTCCGCCTCCACCGCTAAATTTAGAATGAGCTTGGTTGACGGTGATGTTCCTACCATCAAGGTTCTGCCCATTTATAAGGTTTAGGTTTAGGTTTAGGTTTATTAAGCTTTTGGGTATAAATTTTATTTTTTTATATATTTTAGGTTGGTTTTTTAGGTTTAAACTTTTATTTAATTTTAATTTTATTTTATTTTAAGATTATTTTATTTTTATTTTACATTTTGTTTTTACTTTTTTTTAGGTTTTTTATTCTTACATTTATTTTATTTTTCTAGTTTAGTTTAGGCTTTTATTTATTTTATTTTAGTTTATTTTAATTAGTTCATTTTATTTTAATTTTAGGGTTATGTTTAGGTTTTAGTTTAGGTTTTTATTTTATTTTATTATTTTATTTTATATAGGTTTACATTTTTTTATTTTAGGTTATATTTAGATTAGTTTTAGGTTTTTAGGTTATTAAGGTTTAAAGCCCATGATTTAGGTAGGGTCTGGGGTTTAGGGGCCTGGGGCAGGGTCAGTGCCTGGGCCCAGGGCCTAACGCCCAGGCCTTTAACGCCCAGGGTCAGGGTTTGGGCCCAGGTCATTAGGGCGCAAAGTCAGTTAGGGCCCAGCACTCCAAAGCCCAGTAGTTTTGTGGCTCAGTGGCCTCTCAGGTGGTCAGTCCTGTGGGAGGCCAGGGCACAGTGAGCCTGTGGGCCCAGGTCATGGCCTAGGGCAGAGCCCAGGCACAGGCTAATTTCAATCCGGGCTAGGTCAGTAGGGCCCATGGCTCAGCCTCATCAGGCCTTGGCATGGCCCAGAGTCATAAATCAGCCAGGTCAGCCTGGCAGTATTCTGTGGCCTAAGGGCTAGGGCCCAGCCTGGCAGGCCTAGGGCCCAGGGCCTGTGGGACAGTCCAGGGCCTAGGCCCATGATGGGCCCAGGTCAAGTGGGCCTGGGCCCAGGGCCCAGGTCAGGTCTGTCAGGTGCAGGATTTAGGTAGGGTTTAAAGCCTGGTCGAAGAGGTAGAGTTCAGGTCATAAGGTGGTAGGGTCAGTGGGTAGGTTTAGGGTTTGGGGAGAGGTTGTGGTTAGGTTTAGGGTTTAGGATGTGGTTTGATTTAAGGTGGGTAGGTTTGTGGTAGTTTAGGGTTTATTTTTTGTTTAGGGTAGGTTTTTAAGTTTAGGGTTCAAGTTTTATTTTAGGGTTTAGGGTTTTTGGTTTTTTTTAACAGAGAATAAATTCATAATCAATATTTTATCTTTTTGATTTCATCAACCAAGTAACACCTCAAGTTTTTAAAGACACAAGCGACGACATAGATAAAAATTGGGCATGGATAGAATAAATCAAAAACCCTAGATAACTAGAACCGTCTCTACTATAAAGACACAGTTCCATAAGCAGCAGATCAGATCGGTTGTTCTTCAGTTTCTCCATTTCCCATAAGATCCACCCCGGCTTCTCGAGTAGTGGGATCCACCATCATATCTCCGATCTCTCCCTTCGCCACCACCATGGCTGTAACCTTCGCTGCTTCCATAGCCCCCACTGCTCTAACCACCGCCTCCATAACCACAAGCACCTCAAGATTCCCCACCACTACTGTGATAACCGCAGCCTCCACCTTTGCCTCCACTACTTGATCTTGACTGAGTTTGGTTGACGATGATGTTCCTGTAGTGAAGGTTCTACCCATTATTATGGTTTATGTTTAGGTTTAGGTTTATTAAATTTTAGGGTTTAGGCTTTATTTTTTATTTATTTTTATGTTTATTTTTATGTTTAGGTTCATATTTAGTTTTTATTTTATTTTATTTTATGTTTATTGTATTTTTATTTTAAATTTAATTTTTATTTTATTTACTTTTATTCTTAGTTTATTTTATTGGAGGTAGGGAGGTGTAGGAGGCCCAGAGGGGCCCAGGGCCCAGGATTAGGATTTAGGTCCTTAGTGCAGGATCAGAGACTCCAGGGCCTGGGCTGGTGGTTGGCAGTGGCCCAGCCCAGGGCCTGGCTGTCAGTGTCAGGGCCCAGGTCAGGGTGGCCAGGGTCCAGGGCCTAGAGCCCAGATCAGGGCCTGGGGTTTGGGTAGGTCAGCCTAGGGCCCAGGGCCCAGGGCCCAGGTCTCTTTTAGGTTTGGGTTTAGATGGGTATAGCATTAGTGTTGGGTTAGTTTAGGGTTTAGGCTTTAGTTAGAGCCAGGGTTTAGGGTTTGCCTAGGTAGGGTTTTGTGGTTTAGGGTTTGGTGTTTAGGAGGGTTTAGGATTTAGTGTTTAGAGTTTAGGGTTTAAGGTTTAGGGTTAGGGTTAGGGTTTAGGGTTTATTGTTTAGGGTATAGGGTTTAGGGTTTTGTTTTGTTTTCTTTTGAAAAAAGTTTGAATTTTTTTTCCATAAAAGGAAAAGATACATTTTCCTTAAAATTTCTAAAGCTCAAAATTCTACCGGTCATAGAGGTACAAGAAACCAAAAGAGCTAAACCCCCATCTAAGTACAGTAGTAGAAGAAAAGAAAACAAATGGGCAAAAACAACAACTATAAAGTATGAGAGCAAAATGACACAGAGTAAAACAAAGCAAAGCATGAAAGTAGAAAAAGGTTGAGTCAGTAGCAGCTCATGATATATTTAAGAAAGAAAAATAAGCTCACAACAACAAGAGGGTGACTGATAAATGGCGCCTTCGGTAGAGTTCCAACCTATGAAAGAATTCTGCAAAAAATGCTACCAAGGAAAAAGTTATAGCTAAAAGGATAAGGATAAAGGGAGCAAAAGGAGAGAGCTGACAATGAAAAGGCTCGGGCTCGATTAAGATCATCTCAAGGAGAAATAATACATATGAGCATCCAAACTTCATAAGATGGGTTACAATCATATGTAATGCTAGCAACCAAAGAGAGGTGGTGAGTAACATCATATAGCGATTATGCTCGACCAAGCGATCTATAGTGATCCAGTCATGCACTAAACAAATAGAGAAAATAACCAGCTAGAAGCCATTAAGCAAGCAACCCACCAACTAAAACCAATAGGCCAATCACATAAAACCAACAACCCAAAAGTTATTACAATATCATTGGCCAAAGCTAATGGAACCAAGCGGGTAACACCACAAAACCATGACATCGTGAACAAAAGACCGGACACACATAGAGGAAGCCAATGGTAGCCACTAACCACAAAACTAAAATCCCAATTTAGAAGGATCGATAAAGGTCAGGCATAGCAAAGGAAATTGTAGAAGAAGAAGAAAAATAACTAATAAAGAGAAAGGTAGCCAACTAAGATTCAAGGATAACTAAAGTCCACCAAAGAAGCTAAATAAAACATCCATAAGGTGGCCAGGAGGACCCATCATTAGTAACCAACAAGGAAAGATCCCCATCGACCAAGGAAATGCAAAAAACACCACACAATGAGAAACAACCAACCAATCCAACTAGCCATAGCCTCTTAGCCAACCACCAGTGTAGAAAACCCAAGTCAATGTAAAGGCCTACAGGACATCGAGCCAAAATCACCCAAGATAGCCAAGAAAATACTTGACAACCAAAATGCCAACTAGCCAACTAGAACAATAACCAAAGTCACTACAACCAAGAGGGAATGCTAAAATAGGAGGAGGACAAAACCAAAACCAAAAGAGACAAAATAGAATAAAAAAAAACTATCTACTAAGGCCCAGTCAACAAGACAAAGAAAGTAATAGACAAACAAAAATCTCCACCATTCCAAAATGAAGCCAGAGCTAAACCACCAATAGTTCCCCACATATGTCACCAACAAAAAAGGAAAAGATAGACAAAATAACTAACTAGCTAGCCAACCTAACCAGCCAACACTGCTAGCCAACCCAGCCAGTAAACAAAACCACCCATTCAACCACCACAGTAGGAGATCCAAAATAAGTAAGTGAGCAATTAGCCTCAAAATGAGGTAAAACTAATACAGGAGGAAAAACCAATAGTAGATAAACCCACAACCCAATAGGATGTTATCAAAAATAGCCAACGAAAAAATTGTTGTAATAACCCAAAGTGCTGACCACCGTGGCCAAAAAGCAAATCAACTGAGGTTGCAATGATAATAACCACCAGGGAGTAAACACTAGGCCAACCCAAAAGTAAAAGGTCAAAAGTAACAACCAGCTTCAGCCAAAGAGTGAAAATAAACAAATAACCACAACCCAAAGAGGGTTTAACAAAGGGCAAATGAAAGCAAAAGCTCATAAAAAACCAACACAAAAGAAACCAAGCTAAGAAATTATAATCTAAGATAAGGCAGTCTAGTATTATCCAGATTATCGAAGCCTCTTAATAGTTTAGGAAATATTTGGTTGTCAAATAAAGTGAACTCAGTTAAGTTGGCACCAAAATTAGTAAATAAATCAGCGCAAGCATTACCTTCACAAAGGATTTGGGAAATTTTTAAAACAAACTTGAGAAATAAGATTTTTTGTATGATTAAGGAGATAAAATAATTCAGGATTCCCATTTCTATTGGAATTAAGCATGTATAGAAGCAAGAGAGAATAAACTTCAATCTAGATGTTGAGAAAACCTCTATTCAAACAAGTTTCAATAGCTTTATTAATAGCCATAAGCTCAAGAAAAAATAACGTAACAAGCTTTGAAAGGATAGGCAAAAGCAAAATGATACCTTTAGAATCCCTAAGGATACCACCACACCCATATTTATTGGAAGCAAGAACCATCAATATTCAAGTTATTTTAGGTTTGATCCAATGGATAATCCTAGCACCTTTATATAGGTCCAAGTCAAGCAAAATGATACCCAATTTTTTAGCCACAAATTTATAGCCTCTAAAATGAATGTTACTAATAAGATTAGCATTAAACAGAGCATGCATTTTTTTTCTTTAGTTATAGCCAGAATCCTTTTGTGGTTCAAAGGAGTGCCACGATATTTAGCATCATTTATATCCATCCAGATGAACCAAAGAAGGGTAATCATAATTAAAACTTTTATATGACCTTTCACAGTTTTTTTGAAATAAACTTCAAGAAGTTGATATAAAGAAAGAGAACCATGAAAATAGTTGGTATTAAATAAATCATCATATGAAAGACATAATTTAGAAGCAATAGCACCATTTACAAAAACATGATTTATATTTTCAGTATGAAAGCAATAATAGCATTTTGATGGTAAATATAACCCTTTAGTCCAGAGCAAAGAGTCCACAGGAATAAAGTTATTCAAAATCCTCCAAGAAAAAATTGAATAAGAAATGGGAATGATATTGTTTCAAAGTTTAATAAAGACATTGAGGAGTTCTTCTTAATTCTAATAAAATTCCAAACCTCTTTAAGAACAAAATCACCATTATAAGAAAGCTTAAAAGAATTTGATTATGTATGTTAGAAGAAATGGGAATATTTCTAAAATTGTCAAAAAGAGAAATAGGGATATAATTCTCAAGTTTACTTTCATTCAAATTATTATTAAGCCAAAAAGAGTTAACTTTGATAATGAAGTATAGTGGGTAGATAAAAGGGTGTCAATGGAGCTGTTGCCAGTCCAATTGTCTTGCCAAAAGAAAGAAATACCTGAATGAATTCACCAAGATATTAAGGATTTAGCAACCCATTTAATGGAAGAAAGCCTTTTCCAAACTAGAGAGTCACCAACTTTATAAGCACAGATAAGATGGTGTTTACCTTGGCAATATTTTTCCATCTTAAAATTAGCTCAAAGGCTATCATTCTTTCTAAAATTCCACCAGAGTTTATGAGAGAAAGTGGTGATAGCTTCACTAATAGGTTTGCAACCAAGAGCACCTTCACCCGAAAGACCACAACATTTATGCCAAGATGTCCAATGCATTTTTTGGTAGATTCATTGGAGCCCCAAAAAAATTTATTCAGCAAGCGATCAATTCTAATGAGAGTAGCATTAGTGGGAATAATAGTTTGAATCAAATAAAGAGCCATTGAATCAAGAGTGCTTTTAAGAATGGTGAGCCTGCCACCAAAAGAAAGTAAATGGAATTCCCAATTGGAAATTTTATTTATAATTTTTTCAATTAACTCATCAAAGAGATGGGATCATTTTGGGATTTTAAAGAGAGGAGCACCAAAGTACTTTAGAGGTAAGTGTTGATGCTTAAAATTAGTGATAATAAAAATTTGATTGATTTTATTATTGGAGATTCAAGAGGAAGTGATCAAATAGTTTTGTTACCATTGATAGAAAGGCCACTTTCTCTACCAAATTTATTTATAAAAATATTTTAGATGCTTGATATGATAAAAGCATTGAAAAGATAATGAAATCATCTACAAAGCTTAAATGGGAAACGAAGACCACCAAGAGTTCTGTAGTACATACTAGGATTGTTAAAGAATAAATCATTGATGATCCTAGATAGGTACTCAACAATAATAAAAAATAAAGTAGGAGATAATGGATCCCCTTGTCTTAAGCCATGTGAAGAAGGAAAGAAACCCAAGGATTTCCCATTAAGGAAAATTGAAAACCAGGAATTATTAATACAATTTTTAATAAGAAAATAAATTTATCAGAAACCCCAAATAAATTTAGAATATGGAAAAGAAAGTCTCAAGAAAGGTTATTAAAGTCTTTGGTAATATCTAATTTGAAAATAATGTTTCCACCTCTAATCTTGGCATCAAGATCATGAATTAATTCTTGGGCTAGTAAAATATTATCAGAAATAGATCTATAGCTAACAAAACTAGTTTGGCTGAGAGAGATAATTTTATTAAGTAAAAGACTAAGCCTGTTGGTTAGAATTTTGGAAATTAACTTATTGAAAAAGGTGCCAAGACTAATAGGTCTAAAATCACTCCAATAGTTTGGCTTTCTTAGGTATGAGAATAATAGAAGTATAGAAAAATATCTAGGAAAAGGATTACCATTAAAAAAAATAAACCACTGCCTCAATCAAATCATTTTTAATGATAAACCAACATTTTTAAAAAAAAAATTGAGTAGTAAAACCCTCCGGACCATTAACAGAATCTATATTCATGCTATTAAGGACTTTAAAATTTTTATCTTCATTAGGCACGATGGTAAGAAAATCATTATCATCATTAGTAATAATACAAGGAATCAAATGCAATTTAGAAATAGCTTCATAAGAGTAACTCTTATTAAGAATATTTCTAAAGTAATTAATAGCCGATTCCTTAATATCATTATTCTCCATAATCCAAACACCATTGTCCTATTTAATTTGGTAAATATTATTTAAAGCTCTATTTTTATTAACTAAAGCATGGAAATCCCTAGTATTCCTATCACCATCCGCAATATGCTTACTAGAAGCTTTTTGGCACAAGTAAGTCTCTTCCATATTTTGGAAGTTAACAAGTTTTTCTTTCACCTCAGTCAAGTTCTTAATCTTAGAAGGATCAGACATAAAAGAGACTTCAAGATCACAAACCAATATTTCCATATCTTAAAATATTAACAAAAAAGGTTTTTAAAATAATGCTTGTTCCACGAACCCAAATTTTGTATAAGTCTTTTAAGTTTAAACCAAATCTATTCATTCCCCATAATGGAATTATCAGGATGTGAAGGGGCTTTCCAATTATTAGCCACAACATCAAAAAAATCAATATACTAAATCCACATGTTTTGATATCTAAAAGGAGAAGATTTATGTAATTTATTAGAAGTATCTTTAATAGAATCTAGAAGAAGAACGTGATCAGACAAGGTTATGCTTAAATCATCAATAGAAGTAATAGGAAATTGAGTAAACTAATGAGTATTTAAAAGAATCTGATCCAACCTTTGCCAAAGTATAGTGTTTTGTCGAGTATAACTAGAACCCTTAAAGCCAATATCAATTAAATTACAATGAAGGATCATATTAGAAAATTTTTCCATAGAATGAATATTGGGAGAACAACCATCACTTTGTTTAGAAGAGAATAAAATAGTGTTAAAATCACCACCCACAAACCAAGTTTTTTGACCAAGGTAGCAAAATTCCTCAAATTATCCCAAAGAAGATTTCTACCAGATCTATAACAAGATGCATAAACAAAAGAGCCCAAAATGCAATAGTCACCATAAGATATTTGAGCATTAACAACTTGTTGAAAATCATCGATAATAGAAACCTCAACAAAATTATTCAAAAACACCAAATCTTATTATTAACATTAAAGAAAAGTTTATTGAAGCTGATCATTCTAACAACATGGTTAATTTTATTAGCATGAATAAGAGGCTCCAAAATAATAAGTTATTAAATATTATGAATGTGACAAAGATTTTTAATACGATTATGAATAGAGAGGGAACCAATCCCCTAACATTCCAAACAAGAAAATTAAACATAAGTAAAATAAAAAGGGGTTAAGAAAAGGTTAATTAAGAGAGGAGTGAGAGGCCGCAATAGATCTAGTGTTTTTGGACAATTTGGGAAAGTAACTTTTAACACATTTTTCTTTCTATCATGAAAAGTCTGAAAACCATTTTCTTTTCCCCTAGAGTCATCATCCCAGTAAGATTTAGTAACATTGCTCATAAATTTAAGAGAATTCTCCAAGTGTTTGAGGGGGGGTTCACCCTCTTCCAAATCCATATTAAGTTGAATTGTAGGATTAACATGAATATCAAGATTAGAAATGAGAGACGGTGATGATTTAGAACCATTTAAAGCACAATTTGTTAAACCCAGATCAAAAAATTGTTTAGCATGCTCAACATCATTTAAATCCTCATTAAAAGCTTCATTTTCATTGATCAAAGCTGGCATAGATGCAGGAATAGAATCAGAGGAAATAGAATCATTTTCTAATAACTTTAAAATTTATTATTCTCCACATTAGAAATATTCAAATTCAAAGAAGGAAAATGAGGTAAATCATCCTTCCCATTTTGAAAATCAGTCGAATCTATATCAACAGTAGGAGCCGAAACTTGTTCAACAGGATTAACCCCGATACCCATGGAATCAACCTTAATAATAGCCTTCATACCATTCTTAGGATCTGAGACTAATTTTTGAACATAAGTAGGGATCGGCTTATGGGCAGGAACAACATTCTCTTTAGGAAGATTTTGAATTATCATGATCGAGAATTTTACAATGTTAACAAAAAATTAGAAGGTTCTCCAATTTAACCTTTTGTGAATATCCATATTTTTCAGAG
Organism: Cymbidium sinense; assembly: GCA_021442155.1. NCBI lineage: Eukaryota > Viridiplantae > Streptophyta > Magnoliopsida > Asparagales > Orchidaceae > Cymbidium > Cymbidium sinense. Next base: position 178,952 of record JAKCPB010000726.1, on the reverse strand, counting down.
CTAATCAAAACTTCCCTAGGGTATTTTTTAGTTGTCTAATTCCATGAGGATTTGAGCCACAGAAGGGTGAGATTGCTCAACGATCGCTTGGTCGAGTTGCAAATGCTGACCAAATAAAGAATAGATAGTAAAAAGCACATGATGGGTAACAAAATGAATGTACATTTTAGGAAGAGATAACCACACAGGGATAATAGGAGATTCTACTTTAATGTCAAAAAGGGGTGACCACTTCAACAAATGTATTTGACAATTAAAGATGAAATAAGAAAGATGCAAAATAACATATGAATAATCTAGATCATTAGAAAGTTGAATCAGGATATGTCATGGGTCAATAAGACCAATTGAGAAAGCACCCGTCAGCTTGAGATTATGGAAAAAAGAGCGAATCTTATCCAAATTTGGATGATGCTAAGTAAATTTATCGATAAGAGAAAATACAAATTATCTTGCCAACTTTTCAACATCCACATCAGAGCACATTACCACTGTCAAATGACTAAAAGATGTCAAAATGATATTAACCAAATCAATAGAGGGAGAAGGCTTACCAGAGAGGACTTCTTTAAAAGATTTAGTAGAAGAAGCAGCATCAGGGCTGCCAAGCCCCAAAGTCTCGGATGCCCAAGAAGCATCCATAATTTGAGGTGGAGCCCAAGGAATAGAACTAACCACAACCATGATCAATGATGAAGCATCACGCAAATGTCCAGATGCCATTCAAGCCTTTGAATTCAGTTAAAACCAAGGCCAAAGCCATAGAAATCCCTAATTAGGGAAATGCCACCAAGAGGGATTCAAAAATTGATAGAGAATGAGAGAAAGCTCGGGGAAGGGGAGGGGATAGGGTTTGGGCTTTAAGGGAAGTTTAGGGTCTTAGCTTTTTTTGTGGTTTAGGGTCAAGGTTTAGGTTTTAGGATTTAGGGTTTAGGGTTTAGGGTTTAGGGTTTAGGGTTGTAATTTTGGGTTTAGATTTATGGTTATTTTAAGGTTTAGGATTTAGAGTTAAAGTTTTTTAAAAAATTAAAACCCACGTTTATGTTTATTTAGTTTATTTTAGGTTTATTTATTTTACTTTAGGTTTTTTATTTTAGTTTTTATTTTACATTTAGGTTTAGGTTTAGATTTATTTTTTAGTTTAGTTTTATTTTTATTTAAAATTTTAGGTTTTATTTTTATTTTAGAGTTTAGATTTTTTATTTTATTTTTTTATTTAGTTTAGTTTAGGTTTTTTTTGGTTTATTTATTTTAGTTTAGGTTTAGGTTTATTTTATTTTATTTAGGTTTATGTTTTTTAGTTTAGGGATTAGGTTTTATTTTTATTTATTTTAAGTTTTATTTTGTTTATTTTATTTGTGTTTTTTATTTAGTATTTATTATATTTTGTTTAGGTTTATTTTATTTATTTTAGGTTTAGTTTTTATTTTATTTGGGTTTTTTTTAATTTAGTTTAAGTTTTTATTTATTTTATTTTAGTTTAATTTTTAATTTTTATTTCATTTTTCATTTTGGTTAGGTTTAGGTTTTAGTTTATATTTTTATTTTATTTTATAATTTGATTTTATTTTGGTTTGGGTTTTTTTATTAATTTTAGTTTTAGGTTTTATTTCATTTAGGTTTAGGTTTTTAGATTTTTAGGGTTTAGAGTTAGTTTAGGGTTTAGGGTTTAGGTCTCAGGATTTAGGGTTTAGGGTTTTAGGGTTTAGGGTTTAGGGTTTAGAGTTTAGGTTTTAGGTTTAAGGTTCAAGTTTTATTTGAGGGTTATCAATTTTTATTCTTTTTTTGTTTGATAAAGAACAAAATCATGTTCAACAATTCTTTTTATTTTATTAGCCAAGTAACACACCAAGTTTTATAGGACACAAGTGATGACATAGATAAAAAATGAGCACGCGTAGAGCAAATCAAAACCATAACTAGAATCAATACTATAAAAGACACAATTCCATAAGTGATAGATAATCAACCATCATATCATTTAGGCTCAGAGGTGCTTTGGCCTCGCTAAAGCCTTAGATTTAGGATCTAAGGTTGTTATTTCCCTTACATGCATAATTTCTCACCTCTAGTATTTCCACAACCTTGTGTTGTGAGATTATAAGTCCTAGCTTTCTAATAAAATTTCAATTCAAACATAAAATTCTCCTCAACTTCAAACATATAAAGTCTAACCATAGGATAGGATGGAATGCTTACTAACTTTCTTAGTATCATGAGTATTCCCTATTCATCTCCCATTAGTTTTGATAATAAGTCTCTTCTTTTTTATCTATCCCGATTAATTTTCTAAACATAGCCAATTTTTTGATAGTCATATCTTTGAAATATTTGGAGACAATAATTGCCTACTTTAATCGAGAGTATTCCTAAGGAACTCACCTTCTTTAGGATGTAATTAACTATGAGGGCTTGCTCTTATATGGAACTTTAGAATCCATCTTAAATAAACCCTGCCTTATTCATCAATGTAAAGTAGGGGTTTAGGGTTTAGGTTTAGGTTTAGGTTTATTAGGTTTTATGTTTTAGGTTTATTTTTTATTTTATTTAGTTACTTTAAGTTTAGGTTTAGGGTTTGGGGTTTAGCATTTAGTTTAGGGATAGGGTTTAGGTAGGTTTAGGGTTTAGGTTGGGTTTTATGCTTTTAGGTTTTGTTTGGGGTTAGGGATTAGACTTAGGTTTATGGTTTTTATAAAATTAGGTAAACAAGCAGTTTAGGTTTATTTATATTTAGTTACTTTTTTATTTATTTTAGTTTATTTTATTTTCTATTTTATTTAGGTTTATTTTTATATTTAGTTTAGTTTATTTTATTTTAGAATTTTTATTATAATTTAGGTTTTTATTTTAGTATATATTTTTACCATTGGATTATTATTTAGTTGCTTATTTTAATTTTATTTTAGGTTATATTTTTTTTTATTTTATTTTAGGTTAGTTTAGTTATTTATTTTTTTTTTAGTTTTAGGTTTTATTTATTTTTAGTTTAGGTTTGGGTTTATTTTAGTTTATTTTATTTTATTTAGTTTAGTTTAGATTTTATTTATTTATTTTAGGATTTAGGTTTAGGTTTTATTTATTTTAGATTAGGTTTACAATTTATTTTGTTTATTTTAATTATATTATGTAAGTTTTTTATTTTTAGGTTTATTTTATTATTTAAGGTTTAAGTAGGTTTATTTTATTATTTTATTTTTATTTTATTTTTATTTAGTATTTTTTATAGTTTATTTATTATTATTAGTTTAGAGGTTATATTTAGAGTTTTTTTTATTAGTTAGGTAGGTTAGGGTTTTGATATGGTTAAAGAGGTTTGATTGAGGTTTAGGTAGAGAGGATGATTAGCTCAGATTTAAGATAGCATTTCATTAGTTTAGGATATTTTTTTAGGTGTAGGATTATAAGTTTAGGTCAGGTTAAGTGGTGGTTAGGTAGCAGGTTTAGTCATTTAGGGTATTAGGGTAGTTGGGCCTGGGTGTTTGGTTTAGGGTATTATAAGATTTTGGCTAGGGTAGGTTTAGGTTTGGTTATGTATTTTTTTTTAAAACCAGTTGTTTATTTATTTATTTTATCTGAGTTTATTTTATTTTATTTATTTTAGTTTATTTGGTTTATTTTTAGCCTAGGTTTTATTTTTATATTTTATTTATTTATATTTTTATTTTATATTTAGTTTATTTTAATTTTTATTTTATCATATATTTAGGTTTAGGTTTAAATGAGGTTATTATTTTATCTATTATTATTTTAATTTAGTTTATTTTTATTTATATTTAGTAGGTTTTATTTGTGGTTAGGGTTTTGGCCCAGGTCATATTTTATGGCCTATGGTTTTAAAAGCTTTAAGTTAGGTTTAGGGTCAGGGTTTGGCCTGTTAGTTTAGGACTGATAGTTTAGATTTTATTAAGATTTCAGTTTAGTTTTAGGATACACCATTTAGGGTTTGGTTTTTAGTAGTTAGGCTCAGGGTTAGGAGGGTCAGTGGTTAGGGTTTAGGTTTAGGTCAGTTTAGGAGGTTTTGTGGTTAGGTTGGTTTAGTGTTTGAAAGGCCTAGGTTTAGTTTAAGGTTTTTTTGTTATTTTAGGGTTTATTGTTTAGGATTTATAGGGTTTAGGTATTATGTATTTTCTTAAAATTATGCAAACCATTAAGTTTAGGTTTATTTAGCTTTATTTTATTATTTTATTTTATTTTATTTGTTTTTGTATTTTATTTATTTATTTATTTTATCTTTTTTATTTTATTTTAAGTTTTTTAATTTTTGTTTTATTTTTTTTTAGGTTTATTTTTTATTTTAGGTTTTAGTTCAGTTTAGGCTTTATTTTTATTTTTTTAGGTTTATATTTTAGTTTATTTTATTAGTTTAGGTTTTATTTTTTGGGTTCTTTAGTTTAAGGTTTTAGGTTTATTTTTTTATTTATTTTAGGTTTTATTTTTAGTTATTTTTTTTACATTTAGGTTTTAATTTTATTATTTTATTTTATTTTTATTTAGGTTTTTTTAGTTTTAGGTTTATTATTATATTTAGTTTATTTTTATTTTATTTATTTAGGTTTAGTTTTAGTTTAGGTTTAGTTTATTTTATTTTAGTTTATTTTTTTTTGGTAGGATTTATATTTATTTTATTTTTGGCTTTTTTAGTTTGGCCTAGGGAGGGCCTTTCAGGATCTAGAGGTTAGGGCCTAGGGCTCAGGTTTTAGGGCTCAGGTCAGGTTTGTGGCCTGTGGGGCTCAGGGTAGTGGTTAGAGCCTGGGTTAGTTTTTTGGCCTAGGGTTTATTTTATTATTTATTTTCTAGTTTAACCACACTTTAGATTTATTTAGTTTATTTATTTATTTATTTTGTTTACTACTTTTTTTATTTAAGTTTATTTTATTTTATTTAATTTATTTATTTATTTTATGTTTATTTTTTTTAGGATTTTATTTTAGTTTTATTTTTTAGGTTTAGGTTTAGTTTACTTTAGTTAAGTTTTATTTTATTTTATTTTAAATTTTAGTTTTTTTTTGGTTTTTTTTTATTTTAATTTTTTTGAATTAGGTTTAGGTTTTATTTTGGTTTATTTTTTTTTTTTAGGTTTATTTAGTTTATTTTTATTTTAGGGTTTATTATGTTTAATTTATCTAGGTTTAGGTTTAGGTTTTATGTATTTTAGTTTAATTTTACATTGGTTTAGGTTTATTTTATTTTATTTTAGGTTTATGGTTTAGGTTTATTTGTTATATTTATTTTTTTTATTTTTTTTGTTTTTTTTTAGGTTTAAGTTTTTATTTGGTTTTTAATTTATTTTATTTTAGGTTTATTATTTTTATTTTAGGTTTAGTTTTTATTTTATTTATGTTTTTTTATTTTATAGTTTACTTTAGCTTTTTATTTATTTTATTTGAGTTTAATTTTTATTTTATTTTCTTTTTAGTTTTAGGTTTAGGATGAGGTTTAGGTTTAGGTTTACATTTTAGTTTATGTTTTTATTTTATTTTTTAATTTTATTTTACTTAGGGTTTATGTTTTTTTATTTATTTTATTTTTAGATTTTATTTAGTTTAGGTTTAGGTTTTAAGGGTTTAGGGTTTGGGTCAGGGTTTAAGTTTAGGGTTTTTAGGTTTAGGTTTAGGTTTAGGGTTTAGGGTTTTTAGGTTTAGGCTTTAGGTTTTATGTTTTAGACTTTAGGGTTTAGGGTTTAGGTTTTAGGTTTAGGGTTCAAGTTTTAGTTTAGTGTTTAAGGTTTTTGGTTTTATTTAACATAGAATAAAATTAGCTTCAACATTTCTTCTTTTCGATTTCATCAAAAAAGTAACACACCAAGTTATCTAAGACACAAGTGACGCATAGATGAAAAATGAGCATGCATAGAGGAAATCAAAAACCCTAGATAATTAGAACTGTCTCTACTATAAAGATAGTTCCATAAGCAGCAGATCAGATCAACTTTTCTTCAGTTTCTCCAGTTCCCATCAGAACCACCCCGGCTCTCAAGTAGCAGGATCCACCATCATATCCCCTATCTCTCCCTCCGCCACCACCATGGCTGTAACCTCCATCGCTCCTCCTGCCTCCATAACCACCACTACTATGACCACCACCTCTAGATCCCCCACCACCACTACTATAACCTCCACTTTCGCCTTCACCTTCACCTCCAGATTTGGATAGAGCCTGGTTCATGGTGATGTTCATGCCGTCAAGGTTTTGCCCATTCTTTGGGTTTAGGTTTATTAGGTTTTAGGATTTGGCTTTATTTTAAAATTTATTTAATTACTTTAGGTTTAAGTTTAGTGTCTGGGGTTTATGGTTTAGGGTTTAGGTTTAGGATTTAGGGTTTAGGTTTTTGCTCTTTCTAAGGTAAGGTTTAGAGTTTATGGTTAAGGATTTAGGGTTTAGAGTTTAGGGTTTAGGGTTTAAAGTTTATGATTTACGGTTTAAGGTTTTTTTTTAAAATTAAGTAAACCAATAGGTTTAGGTTTATTTAGAATATTTAGTTTTTTTTAGTTATGTTAGTGTACTTTATTTTTTTTATTTAAGTTTCTTTTTTATTTTATTTATTTTAGTTTATGTATCTTAATTTAGGTTTTTCATTTTATTTTATTTTTTAGGTTTAGGTTTGAGTTTATTTTTTAGTTGAGCTTTAATTTTATTTTATTTTTAGGTTTAGGTTTTATTTTAATTTTATTTTTACTTTAAGGTTTTATTTTATGTTTTAGGTTTGGTTTTAGGTTTTATTTTAGGTTTATTTTTAAGTTTTATTATTTAGTTTAGTTTTATTTTTAGTTTATTTTATTTTATTTTAGGAATAGGTTTTTAGTTTTTGTTTAGGTTTAGGTTTTATTTAATTTGTTTTTAGGTTTATGTTTATTTTATTTTGTTTATTTTATTTTTATTTTAGGTTCAGTTTTTTTTTAAGTTTAGGGTTTTTTTAATTTTTATTTTATTTAGGTTTATTTTTTATATTTAATTTATTATTTATTTTGATTATATTTTATTTTAGGTTTATTTTATTTTTATTTTTGTTTTGTTTTTATTTTATTTAGGGTTTTTATTATTAGGTTTATTCTATTTTTGAGTTTAGTTTAGGCTTTTATTTATTTATTTTTGTTTATTTTTCTTTTTTTAATTTTATTTTCTTTTTATGTTTAGGTTTAAGTTTTAGTTTTATTTCATTTTATAATTTTATTTACATTTTTTGTATTTTTCTTTTTTTATTTTTAGGTATTATTTAGTTTATTTTTTATTTATTTTATTTTATTTTATTTTTTATTTTTATTTAGGTTCATTTTTTATTTTAATTTAAGTTAGTTTGTTTATTTTTGGTTTATTTATTTTAATTTAGGTTTTCTATTTTAGTTTATTTTTTGGTTTAGGTTTAGGTTTATGTTTATTTTTTAGTTTACTTTTATTATTTTTTTATTTTTTAGGTCTAGATTTTAATTTTATAATTAGGTTTAGTTTAAGTGTTAATTTTATTTTTTAGGTTTAAGTTTTAGGTTTTTTATTTTGGTTTATTTTTTAGGTTTTATTTTTTAGCTTAGTTTTAGGTTTATTTTTAGTTTGTTTTATTTTATTTAATTTAGGGTATAGGTTTTGTTTATTTTAGGTTTTGGATTAGGTTTTATTTATTTTAGTATAGTTTATTTTAGTTTAGGTTAGGTTTAATTTATATAGTTTATTTTAAGTTTAGGTTTTTTTTAGTTTAGGGTTTATGTTTTATTTGTTCTTAATTTTTAGGTTTATTTTTTAGGTTTAGGTTTTTATTTTATTTTTGGTTTGTTTTATTTTTAGTTTACATTTAGTTTTTATTATATTTAGGTATATTTTAATTTTTAGTTTAGTTTAGATTTTAATTTAATTTATTTTAGTTTAGTTTTTATTTTTTATTTTATTTTATTCTTAAGTTTTGATTTTGGTTTAGGTTTAGGTTTAGTTTAGTTTTATTTTATTTTACTTTTAATTTAATTTAGGTTTAAGTTTATTTATTTATTTTAATTTTAGGTTTAGGTTTTAGGTTTTAGGGTTTAAGGGTTTAGGGTTTATGGTTTAGGGTTTAAGGTTTGGGGTTTAGGGTTTAGTGTTGTACATTTAGGGTTTAGAGTTTAGGGTTTAAGGTTAGTTTGAGGGTTTAGGATTGATACTTAGGGTTTTTTTATTTTTTATTTTTTTAATTAAGTAAACTGGTAGGTTTAGGTTTATTTAATATATTGAGTTTATTTTAAATTTATTTTAGTTTATTTAATTTTTAATTTTTTGGTTTATTTTTTTTAAATTTTATTTCATTTATTTATTTTAGGTTTATTTATTTTAGTTTAGGTTTTTTATTTTATTTTATTTTTTAGGTTTAGGTTATGGTTTAGGTTTATTTTTTAATTTTGTTTTATTTTTATTTTATTTTTTAGTTATATGTTTTATTTTTTATATTTTTTGTTTAGGTTTATATTTTTATTTTATTTTTTAGGTTTAGATTTTAGGTTTTTATTTTAGGATTATTTTTTATTTTTATTAGGTTTAGGTTAGATTTTAGTTTATTTTATTTTATTTAGTTTAGGTTTAGGTTTAGTTTTTAGGATTTGGTTTAGGTTTTACTTATTTTAGTTTAGGTTTAAGTTTTTTTTTTATCAATTTTATATTTTTTTAATTTTAGGTTTTATTTTTTGGTTTATTTTTACTTTAGGCTTTTATTTAGTTTTTATTTTATTTTATTTTAGGTTTATTTTATTTTTATTGTAAGTTTAGTTTTTATTTTATTTAGGTTTTTTATTTTTTAGTTTAGTTTAGGTTTAGGTTTTTTATTTTTTTTATTTTTTTATTTTTTTTATTTTTTATTTTTTATTTTTTTGGGTTTAGGGTTTAGGGTTTAGGGTTTATGATTTAGTGTTTAGGGTTTAGGGTTTATGATTTAGGATTTAGGATTTATGGTTTAGGGTTTAGGGTTTAGGTTTTAGGCTTTAGGGTTTAGGGTTTAGTGTTTTAGTGTTTAGGGTTTAGGGTTTAGGGTTTAGGGTTTAGGGTTTAAGGTTTAGGGTTTAGGGTTTAGGTTTTATGTTTAGGGTTCAGGTTCAAGTTTAGGGTTTAAGGTTTTTGGTTATTTTATTTAATAGAGAAGAAATACAGATTAAACATTTCTACTTTTTGATTTCATCAACCAAGTAACACACCAAGTTTTCTAAGACACAAGTGATGACATAGATCTAAAATGAGAATACATGTCCACTAGCACTTCCAAATCCCCCACCATCGCTCTTCCAGCCTCCATAACCACCACTTATTTGACCAACATCTCCATATCCACCAGCACCTCCAAATCCCTCACTACCACTACGATAATCACCGCCTCCACCTTCGCCTCCACCGCCAGATCTAAACTGAGCCTGGTTGATGGTGATGTTCATATCATCATGGTTCTGCCCAATTTTAGGGTTTAGGTTTATGTTTATTAGGTTTTAGGGCTTAAGTTTATTTTTTTTAATTTATTTTGTTAATTTAAAAGTTTAGGTTTGGGGTTTAGAGTTTAGGGTTTGTTTGGGTTTAGGGTTTAGGGTTTAGGTTTTTAGGATTAAGGGTTTTAGGGTTTAAGGTTTAGGGTTATGGTTCAGGGTTTAGGGTTTATGGTTGTACAATTTAGGATTTGGGGTTTAAGGTTTACGGTTTATGGCTTAGGGATTTTTTTAAACAAAAAAATTAAGTAAACCGATAGGTTTAGGTTTATTTAGTTTATTTAGTTTATTTTATATTTTTTTAGGTTTATTTTTTATTTTTATTTAGATTAGTTTAGTTATTTTAGTTTAGGTTTTATTTTATTTTATTTTATTTTTTAGGGTTAGGTTTAGGTTTATATTTATCTTTTAGTCAAGTTTTATTTTAATTTTATTTTTTTATGTTTAGGTTTTATTTTTTATTTTGAGGTTTAGATTTAGGTTTTTATTTTATTTTTTCAAGTTTAGGTTTTAGGTTTTTATTTTAGGTTTTTTTAGGTTTTATTTCTAGTTATATTTTAGGTTTATTTTTAGTTTATCTTATTTTATTTAATTTAGGATTTAGGTTTAGTTTATTTTAGTTTTAGGCTTAGGTTTTATTTATTTTAGTTTAGGTTTAAGTTTATTTTATTTTATTTTTTATTTTAGGTTTTTTTTGTTTATGGTTTATGTTTTGTTTTTTTTATTTATTTTTAGGATTTATTTTTTCGGTTTAGGTTTTTGTTTAGTTTTTATTTTATTATATTTGAGGATTAGTTTATTTTTATTTTAGGTTTAATTTTAATTATATTTAGTTTTTTTTATTTTTAGGTTTATTTTATTTTTAGTCAAATTTAGGTTTATTATATTTTAGTTTATTTTTATTTTTATATTATTTTATTTTAGGTTTAGGTTTAGGTTTAGTTTAGTTTTTTTATTTTATTTTAGTTTTATTTTATTTAGGCTTAGGTTTTTTTTATTTATTTTGATTTTAGGTTTTATATACTTTAGGTTTAGGTTTAGAGTTGAGAGTTTATGGTTTAGGGTTAGTTTAGGTTTTTTTTTTAAATTAAGTAAATTGGTATGTTTAAGTTTATTTAGTTTATTTTTTATTTATTTTAGTTTATTTTATTTATTATTTTTTTAAGTTTATTTTTATTTTAACTTTTATTTAGGCTTTTATTTAGTTTTTATTTTATTTTAATTTAGGTTTATTTTATTTTTTTTTTATTTTATTTAGGTTTTATTTTTTATTTAGTTTAGGTTTTTTTATTTATTTTATATTAGTTTTATTTTTATTTTATTTTCTTTTTTAGGTTTGGGTTTTTTTAATGTTTTATTTTATTTTATTTTTAATTTTATTTTGGTTTAGGTTTTTTATTTATATTATTTTATATTTATTTAGGTTTATATTTTGTGAGCTTTTAGGGTTTAGGGTTTAGGCTTAGTTTACGGTTTTGGGTTTTGGGTTAGGGTTTAGGGTTTAGGTTTTAGGGTTTAGGGTTTTTATGGTTTAAATTTTAAGGTTTAGGATTTAGGGTTTAGTTTTTAGGTTTATGGTTAAGGATTTAGTTTAGGGTTTAGGGTTTTTGGTTTTTTTTTAACAGAGAACAAATTCAGATTCAATATTTCTTCTTTTGAATTTCATCAACTAAATAACACAGTAAGTTTTCTAAGACACAAGCGATGACATAGATAAAAAATGGACACGCATAGAGCAAATCAAAACCTAGATAACATAACCTTCTTTACTTTAAAGATACTATTGATAAGTAGCGGATCGGATCGTTCTTGATTTCTCAGTTCCCATGAGAACCACCGACTCTCAGTCGGGATCCACCCATCCCCAATCTCTCCCTCCGCCACCACCATGTCTATAACCTCCATCGTGCCTCCCATAACCACCCTGCCACCACCACTTCCACCCTCCAGGATCACCCACCACCATTGAGATAACTATTGCATCTGCCTTCGCCTCCACCTAGATCTAGATTGAGCCTGGTTGACAGTGATGCTCCTGTCATCATGGATCTGCCTATTCTTAGGGGTTTAGATTTAGGTTTAGGAATATTAGGTGTTATGGTTTAGGTTTATTTTCTAATTTAATTTGTTACTTTAGGTTTAGGGTTTAGGGTTTAGTGTTAGGGTTTAGGGTTTATGGTTTAGGGTTTAGGTTGTTAGGTGTAGGGTTTAGGTTTAGGGTTTAGTTTAGGTGTAGGTTTAAGGTTAGGTTTATATGGTTTAGTGGTTAGTTTAAAATTTAGGTTTAGGAATAGAGTTTAAGGTTTAGGTTAGGTTAGGGTTAGGGTTAGGTGGTTTAGGGTTTATAGTTTAGTTTAGGGTGAGTTTAGGGTTTAGGTTAGTTTAAGTTTAGGTTAAACTTTATAGTTTAGGTTTAGGTTTTTAGAGTTTAGGGTTTACGGTTAGTTTTAGGGTTTCAGTTTTAGGGTTTAGGGTGTATGATTTAGTGTTCAGGGATCATCAATAATAGAAACCTCAATGAAATTATTCCAAAAACACCAAATCTTATTACTAATAAAAAAGAAAAATTTATTGAAGTTGATCATTCTAGCAATATGGTTAATTTTATTAGCATGAATAAGAGACTCCAGAATAATAAGTAAATAAATATTATGAATGCAACAAAGACTTCTAATATGTTTATGAATAGAGAGCGTACTAATCCCTCCAAAATTCCAACACAAGAAAATTAAATATAAGTAAAATAAAAAGGGGTTAAGCAAAGGTTAATTAATAGAGGAGTGAGAGGCCGCAGCAGATCTAGTGTTTTTGGACAATTTGGTAGGGTAGTTTTTAACACATTTTTTCTTTTTAGCATGATAAGTTTGGAAACCATTTTCTTTTCCCCTAGAGTCATCATCATCAGTAAGATTTAGTAACATTGGTCACAAATTTAGATAATTCTCCAAGTATTTGGAGGGAGTTCACCCTCTTCCAAGTCCATATTAAAATGAAAAGTAGGATTAACATGAATATCAAGATTAGAGTGAGAGATTTAGAACCATTTAAAAACAGTAGTTAAATCCGATCAAAATGTTTTCAACATACTTGACATCATTTAAATCATCATTAAAAGCTTCATTTTCATCAATCAAAGCTGACATAGATGCGGGAATAGAATAAGAGGAAATAAAATCATCTTCCAATAACTTTGAAAATTTATTATTCTCCGCATTAGAAATATTCAAATTCAAAGAAGAAAAAAGAGGTAAGTCATCCTTCCCATTTTGAAAATTAGATGAATCTATATCAATAGTAGGAGTCGAAACATGTTCAATAGGATTAACCCGATATCTACAGAATCAACCTCAATAACAACCTTCATACCATTCTTAGGATCCGAGGCTGAATTTTGAACATAAGCAGGGATCGGCTTATGGGTAAGAACAATGTTCTCTTTAGGAGGATTTCATTTTTTTAAACTGGGGATGGAAAAAAAAACCTTAGATTATCATGAATTTTACAATCAAAATAAAATTGAAAGGTTATCCAATTCAACCTTTTGTGAATACCCATATATTTTAGAGCCAATCCAAACTTCCTTAGGGTATTTTTTAGTTATGTATAATTCCACAAGGATCAAGCCATAGATGGGCAAGATGTCACTTCTGGTCACAGTTAAAGGCGTCCAAATAAAGCCTCGAAAACAAAAAGAACATGATGGGTAATAAAATGAATGTGCATATTAGGAACAAATAACAACACAGGAATAATAGGAGATTCCTTTTTAATGTTAAAAGGTGTGACCACTTCAATAAACGCATTTGACAATTAAAGATGAAATAAGAATGATGCAAACACATTAATAATCGGTCATTAGAAAGTTGAATCGGATATCGAGGGTCAATAAGACCAGTCGAGAAAGCACCCATAAGCTTGAGATTATGGAAAAAAGAGTGAATCTTATCCAAATTTGGATGAAGCAAAGCAAATTTCTTGATAAGAGAAAATTTAAATGGTTTTGCCAACTTTTCAACATCCAAATCAAAACACCTATCTGCTAGAAAACCTCTAAAAGATGTCAAAATGAGATTAACCAAATCAACATAGGGAGAAGTCTTACAAGAGAGCGCTTCCATAATTGATTTAGTAGAAGAAGCAGCATTAGGACCACCAAGCCCCAAATTGTTGGATTCTCTAGCCGAAGCATTCATAATTTGAGGTGGAGCCCAAGGATTAGAACTCACTGCAGCCATGGTCAATGATGAAGCATCATGTAAATGGCCAGATGACTTTCAAGCCTTCAAATTCGGTTGAATCCAAAGAAAAAGTAACAAAATCCCCAGTCAGGGATGCACCACCAAGAGGTATTCAAAAATAACTAGAGAACGAGAGAGCGCTCTAGGGGGGAGGGGTTTGGGTTTAGGGTTTAGCAATTAGGCTTTTATGGTATAGGGTTTATGGTTTAGGGTTAATTTGGGGTTTAACATTTAGGGTTTAGGGTTTATGCTTTAGAGTATTTTAAGGATTAGGCTTTAGGATTTAGGGTTTAGGATTTAGGGTTTTCAGGGTTAAGGTTTAAGGTTTAGAGTTTCGATTTTAGGGTTAGTTTTAGGGTTAGGATTTTTCTTTATTTTTTATTTTTTTAAATTAAGTAAACAGGTATGTTTAGCTTTATTTAGTCTCTTTTTTATTTATTTTAGTTTATTTTATTTTATATATACATTTATGTTTATTTTTATTTAATATTATTTATTTATTTTTGATTTATTTATTTTAGTTTAGGTTCCTTATTTTAGTTTATTTTTTTAGGTTTAGGTTTAGGTTTATTTTTTAGTTTAGTTTTATTTTAATTTTATTTTTAGGTTTAGGTTTTATTTTTAATTTTAGGTTTAGGTTTAAATTTTTATTTTATTTTTAGGTTTAGGATTTATGTTTTAATTAAAGTTTATTTTTAGGTTTTATTTTAGTTTAGGTTTAATGTTTATTTTTAGTTTATTTTATTTATTTAGTTTAGGTTTAGTTTATTTTAAGTTTTGGTTTATTTATTTTAGTATAGTTTATTTTAGTTTAGGTTTAGATTTTATTTATTTATTTTTTGTTTAGGTTTTCTTTGTAGTTTATGGTTTAGGTTTTATTTTATATTTATTTTTAGGTTTTATTTTTAGGTTTATTGTTTAAGTTTAGGTTTTTATTTTATTTTAGGTTTATTTTATTATTATTTTAGCTTTATTTTTTATTTTATTTAAGTTTTTTTTTTAGGTTTTTTATTTATTTTATTTTAATCTAGTTTTATTTTTATTTTATTTTCATTTTAGGTTTAGGTTTAAGTTTATGTTTAAGTTTTAGTTTTAGTTTATATTTTTATTTTATTTTATTTTATTTTATTTATTTATTTTAGTTTAGGGTTTAGTTATTTATTTTATTTTTAGGTTTTATTTTGTTTAGGTGTAGGGTTTTAGCTTTTTAGGGTTTAGAGTTTATTTAGGGTTTAGGGTTTAAAGGTTAGAGTTTGGGGTTTAGGGTTTAGGGTTTAGGGTTTAAGGTTTTTGGTTTTTTTTTGGGTTTAGGCTTAGGGTTTAAGCTTCAGGGATTAGGGTTTAGGTTTTATGGTTTAGGGTTTAAGGTTTTTAGAGTTTGGGGTTTATGGTTTATGGTTTAGGTTTTAGGTTTTAGGTTTAGGGTTCATGTTTTAGTTTAGGGTTTAGGGTTTTGGTTTTCATTTTAAGAAACAGTGATTCAATATTTCTTCTTGATTTCACCAACCAAGTAAATAAGTTTTCTAAGACACAAGCGATGAGATAGATCAAATTTACCAATGCAGAGCAAATCAAAACCCTGATAACTGGAATCTCTTATTAAGACATAATTTCATAGCGGTCAGATCGGTCATTCTTCACTTTCTTTAGTTCCTATCAAAATCGGCTCGGCCTCTCGAGTAGCCGGATCTGCCATCATGCCCCCTATCTCTCTCTCCTCCACCATCAGGGTTGTAGCCTACATTTCTCCTCCCTCCTCCATAACCACGACTACTATAACCACCACCTTCATACCACCCTCCAAATCCTCCCCACTCTATGATAGCGCCTCACTGTCTCCACTCTAGATCTAGGCGAGCACGGTTGATGATGTTATTATTGTAAGGTTCTCCCTTTCTTAGGGTTTAGGTTTAGGTTTATTACCTTTTAGGGTTTTGGTTTATTTTTTAATTTTCTTAGTTACTTTAAGTTTAGGTTTAGGGTTCGTAGTTTAGGTTTAATATTCATAATTTAGGGTTTAGGGTTACGATTAGGGTTTACAATTTAGGTTTATGATTAGGGTTTAGGGTTTGGGGTTTAGGGTTTAGGGTTTAGGGTTTAGGGTTTTATTTATTTTAGTTTATTTTATTTTAGTAAACGTTTAGGTTTATTTTATTTTATTTATTTTAGGTTTTGGTTTTTTTTTTGGTTTAGGGTTTAGGTTTTTTTTATTTCTATTTAGGTTTGATTTGTAGGTTTAAGTTTTATTTAGTTTTATATTTTAGGATTATTTTATCTTTATTTACAGGTTTTATTTTATTTTGTTTTATTTTTTTAGATTTATTTTATTTTAGTTTAGATTAGGTTTTTATTTATTTTATTTTAGTTTTATTTCTTTTTATTTTTTGGTTTAGGTTTAGGTTTAGGTTTAGGTTTTATTTAATTTAATTTTTTTATTTATTTAGATTTAAGTTTATTTGTTTATTTTATTTTATTTATTTAATTTAGGTTTAGGTTTTTAGGTTTTAAGAGTTTAGGGTTTAGAGTTTAGGGTTTAGGGTTTATGGTTTGGGGTTTAGGGTTTAGTGTTTAGGGTAATCTTTTTTAGTGTTTAGGGTTTGGGGTTTTGAGTTTAGGGTTTAAGGTTTAGGGTCTAGGGTTTTAGGGTCTAGGGTTTTAGGGTTTAGGGTTTAGGGTTTAGGATTTAGGGTTGTATGTTTAGGGTTTAGGGTTAAGTTTAGGGTTAGGGTTTTTCTTTAAATTCTTTTTTATTTTTTTATTTTTTTATTTAGGATTTTTGATTTAAGTTTTAGGGTTTTTTATGGTTCAAGGTTTAGGCTTGTAGGTTCAGGGTTGTAGGCTTGGGGTTGTAGGTTTAAGATTTAGGGTTAGTTTTATAGTTTAGGATTTAGGGTTTAGGGTTTATGATTTAGGGTTTAGGGTTTAGGGTTTAGGGTTTAGGTTTAAGTTTAGGGTTTAGGGTTTAGGGTTTTTAATTAAATAAACTGGTAGGTTTAGGTTTATTTAGTTTATTTTTTAATTATTTTAGTTTATTTTATTTTATTTATTTTTATTTAGGTTTATTTTTTATTTTTATTTAGTTTAGTTTATTTATTTTAGTTTAGGTTTTTTATTTTAGTTTACTTTTTAAATTTAGGTTTAGGTTTATGTTTATTTTTTAGTTTAGTTTTATTTTTATTTTATATTTTAGGTTTAGGTTTTATTTTTTATTTTTAGGTTTAGGTTTAGGTTTTTATTTTATTTTTTCAGGTTTATGTTTTAGGATTTTATTTTAGGTTTATTTTTAAGTTTTATTATTTAGTTAATGTGTACGTTTATTTTTTAGTTTATTTTATTTTATTTATTTTAAGTTTAGGTTTAAGCTTAGTTTATTTTAGGTTTAGGTTGACATTTTACTAATTTTTATTTAGTTTATTTTAGTTTAGGTTTAGGTTTTTTTTGTATTTTAGGTTTATGTTTTTTTTAGTTTATGGTTTAGGTTTTATTTATTTTAAAATTTTTAGTGTTTAGGGTTTATAGTTTAGGGTTTAGGGTTTATGGTTTAGAGTTTAGGGTTTAGGTTTTGGGGTGTAGGTTTAGGGTTTAAGGTTTTAGGGTTTAGAGTTTAGTTTATTCTTTTGATTTAGGTTTCATTTTTAGATTTTAGGGTTTAGGTTTTAGGTTTAGGTTCAAGTTTTGTTTAGGGTTTAGGTTTTAGTTTTTTTTCTTTTTTTTTAGTAGAGAACAAATTCATATTCAACATTTTTTCTTCTTGATTTCATCAACCAAGTAACATTCTAAGACACAAGAAACATCATAAATTAAAAATGAGCATGCATAAAGCAAATAAAAAACCCTAGGTAACTAGAATCATCTACAATAAAGATAGTTATAAGCATTGGATGACCATTCTTTTCTCTACCCATGACCACCCGCCTCATGTGGCGGGATCAATCATATCCTATCTCTCACTTTCACCATGTAATCTCCTGCTCCTCTCACCTCCCCACCATTGCTCAGACCACCTCCATATAGCACCTATCCCCACCACTGCGGATAACCAGCCTCGCCGCCTCCATGAAATCTAGCTTAGTTGGATGATTTTCTATCGTAGGTTTTATTCTTATGGTTTAGGTTTAGGTTTAGGTTTATTAGGTTTTAGGTTTTAGGTTTATTTTTAATTTATTTAGTTGCTTTAGATTTAGGATTAGGGTTTGGGGTTTAGGGTTTAGGGTTTAGTGACAGGGTTTAGGGTTTATGGTTTAGTATTAGGGTTTAGGTTTTAGGGTTTAGGGTTTAGGGCTTAGGGTTTTAGGATTATAGCTTTTAGGGTTTAGGGTTTAGGGTTTAGGATTTAGGGTTATAGGTTTAGGGTTTTGGATTTAGGGTTTAAGTTTTTAAAAAAAAAACTAAATAGTGTAGGTTTTATTATTTAGTGTATTTATTTATTTTTTTATTCAATTTTTTACTTTATTTTTTATTTTTATATAAGTTTATTTTTTATTTATTTTAGTTTATTTATTTTAGGTTTATTAATTTTAGTTTATATATTTTTCTTTTTATTTTATTTTTTAGGTTTAGCTTTTATTTTTTAATTTTAGGTTTAAGTTTTGGTTTTTATTTTATTTTTGTAGGTTTAGCTTTTAGGTTTTTATTTTAGGTTTATTTTTAGGCACTATTTTTTGTTTAAGTTTAGGTTTACTTTTAGTTTATTTCATATTATTTAGTTTAGGTTTATGTTAAGGTTTTATTTATTTTAGTTTCGTTTATTTTTGTTTAGGCTTAGTTTACTTTATTTTGTTTATTTTATTCTTATTTTAGGATTAGGCTTTTTTTTTAGTTTAGGGTTTAGGTTTTACTTTTAGGTTTATTTTTGAGGTTTAGGTTTTTATTTAGTTTTTATTTTATTTTAAGCTTCTTTTATGTTTACTGTACATTTAATTTTTTATTTTATTTAAGTTTTTTATTATTAGGTTAATTATATTTTTAAATTTAGTTTAGGTTTTTATCTATTTTATTTTAGTTTATTTTTATTTTATTTTTTTAATTTTATTTTTAGGTTTTGGTTTAGGTTTTAGTTTAGGTTTTCATGTTATTTTATTTTATTATATTATTTAGGTTTAGGTTATTTTATTATATTTTTATGTTTTATTTAGAGTAGGTTTAGGTTTTTATGTTTTTTGGGTTTAGGGTTTAGGATTTTTAGGTTTCAGATTTTAAGGGTTAGAGTTTAGGGTTAGGGTTTAGGGTTTAGTGTTTATGCCTTAGCGTTTAGGGTTTTTGGGGTTTAAGGTTAGCTTAGGGTTTAGAGTTTAGGGTTTAGGGTTTAGGGTTAAAGGTTTAGGGTTTAGGCTTTAGGGTTAGTTCAGGGTTTAAGCTTTAGGGTTTTAGCATTTAGGGTTTAGGAAGGTTTAGGAGTTTAGGTTAGGGTTTAGGATTTAGGTTTTAGGTTTAGCATGTTTAGGAGTTTAAGGTTTAGGGTTATAGTTTAGGGTTTAGGTTGGTTTGGATTTTTTATAGTTTAGGGTTTAGGGAAATGGTTTATGGTTTTTATGTTTAGTTTTAGTGTTTGATTTTGGGTTTAGGGTTTAGGATTTAGTCTTAGGGTTTAAGGGTTTTAAATTAAATAATGGTAGGTATAGGTTTATTTAATTTATTTTATATTTTATATTTTTATTTTTATTTACATTTTTATTTTAATTTAATTTTTAGGTTTATGCTTAGGTTTATATTTATTTTTAAGTTTAGTTTTATTTTATTTTATTTTTTAGGTTTAGGCTTTATTTTTTATTTTTAGGTTTAGCTTTAGGGTTTTATTTTATTTTCTTAGGTTTAGGTTTTAAGTTTTGATTTTAAGTTTATTTTTAGGTTTTATTTTTAGTTTATTTTATTTATTTAGGTTTAGGTTTAGGTTTAGGTTTAGTTTATTTTAAGTTTAGGTTTAGGTTTTATTTATTTTAGTTTAGGTATAGGGTTATTTTATTTTAATTTTAGGTTTAGGTTTTTTTTAATTTAGGGTTTATGTTTTATTTTTTATATACTTTTAGGTTTTTTTTTTAGGTTTATTGTCTAGGTTTAAGTTTTTATTTAGGTTTTATTTTATTTTATTTTAGGTTTATTTCATTTTTTTTATTTTTAGGTTTTATTTTATTTAGGTTTTTTATTTTTAGGTTTACTTAATGTTTTAGTTTAGTTTGGGTTTTTATTTATTTAATTTTAGTTTAGTTATTATTTTTTCTTTTATTTTATTTTTAGGTTTAGGTTTATGTGTAGGATTTAGGATTTAGTTTAGGTTTTTTATTTTATTTTATTTTATTTTGGTTTATGTTTTTTATTTTTAGATTTTATTTAGTTTAGTTTAGGTTTTTCAATTTTTAGGGTTTAGGGTTTAGGGTTTAGGGTTTGGGGTTTAGGGTTTAGGGTCAAGGGTTTAGGGTTTAAGGTTTAGGGTTTAGGGTTTTAGGATTTAGGGTTTATGGTTTATGGTTTAGGGTTTAGGTTTATTTATTTTAGTTTAGTTTATTTTAGTCTAGGTTAATGTTTATTTTATTTTAATTATTTTAGGTTTAGGCTATTTTTAGTTTAAGGTTTAGGATCTATTTTTTACTTATTTTTAGGTTTATTTTTAAAGTTTAAGTTTTATTTAGTTTTTATTTTATTTAATTTTTGGATTATTTTATTTTACGTTATTTTATTTTATTTAGGTTTTTATTTTAGGTTTAATTTTTTTTTAAGTTTAGTAAGTTTTCTTATTTAATTTTAGTTTAGTTTTATTTTTTATTTTATTTTATTTTTTTAAGTTGTTTAGGTTTAGGTTTAGGTTTTAGTTTTTATTTTATTTTATTTTTAATTTATTTTAATTTAGGTTTTCTATTTATTTTATTTTTTTAGTTTTATGTTTTTTTGGTTTTGGGATTTTATTTTAGGGTTTGGTTTTGGCTTTTAGGGTTTAGAGTTTGTAGGTTTAGATAGGTTAGTTGGGTTTAGGGTTTAGGGTTTTGGTTGTATTTATTTTATTTTATTTCATTTTTAGTGTTATGTTATTTTAGTTTATTTTATTTTATTTAGTTTAGTTTATGTTTATGCTTATTTTAGGTTTTGGTTTATGTTTTATTTATTTTAGTTTAGGTTTAGGTTTATTTTATTTTTTATTTTAGGGTTAGGTTTTATTTTATTTATTTTAGTTTTATTTTACATTTAGGTTTAGGTTTAGTTATGTTTTAATTTAGGGTTTAGGTTTATTTTTTTTTATTTAGGTTTATTTTATTTTATTTTAGTTTAGTTTTATTTTATTCAGGTTTTATTTTTTAGTTTAGTTTATGTTTTATTTATTTTATTTTTTAGTTTTATTGTAGTTTAGGTTTAGTTTTTAGTTTAATTTTATGTTATTTTATTTTAGTTTAGTTTTTTATTTATTTTATTTGGGCTTAGTTTTATTTATGATTTATTTGGGGTTTGGGGTTTGTTTTAGGGTTTTATTTTAGGGTTTAGGTTTGGTTTAGGGTTTGGGTTTATTTAGGGTTTGTGGGTTTAGAGTTTAGGGTTTTAGGGTTTGTGGTTTAGGGTTAGGTTTTATTTTTTTAATAGAGAATAAATTCATATTCAATATTTCTTCTTTTCGATTTCATCAACCAAGTAACGCACCATGTTTTCTAAGAGACAAACGATGACATAAATAAAAAATAATCATGCATAGAGCAAATAAAAAACCCTAGATAACTAGAACCATCTCTACTGTAAAGACATTGTTCTATAAGCCGCAGATTGGATCGTCTATTCTTTAGTTTCTACAGTTCCCATTAGAGCCACCCAGGCCTCTAGAGTAGCAGGATCCACCATCATATCCTCGACCTCCCTCCCACCACCACGTAACCTTCATCGATCATCCATATAATTACCACTACCCACCACCACCTCCATATCCACCAAGACCTCGGATCACCCACCACCATCGGATATCCGCCACCTCCTTCGCCTCTACAATTAGATCTAGACTGAGCTTGGTGACGGATGTTCCCTATCAAGGTTTTGTTTTCTTAGGTTTAGGTTTGTTTTATATTTTTTTTTATTTTAAGTTTATTTTAGATAAATTTTATGTTTAGTTTTTTTAGTTTTCTTTTATTATAGGTTAATTTTATTTTATTTTACTTTTTTATTTATTTACATTTTGTTTATTTTTATTTTTAGTTTAGTTTATTTTATTTATTTTAGTTTATTTTATTTTATTTTATGGAAGTTTAGGTTTAAGTTTAGGTTTTATTTATTTTATTTTATTTAGGTTTAGGTTTCTTTATTTATTTTATTTTAGGTTTTATTTAGTTTAGCTTTAAGCTTTTAGGTTTTAGGGGTTTAGGGTGGGGGGGGGTGGTCAGTTAGGAGGATTAGGGTTAGGGTGGTTTAGGATTTATGTTTTTAGGGTTTAGTTTTTGATTTGTGGTGGGGTTTAGGTTTAGGTTAGTTTAGAGGGAGTTTTAGGGTTTAGTTTGTAGGGTTTAGTTTTTAGGGTTTAGGGTTTAGGGTTAAGGTTTTTGGTTTAAGGTTCAGGTTTTAGTTTAGGGTTTAGGGTTTTTGGTTTTTTTTATTTTAACAAAGAAGAGATTCAAATTCAACATTCTTGTTTTCGATTCCGCCAATCAAGTAACACACGAAGTTTTCTAAGATACAAATGACAAGATAGATCAAAATTTACCACGCATAGAGCAAATCAAAAACACTAGATAACTAGAACTATCTCTACTATAAAGACATAATTCCATAAGCAGCAGGTCAGATCAGTCATTCTTCAATTTCTCTAGTTCCTATTAAACCACTGAGAGTAGCAGATCCACCATCATCTAATCTCTCTCTCCACCACCACTGTTTGTAGCTACGCTTTCCTCCCACCTCCATAACCACCATTACTCACCACCACCTTCACACCACCAAAGACCTCCAAATCCTCCACCAGATCTAGACAACCAGTTACGTGATGTTATTGTGGGTTCTCTTTATTCTGGGATTTAGGTTTAGGTTTAGTTATGTTAGGGTTTAGTTTATTTTTAATTTATTTAATTACTTTAGGTTTAGGTTTAGAGTTTGGAGTTTATGGTTTAGAGTTTAGGGTTTAGGTTGGTTAGGTTTAGTTTGGGTGGGTTTAGGGTTTAGGGTTTAGGGTTTAGGGTTTTTGTGGTTTAGGCTAGTTTAGGTTTGGGTTTAGTGGTAGGTTTAGGATTTTGATTTATGGTTTTAAAATGCAAAGGTTTAGTTTATTTATTTAGTTTATTTATTATTTATTTAAGTTTATTTTATTTAGTATTTAATATTTTATTTAGTTTAATTTTTTAGTTTTTATTTTAATTTATTTTTTTAGGTATTAGTTTTATAAGTTTATTTTATTTGATTTTAAGTTTTTTATTTTATTTTAGTCCGTTTAAGTTTATTTTATTTTAGGTTTAAGTAGGTTTTATAGTTTATTTTAGTTTATTTTATTTTATTTAGTTTAGGTTTAGGTTTAGTTTATTTTAGGATTAGGTTTGGTTTATTTATTTTAGTTTATTTTATTTAGGTTTATTATATTTGTTTATTTTATTTAGTTTTTTAAGTTTTATTTTTAATTTAGATTTATTTAAGGTTTATTTTTGGTTTTATTTATTTAGTTTTTAATTATTAATTTTATTTTATATTTTATTGGTAGTTTCTTTATTTATTTTATTTTATCTTTATTTAGTGGGGCCAGTGTAGGGCTGGGCCTGTGGCCCAGGGTATGGAGGATCATGAACCAGGATCTAGGTTTAGGACTGAGGCCCAGGGCTCAGGGGCCTGTGGCCTAGTGCTCAGTGATTTACTTTAGGTTAGATCAGTGATTAGGGCTCAGTTAGGTTAGGGTATCAGTGAGAGGTAGGGGGGTGGCCTAGTTGGGGTTTTGGTTTAGTTTAGGGTTTGTTTAGGGTTTATAGTTTATGCTTATGGTTTATTTTTAGTGGGTTTAAGGTTTAGATTTAGAGTTTAGGTTTAGTTTAGGTTTAGGTTTATAGGTTTATTTTAGGGTTTATTGGGTTTAGGTTTAAGGTTTAGGTTTAGGTCATTTAGGTTTAAGGTTTTAGGTTTTAGTTTAGGTTGAAGTTTTGTTTAGTTTAGGTTTTTTTTTTTTTCTATGGAGAACAAATTCATATTCAACATTTGCTCTTTTCGATTTGATCAACCAAGTAACACGCCAAGTTTTTTAAGACACAAGCAATGACATAGATAAAAAATGAGCATGCATAGAGCAAATCAAAAACCTTGGATAACTATAACCATCTCTACTGTGAAGATACAATTCCATAAGCAAAGAATCGGATCACCGTTTCGCTTTCTAGTTTCTATCAGAACCACACAGCCTTTTGAGTAGCTGGATCCACGATCATATCTCGAATCTCTCCCTCCGCCACCACCATGGTTGTAACCTCCGTCTGTCCTCCAGCCTCCGTAATCACCACTGCTTCGACCACCACCTCCATATCCACCAGCATGTCTAGATCCCCACCACCACTTCGATTACTACTGCCACATCCTTCACCTCCACCGCCAGATCTAGATTGAGCCTGGTTGACGGTGATGTTCCTGCCATCAAGGTTTTGCGTATTCTTAGGGTTTTGATTTTTTTAAAGTAAATTAGGGGAATTTTATTGCAAAGAAAATAAAGTCCTTAGAGGGTAAATCTCTAAACTAATTCTCAAAGTGCCATAATAAGTCCTAAAGAGATAAAAACCATAACATTTACAATAGTATAAGGAAAAAACAATAGAAAAACCAAATCTGCAACAACAACATATCCATGTTTGTAATAGCAACATCCACTAGGTCCTTTTGATACTAGCAAGATCCATCTGCAATATTCTCCCAACCTATAAAAGAAATCTTCAACATACTAATGAAAGAATTAGTAAAATTAGCAAGCATAAAGAGTATGAGCAAAGAAAAGGAGCAAAGAAAAAAAAAGTTTCGTGCTATAATCATTCAAAGAACAACACTATATGTAAGCATCCAAACTTCCGAAGAAGGGTTACAATTACATATAGTGCTACCAGCCAAAAGAAGATAGAGAGGAAAAATTAAGGCCATCATTGCACAAGATACCTCGTAGCCCATCATCATCCAAGTCCATCATTCGCAAGAAACTCCTCAAGCAAAGACATAATAGCCAACCACAAAGCCACCAAATAAGCCCAATAAGGCGTAAAATCAACCAAACATCGTGGACATCAACAAGAGAACACCACCAAAGCCACCACCAAAGAGGAATAACAACATCAAAGGGAGCAAGCATCATGGAGAGAGGAGAACCATAGCAGGAGTAGGTCAACTAGCATGTCACGAACATAGCAAGAAAGAAAGGCCAAAATAACCACCCATCCAACCAACTCAGCCAGCTAACATAGCCTCCTAGCCAACCACCATAGTAGCAAAAAATCCAAATTAGTGAAAAGACCAACAACATCCATCATGCCAAAACAACCCAAGACAACCAGGAAAAGGGTAGAAAGCAAAGAGTCCACCAAACCCAACCAAAGCTGATCTAGGTGAGGTAAATAGCCAACCAAAAACAAAATGAAGTGAAAATAGTAAGACAGACTGAAAGCAATCCATCAAGAGCAGCAGCAATACAAGAGGAACACCACCAAATCCAATAGTAAAAAGGAGGAGAAATATCAATGAGTGCAAGCATCATAATGACAACTAAGTTAGGCACCAATGTCACTAGATCCCAAAGAAAAAAAATAGCCACTAAATAGCTATCAGCCAACCAACCTAAAATAACAACAAAAAAAAACAACTACATCCAAGAGAGGAAGACCATTACAAGAAGAGGTCAAAACCACAACCAAAAGGAACAAACCCAAACCAACAAAATTGACCCTCAAAACCCAATCTACAAAATAGAAGAAGTAACAGTCAAAAAATAACCTCCACCTTTCCAAATCCAATCCAAAATTAGACCATCAACATCCAACATAGCCGACCAACCAACCCAGTAGCCCAAGAGTGAAAATAAGCAAATGGCCACAACCCAAAGAGGGTTTAACAAAGGGAACCAAAAGAAATGGCTCATCGAAACCAATAAAACCAAGCAAGAAAATTATAATTTGAGATAAGGTAATCGTTATCAGTTGACCAAACCCCTTAATAGTTTAGGCAAATTTTGATTGTCAAATAAAGTGAAATCAGTTAAGTTGGCACCTAAAGTAGCCAAGAAATCATCACAAGCATTACCTTCACAAAGGATATGAGAAATTTTATAATAAACTTGAGAAAGAAGATTTTTAGTATGATTAAGAAGATAAAATAAATCAGTAGCATTAACTTCAATCCAGATGTTGAGGAAACCTTTATTCAAACTAATTTCAATAGCTTTATTGACAGGCATAAGCTCAACATAGATAACAGAGCAGGCTTTGAGAGGATACACAAAAGCACAAATGACAGAACCTTTAGAATCCCTAAGAATACCACCTAAACCCTAAAGCAATAGAACCATCAGTATTCACTTTAATCAAATTTTTTTTGGGTTTGATCTAATGGATAATCTTGGCTCTTTTATAAGAGTGAACATCAGGGAGAATGACACCTAATTTTTTAGCCATAAATTTATAGCCTCTAAAATGAATTTTACTAATAAGGTTGGCATTAAATAGAGCATGAATTTTTTTTCTTTGGTTCTAGCTAGGATCTTTTTATGGCTCATAGAAATACCATGATATTTAGCATCATTTTTGTCCATCCAGATGAACCAGATAAAGGTAATAGCAACTAGAACTTTGATATGACCTTTCACACTTTTTTGGAAACAGTCTTCATGAAGTTGATATATGGAAAGAGAGCCATGAAAGTAGTTGGTATTAAATAAATCATCATACCATAACCATAATTTAGAAACAATAGCACCATTAACAAAACATGATTAACATTTTCAATATGAAAGCAACAATAGCACTTTGAAGGAAAATAAAACTCTTTATTCGAGCAAAGAGTCCACAGAATAAAGTTATTCAAAATCCTCAAGCTAAAACTAAATAAGAAATGGGAATGATATTGTTCCAAAGTTTAATGAAAACATTAGAGGAGTTTTGCTTATCTCTAATAAAAGTCCAAACCTCTTTAAGAAAAAAATCACCATTGTAAGAAAGCTTAAAGAGAATTTGGTCAAGTTTGTTAGAGAAAATAGGGATATTTCTAAAGTTATCTAAAAGAGAAATAGGGATATAATTCTCAAGTTTGTTCTCATTCCAAGTGTTATTATGCAAGAAAAGTTAACTTTGATAGTTTGCGGTAGAGTGGGTAGATAAAGGGAGTCAATAGAGCCATTGACAATCAATTGTCTTGCCAAAGAAGAAGAACCAGAATGAATTCCCTAAGATATTAAGGGTTTAGCAACTTATTTAATGGAGCAAAGCCTTTTCCAAACCAGTCACCAACTTTATAATCATAGATAGTTTACCTTGGAAAATAATCATAAAATTAGGATAGAGGATCATTCTTTCTAAATTCCATGTGAAGAAGGAAAGAAGCCTAAGGCTTCCCTCCATTAAACAAAATGAAAACCGCATTATTAATATAAATTTAAAAGAAAGATAAATTTATTAGAAAACCAAAAAAAATTGAATATCAATATAGGGAAATCCAAGAATGTCAAAAGCTTTGTTAATATCTAATTTCAAAAAATGTTGATAGTCTTAGCATCTAAATAATGAATTAAATTAGCAAGTAGAATATTATCAAAATGATCTACCTTTCTATTTTGGTTTTTTGAGATAATCTATGAAGTAAGGGTGAGCCTATTGGTTAAATTTTGAAAATCTATTGAAGAAAGTGCAGATAATAGGTCTAAAATTAATTATTTTGATTATCTTTCTTAGTATGAGAACAAGAGTGCTAGAAAATATCTAGAAAGGATTACCATTAAAAAAAAGAATCAGACCTTAACTAAATCATTTTTTAATAATATACTAGATTTTTTAAAAAAATTGAGAATGAAACCCTCACAATAAAAAAATATATGTTCATTTATTAAGAACTTTAAAATTTTCCTCTTGATTAACAATGGTAAGCAAATCATTATCATTATTGGTTATAAAGAAGAATCAAGTGATTTAGAAATAGCTTCATAAGAAACTCTTATTAAGCATATTTCTAAAGTAATTAATGGTTGAATCCTGAATATTATTACTTCATAATCCATTCTCCATTGTCCTCTTTAATTTTTTGAATATTATTTAAAGCTCTCTTTTTATTAACTAAAGCATGGAAATATCTAGTATTTCTGTCACCATCCAATATGTTTGTTTACCTTTTTTTGTAATAAGACTCTTTCATATTTTGAAAATTTACAAGTTTATCTTTTTCCTCAGTCAAGTGATTAATCTTAGTATGATCAAACATAACAGAGACTTCAAGATCAAACCATTTCATTGATATTAGCAAAAGGTTTTTAAAATAATGCTTGTTCCAAAATTTTGTTTAAGTCTTTTAAGCTTAAACCAAAATCTACATCCCCATAATCAATTGTCAGGATGTAAGGAGCTTTCCAATTGTTATACAACATTAAAGAAATAATTTCTGAATCCATGTTAGAAATCTAAAATGAGATTTTTTAATCTATTAGAGTTATCTTTAATAGAACAAAAGAAATCATGATCATAAGGTTCTACTTAAATGATTCAGTAATAGGCCATTGTAATCCAATGAGTAATAAAAGAATATCCAATTTGCCAAAGTCTAGAGTTTTGCAATTAAAATTTGAACCCTTAAATAATATCAATCAAATTGCAATTAAGGATCATATTGGAAAATTCCATGGAATGAATATTAGGAGAGCAACCATCGCTTCATTTAGAAGAGAATAAAATAGTGTTGAAATCCCCCACCAACAAACAAATGTTTATTGTGTAAAAAATTCCTCAAATTTTTCCCAGAAGATTTCTACCAAATCTATTACAAGATGCATAGATAAAACCAAAACACAATCATCACCATAAGATATTTGAGGGTTGACAACTGTTGAAAATCATCAAGAATGGAAACCATCAAAATTATTCCAAAAGCAAATTTTATTACTAACATTAGAGAAAATTTATTGAAACTTATCATTCTAGCAACATGGTTAATTTTGTTTGCATGAATAAGAGCATCCAAAATAATAAATAAAGAAATATTATGAATACGACAAGGTTTCTAATACGGTTATGAATAGACTAGGTATTGATCTCTCTAACATTCCAAATAGGAAAATTAAACATTAGGAAATAAAAAAGTGGTTAAGAAAAGGTTAATTAAAAAAAGTGGAGAGGGAGGTATTAGATCTAGTGTTTTAGAAAATTTTGGAGGATGTTTTAAACTTTTTTTTCTTTTAGCATGATAAGTTTGAAACCATTTCCTTTTCCATAGAATCATCATCCATGAAGGATTTAAACATTAGTTATAGATTTAGAAAGTCTTGTATATAAGTGAGTTCTCCTTCTTCCAAGTTATTAGAATTTATTAAAGAAAATAAGCATGGTAATAAGCGAGGGAGCTAAAATAGATTTATTAAGAAGGCAAGTGTAACATCATTCCCTTCTTCAATACCCATTATTTGACAAAACCAAATCTTTTGAGAATTTAAATCATAACTAAAGTAAAGTCAAGTTTTCAAAGCGAATATCATGAGAAACCAAATCCATATCTCCCTTGAATTTGAATGATGCATAACATTGATATCCTCATTAATATTTTCAATTAAAGCATCATTTTCATTAATAAAATGGTAAGGATGTGAGGATCGACTTAGAGAGAAAAAAATAATTGTCCAAAAGTTTAGAAAATTATTATTTTCCCATTAGAAACCAATTGCATAGAGAAATAAGAGGTAAAACAACCTTATTAGGAACATTCAATGAATCTTTTTTATGAATTAACTTTTGATATTTGAGTGGTTGTCTAGGGTTAGGAACAATAATTTCCTTACAGGAATTTTCTTTTTTAGGTGAGGATGTAGAATGAAACATTCAAAATTATCATGCATGGATTTTACAATGAGAACAAGATAGGAAATTTTAAAATCAACTTTCATATAATTGCAATTTTAAATCTAACTAGATTTCTTTGTGTTTCTTGGTAATGTCCAATTCAATAAGGAATAAAAGAAGGTTGATTATGTATTGTTGTTGATCAATTTGTAATGCTGACCAAATAAGCACTCCAAAAGGAATTGATGATTAATGAAATGAATTCACATATTGGAGAGAAATCCAAACCGGTAATTCTCATAATATAAAATAGTGGAGTCCATTTTAGTAACCTCATTTGGAAATTGAAAACAGAATAAGAATGATGAGCAAAAACACACAATTATTACAAATTATTTGTTAATTGAATCAAAATGTGGGTAGGATCAATTAAACCAATCATAAAAGAACTTGAAAGTTTCAGACTATGAAAAAAATAGTGAATGTTTTCCAAACTGGCCTATGAAGAGTAAACTTTCCAACCAATGTGAATTCAAATGGATTAGCAAGCTTTTCCATCATCGAGCACATAACCACATGTATGCCTTGAAAGAAGTCAACATAAGTTCAAGGACTCATGATGACTATCCTTACTAAGGATGTCTTTGAATGATTTCAAAGCAGCCAAAGCCAAGGTAGTTGATGCCCTAATAGGATCCATTGGATCCATCGGTTTCCTATGGAATCATCGGAAGACTCAAGCCATGTCACTCCAAGTAAAACATGAAAGCGGTAACGTCATCGATTCAGAATCGGTGAGTTTCATGCCAAATGGCCGTCAAGCAGTGATCAGAAAGCCAAAAATGAGAGGGGAAAATGGGAATAACTAGAGCACGAGGCCGAGGGCTTTGGCGGTGGGTGGGTTTGGTGATGTGCACAAAGGACAGGGATGTAGTCAATGCGAGCTGATTACTTGAGCTTACTAAGAATTTAAGTTTAGCTTTATATTTATTAGGTCTTAGGGTTTAAGTTCATTTTATAATTTTTTTAACCTACTTTATGTTTATTTTTAGGGTTTTGGCTTTAGGGTTTAGGGTTTAGGGTTTAGGGTTTAGGGTTTAAGGTTTAGATGTAGGGTTTAAGGTTTAGGGTTTAGGGTTTTAGGGTTTATGCATTTAGGGCCTAAGGTTTAGGATTTAGGGCTTATGATTTAGAGTTTAGGGTTTATGGTTTAGGGTTTAGGGACTTTTAGGGTTTAGGGTTGAGAGTTTATAGCTAGTTTTTGGATCCAGGGTTTAGGGTTTTTTTTCATTAAGTAAACCGATAGGTTTAAGTTTATTTAGTTTATTTAGTTTATTTTCTTTTTTATTTTTATTTAGGTTTATTTTTTATTTAGTTTTATTTATTTATTTTATCTTTATTTATTTTAGTTTAGGTTTTTTATTTTAGTTTATTTTTTAAGTTTAGGTTTAGATGTAGGTTTCTTTTTTAGTTGTGTTTTATTTTTATTTTATTTTTTAGGTTTAGGTTTTATTTTTTAGGGTTTAGGGTTTAGAATTTAGGATTTAGGGTTTTGTTTAGGTTTTAAGGTTTGATTTTGGGTATAGGTTTTAGGGTTAAGGTTTATGGTTTAGGTTTTATTGTTTAGGTTTTAAGGTTTAGGCTTTTTAGGGTTTAAGGTTTAGGGTTTTGGGTTTAGGGTTTTGGGTTTTGGGTTTGGGGTTTAGGGTTTTAGGGTTTAGGGTTTAGGGTTTAGGGTTTACGGTTTAGGGTTTTAGATTTAGGGTTTAAGGTTTTAGGTTTTGGGTTTGTTTTAGGATTTAGGGTTTAGGGTTAGGGTATTTTTTCAAAATTTTCTTTTTAGGCTTATGAGTTTAAGGTTTAGGTTTTAGGTTTAGGGTTTAGGTTTTAGTTTAGGTTTATTTTTAAATTAAGTAAACTATTAGGTTTAGGTTTTTTTTAGTTTATTTAGTTTATTTTTTATTTATTTTAATTTATTTTATTCCTTTTTTTATTTATGTTTATTTTTTATTTTTATTTAGTTTATTTTCTTTATTTTAGATTTATTTATTTTAGTTTACATTTTTTATTTTAGTTTATTTTTTAGGTTTAGGTTTAGGTTTATGTTTATTTTTTTAGTTTAGTATTCTTTTTATTTTATTCTTTAGGTTTATGTTTTATTTTTTTATTTTTAGGTTTAGGTTTAGATTTTTATTCTATTTTTTTAGGTTTAGGTTTTAAGTTATTATTTTAAGTTCATTATTAGGTTTTGTTTTTCAATTTAGGTTTAGGTTTATTTTTAGTTTATTTTATTTTATTTAGTTTAGGGTTTAGGTTTAGGTTTAGGTTTATTTATTTTAGTTTAGTTTATTTTAGTTTATGTTTAGGTTTATTTTATTTTGTTTATTTTTGGTTTAGGTTATATTTTTATTTATTTATAGGCTTATTTTTTGTTTAGATTTTTATTTAATTTTTATTTTATTTTATTTTAGGTTTATTTTATTTTTAGTTTTATTTAGCTTTTATTTCAGTTAGGTTTTTTATTTTTAGGTTTATTTTATTTTTTAGTTTAGTATTGGTTTTTATTTAATTTATTTTAGTTTATTTTTTATTTTTTATTTTATTTTATTTTAGGTTTAGGTTTTTTTTATTTAATTTATTTAAATTTATTTAGTTTAAGTTTAGGTTTTTAGGTTTCTAGGGTTTAAGGGTTTGGGGTTTAGGGTTTTGTTATGGTTTAGGGTTGTAGGTTTTAGGGTTTAAGGTTTAGGGTTTAGGGTTAGGGTATTTTTTATTATTAGGGTTTAGGGTTTAAAGTTTAGGTTTTAGGTTTAGGGTTTAGGTTTTAGTTTGGGGTTTAGGATTTAGGGTTTAGGGTTTTTGCTTTTCTTTTTAACAGAGAGCAAATTTAGATTCAACATTTCTTCTTTTCGATTTGAACAACTTAGTAACACACCAGGTTTTTTAAGACATAAGCGATGACATAGATCATGAACGAGCATGCATAAAATAAATCAAAAAACTTAGATAAATAGAATCATCTCTGTAAGACACACTTCCATAAGTAGTAGATCGGATATTCTTCAATTTCTCTAGTTCCCATTAGAACCACCCGACTCTCGGTAATGGGATCACCATCATATCCCCGATCTCTCCCTACCACCACCATTTGTAACCTCCACTCCTCCCTCCCATAACCACCCTCGACACCACCTCCATATCCCCCCCCACCACTGTGATAAGCAACCTCCCTTGCCTCCACCATATATTTAGATTGATCATGATGTTCCTGCCATCAAGGTTATACCTATTCTTAGGGTTTATTAGGTCTATTAGGTTTTAGGGTTTAGGTTTTTTTTAATTTATTTTATTACTTTAGGTTTATGTTTAGGGTTTATGATTTAGAGTTTAGGGTTTAGGGTTAGGGTTTAAGGTTTAGGATTTAGGGTTTATGGTTTTAGTGTTTATGCTTTTAGGGTTTAGGGTTTAGGGTTTAAGATTTAGGTTTTAGGATTTTTTAGGGTTTAGGGTTGTAGGTTGTATGTTTAGTGTTGTAGGTTTAGGGTTTATGGTTTAAGGTTAGTTTTAGGGTTTAAGGTTTAATGTTTATGATTTATGGTTTAGGTTTAGGATTTAGGGTTTAGGGTTTTTTTAAAATTTAGTAAACCAGTAGGTTTAGGTTTATTTAGTTTACTTTAGGGTTTATACTTTTAGGGTTTAGGGTTTAAGGTTTAGAGTTTAGGTTAATGGTTTTTTAGGGTTTAGGGTTGTAAGTTTAATGTTGTAGGTTTATGGTTTAGGGTTTAGGGTTAGTTTTAGGTTTTAGGCTTTAGGGTTAGGGATTTTTTAATTTTTATTTTTTTTATTTTTAGAGTTTAGGGTTTAGAGTTTAGGGTTTATGATATAGGTTTTTGGTTTAGGGTTCAAGTTTTAGTTTAGTATTTAGGGTTTTTATTTTTTTTGTTTTTTAATAATGAACAAATTCAGATTCAACATTTCTTCTTTTGATTTCATCAACTTAGTAACACAAGTTTCTAAGATACAAGATGACATAGAACAAAATGAGCATACATAGATCAAATCAAGAACACTAGATAACTAGAATAGTCTCTATCTTAAAGACACAATCCATAAGTGGCAAATCAAATCAATTATTCATCAATTTCTCCAGCACCATCGAACCACCACACTCGGTAGTGGGATCCACCATCATATCATCTCTCCCTCCACCACCATAACCTTATCCTCACCTCCATAACCACCACTTTTATCACCTCATCCCCATCACCACTATGATCCACCACCTCAACCTTAGCCTCCATTATCAAGGCAGACAGTGATGTTCCTCCCATCAAGGTTACACCCATTCTTGGGGTTTAGATTTAGGTTTAGGTTTATTAGGTTTTACAATTTAAGTTTATTTATTAATTTACTAAGTTACTTTGGTTTGCAGTTTAGGGTTTGGGGTTTAGGGTTTAGGGTTTAGGGTTTAGGGATAAGATTTAGGATTTAGGGTTTAAGGTTTATAGGGTTTAGGGTTTCAGGGTTTATTCTTTTAGCATTTAGGGTTTAGGGTTTAGGGTTTAGGTTTTAAGTTTAGGATTTAGGGTTTATTAGGGTTTAGGGTTTAAGGTTTAGGCTTAAGGGTTTAAGGTTTAGGGTTTAGGGTTTAGGATTTATGGTTTAGGGCTTAAGGTTTAGTGTTTAGGGTTTTCTTAAAAAAATTTACGTAAACTATAGGATTAGGTTTATTTAGTTTATTTAGTTTATGTTTTATTTATTTTAGTTTATTTTATTTTTTATTTTTATTTAGGTTTCTTTTTATTTCTATTTAATTTAGTTTATTTATTTTAGGTTTATTTATTTTAGTTTAGGTTTTTATTTTAGTTTATTTTCAGGTTTAGGTTTAAGTGTAGGTTTATTTTTTAGCTTAGTTTTTTTATTTTATACTTTCAGTTTACGTTTTATTTTTATTTTTAGGTTTAAATTTAGGTTTTCATTTTATTTTTTTTGAGGATTTGGTTTCAGTTTATATTTTAGGTTTATTTTTAAGTTTTATTTTTTAGTTTAGTTTTAGGTTTATTTTTAGTTTATTTTATTTAGTTTATGGTTTAGGTTTAGGTTTAGACTTTATTTATTTTAGATTAGTTTATTTTAGTTTTGGTTTAGTTTTATTTTATTTTGTTCATTTTAGTTTTAGGTTTTTTTTTAGTTTAGGGTTTAATTTTATTTTTATTTCTTTTAGGTTTTATTTATTTTAGTTTATGTTTTATTTCATTTAATTTTATTTAATTTAGGTTTAACTTTTTTTACTTATTTTATTTTAGGTTTTATTTAGTTTAGATTTAGGGTTTAAGGTTTAGGGTTTAGGGTTAGAGATGTTTTATTTTTTAATTTTTTTAATTTTTTTAATTTAGTAAGCAAGTAGTTTCATGTTTATTTTGTTTAGTTAGTTGATTTTTTTTATTACTTTAGTTTATTTTATATTTTATTTTTATTTTGGTTTATTTTTTTTATTTAGTTTAGTTTATTTATTTTAGGTTTATTTATTTTGGATTAGGTTTTTTATTTTAGTTTACTTTTTAGGTTTAGGTTTACGTTTAGGTTTTTTTGTTGTTTAGTTTTATTTTTACTTTATTTTTTAGGTTTAGGTTTTATTTTTTATTTTTAGGTTTAGGTTTAGGTTTTTATTTTATTTCTTTAGATTTTGGTTTTAGATTTTCTTATTAGGTTTATTTTCAAGTTTTATTTTTAGTTTAGGTTTAGGTTTAGTTTTAGTCTATTTTATTTTATTTAGTTTAGGTTTAGTTTAGGTTTAGTTTATTTTAGTTTTTTTGGTTTAGGTTTTATTTATTTTGTTTAGTTTAGGTTTAGCTTTTTTTTTTTAATTTTAGGTTTTAGTTTTAGGTTTAGGTTTTATTTTATTGATTTTAGGTTTTACTTTTAAGTTTATTTTTTAGGTTTAGGTTTTTATTTAGTTTTTATTTTATTTTATTTTAGGTTTATTTTATTTTTATTTTATGTTTAGTTTTTATTTTATTAATGCTTTTTATTTTTTTAGTTATGTTTAGGTATTTATGTATTTATATTTTATTTTCTATAGGTTTAGGTTTAGGTTTTAGTTTATGTTGTTATTTTATTTTGTTTTAGATTTTTTCTATTTTTTTAGGTTTTATTTAATTTTAGTTTACATTTTTAGCTTTTAGGATTTATTGTTTAGGATAAGTATAGGCTTTAGCATAGGCATTGGGGTTTAGGGTTTAGGGTTTAGGGTTTAGGGTTTATAGTTTTAGGGTTTAATGTTTAAGGTTAAGGGTTTAAGGTTTTTAGGGTTTAGTGTTTAGGTTTTAGCACTCAACTTTTATGTTTAGGACTCAAGTTTTAGTTTAGGG
Source organism: Cymbidium sinense (assembly GCA_021442155.1). Taxonomy (NCBI): domain Eukaryota; kingdom Viridiplantae; phylum Streptophyta; class Magnoliopsida; order Asparagales; family Orchidaceae; genus Cymbidium; species Cymbidium sinense. The sequence continues at coordinate 142,977 of JAKCPB010000726.1, read as the reverse complement.
TCTTTGGTTTTTTATTTTTTTAAAATAGAGAACAAATTCAAATTCAACTTTTCTTTATTTTGATTTCATCAACCAAGTAACACACCAAGTTTTCTAAGACTCAAGTGATGTCATAGAGAAAAAATGAGATCGCATATTCACCAGCACCTCCAGATCACCCATCATTGCTCCTCCTGTCTCCATATCCACCACTACTCTGACCACCATCTCCATATCCACTAGCACCTCCGATCCCCACCACCACCATTGTGCCACACTTCACCTCCACCACGGATCTAGGTATGGTTGATGGTCATGTTCACGTCATCATTACCCATTCTTAGGGTTTAGGTTTACTAGGTTTTAGGGTTTAAGTTTATTTTTAAATTTATTTAGTTACTTGGTTTATGTTTAGGGTTTCGAGTTTAGGGTTTAGGGTATAAGGTTTAGGATTTAGGGTTTAAGTCTTTTTCTTAATTAAATAAACTGGTAGGTTTAGGTTTATTTAGTATATTTAGTTTATTTTTATTTATTTTAGTTTACTTTATTTTTTATTTTTATTTAGGTTTATTTTTTATTTTTATTTAGTTTAGTTTATTTATTTTAGGATCATTTATTTTAGTTTAGGTTTTTTATTTTAGTTTATTTTTTTAGGTTTAGGTTTAGGTTCAGGTTTATTTTTTAGTTGAGTTTTATTTTTATTTTATTATTTAAGTTTAGGTTTTATTTTTTATTTTTTAGTTTAGGTTTAGGTTTTTATTTTATTTTTTTAGGTTTGGGTTTTAGGTTTTTATTTTTGGTTTATTTTTAGGTTTTATTTTTTAGTTTAGGTTTAAGTTTATTTTTAGTTTATTCTATTTTATTTAGTTTAGGTTTAGCTTTAGTTTATTTTAAGTTTTAGTTTAGGTTTTATTTATTTTAGTTTAGTTTATTTTAGTTTAGGTTTAAATTTAATTTATTTTGTTTATTTTATTTTAATTTTAAGTTTATGTTTTATTTTTAGTTTTGGTTTTTTTAGTTTATGGTTTACATTTTATTTTTTATTTCTTTTAATGTTTATTTTTTAGGTTTTGGTTTTTATTAAGCTTTTATTTTATTTTATTTTTGTTTATTTTATTTAGGTTATTATTTAGTTTATTTATTTTTTTAGTTTAGTTTATTTTATTTATTTTATTTTAGTTTAATTTTTTTTTTTATTTAAATTTATTTTAGTTTAGGTTTATGTTTTAAATTAGGTTTTGTTTTTATTTTTATTTTTTTATGTTTAGGCTTTTTTATTTATTTTATTTTTAGGTTTCATTTAGTTTAGGTTTATGTTTTTAGTGTTTTACGATTTAGGGATTAGTCTTTAGGGTTTAGGGTTCAGGGTTTAGGGTTTAGACTTTTAAGGTTTAGGATTTTAGGTTTGTGGTTTAGGGTTAGATTTTAGGATTTAGGGTTTAGGATTTTGTGTTTAGGCTTTAGGTTAGCATAATTTAGGTTGGTTTAGGTTTAGGGTTTAGGGTTTAGGCTTTAAGGTTTAGGCTTTAGGTTTAGGGTTTTAGTTAGTTTAGGTTTAGGTTTAGGGTTTAGGTTTTAGGGTTTAGTTTAGGTTTTGTTAGAGTTTATGGTTTAGGTTTAGTTTAGAGTTTAGGTTTAGTTAGGGTTAGTTTAGGGTTTAGGGTTTAGGTTTTTGAGGGTTTAGAATTTAGGATTTAGGGTTAGCTCAGGGTTTAGGGTTAGATTAGGGTTTAGGGTTTTGTGTTTTTAGGGTTTAGGGTTTAGGGTTTAAATTTTTTTAAAAAAAAAGAAAAATTAAAGATAGTTTATGTTTATTTAGTTTATTTTTATTTATTTAGTTTATTTTTTACTTTTATTTAGGTTTATTTTTATTTTTATTTAGTTTAGTTTATATATTTTAAGTTTATTTATTTTAGTTTAGGTTTTTAATTTTAGTTTATTTTTTAGGTTTTGGTTTAGGTTTATGTTTATTTTAGTTTAGTTTTATTTTATTTTATTTTTAAGTTTATGTTCTATTTTTATTTTTTAGGTTTAAGTTTAGGTTTTATTTTTTTTTATGTTAATGTTTTAGGTTTTATGTTAGGTATATTTTGAGGTTTATTTTTTAGTTTAGGTTTAAGTTTATTTTTTTAGTTTATTTTATTTTAGTTTAGTGTTTAGGTTTAGGTTATTTTGCTTTAGGTTTAGGTTTTATTTATTTTAGTTTAGTTTATTTTAGCTTAAGTTTAGGTTTAATTTATTTTATTTATTTTAGTTTTATTTTTGGTTTAGGTTTTTTTTTAGTTTAGGGTTTATTTTTTATTTCTTTTGAGGTTTATTTTTAGGTTTATTTTTTAGTTTAGGTGTTATTTAGTTTTTATTTTATTTTATTTTAGGTTTATTTATTTTTATTTTAAGTTTAGTTTTTATTTTATTTAGGTTTTTTATTCATATGTTTATTTTATTTTTTTTATTTTAGGTTTTTTTTTTTTTAGGTTTAGGGTTTAGGGTTTAGGGTTTAGGGTTTGGGGTTTTGGGTTTTTTATTTTTGGTTTAGGGTTTAGGGTTTAAGGTTTAGTGTTTAGGTTTTAGGGTTGAGAGTTTTGGGTTTAAGGTTTTAGTGTTTAGGGTTTAGGGTTTAGAGTTTAGGGTTTTTAGTTTAGTGTTTTTAGGGTTTAGGGTTTAGGGTTTAGGGTTTAGGTTTTAGTGTTTAGGTTTTAAGTTTTGGATTCAGGTTTTAGTTTTCGGGTTTAGGGTTTTTGGTTTTTTTAAAAGAGAACAAATTTAGATTCAATATTTTTTCTTTTGATTTCACCAAGTAACACACCAAGTTTAGCAAGACACAAGTGATGACATAGATCAAAATGAGCACGCTATCCAGACCTCGGATCCCAACCATTGCTCCTCCGTGTCCATAATGACCCTTTGCTCGACCACCACCTATTCACCTTTAAATACCACCACCATTCTCCACCTTCTCCATAGATCTATCTTAGTTTGATGTTCTATCAAGGTTCTCCATTCTTAGGTTTAGTTTAGGATTATTAGGTTTTAAGGTTTAGGTTTAGTTTTTAAGTTATTTAGTTACTTTAGGTTTAGGTTTAGGGTTTGGGGTTTAGAGTTTAGTGTTTAAGTTTAGGGTTTAGGGTTTATGGTTTAGGGTTTAGAGTTAAGGGTTTAGGGTTTTAGGATTTATTCTTTTAGGGTTTAGGGTTTAGGGTTTAGGGGGGTTGGGTTTATTAGGGTATAGGGTTAGAGTTTAGGGCTTAGGGTTTATGGTTTATGGTTTAGGGTTTAGAATTTAGAGTTTAAGGTTTTTTTATTTAAATTAAGTAAACCAGTAGGTTTAGGTTTATATAGTATATTGAGTGTTTTATTTATTTATTTTAGTTTGCTTTATTTAATTTAAGTTTGTTTTTTATTTTTATTTAGTTTAGTTTATTTATTTTAGTATAGGTTTATTATTTTAGTTTTATTTTTAGGTTTACATTTAGGTTTAGGTTTATTTTTTAGTTGAGATTTATTTTTATTTTATTTTTGTGGTTTAGGTTTTGGTTTATTTTATTTTGTTAATTTTATTTTTATTTTAGGTTTAGGTTTTTTTTTTTTTTGTTTAGGGTTTAGGTTTATTTTTTTTTATTTCTTTTTTTAGTTTTTTTTAGGTTTAGGTTTAGGTTTTTTAGTTTTATTTTATTTTATTTTAAGTTTATTTATTTTTATTTTATTTTAGGTTTATTTATTATAATTTTAAGTTTTGTTTTTATTTTATTTAAGTTTTTTTAAAATTAGGTTTATTTTATTTTTTAATTTAGTTTAGGTTTTTATTTATATTATTATAGGTTTTTTTATTTTTTTATTTTATTTTTTACATTTTGGTTTAGGTTTTCCTTTATATTTTTATTTTTTTAGGTTTAGGTTATTTTATTTTTATTATTATTTATTTTTAGGTTTATTTAGTTTAGGTTTAGGTTTTAGGTTTTTTTATGGTTTAGGGTTTAGGGTTTAGGGTTTAGTGTTTAGGTATAGGGTTTTAGGTTTGGGTTCAGTGTTAGTTAGTTTTATTTTAGTTTAGGGTTTAGATTTAGTTTAGGTTTAGGTTTAGTTTTAGGTTAGGTTTAGAGTTAGATTAGGTTTAGTTCTTGATTTAGTTTAGTTTAGGTTTAGGGTTAAATTTTGGGAGTTTAGAGTTTAGGGTTTAGGTTTAGGGTTTAATTTTAGGGTTTAGGTTTTATAGGGTTTAAGTTTAGGTTTATGTTTAGGGTTTAGGTTTAGGCTTTAGGGTTTAGGTTTTTTATTTTAAGTAAATAGTGTTATGTTTTATTTGGTTTATTTTTTTGATTATTTTAGTTTATTTTATTTTTAATTTTTATTTTAGGTTAATCTAATTTACTTTATTTTTTTAGGTTTAGGTTTAAGTTTATTTTATTTATTTATTTATTTTTATTTTTATTTTATTTTTTTGGTTTAGATTTTATTTTTTATTTTGAGGTTTAGGTTTAGGTTTTTATTTTATTTTTTATGTTCATATTTTAGGTATTTTTTTAGTTTAGGTTTATCTTTATTATTAGTTTATTTTATTTTATTTAGTTTAGGTTTAGGTTTAGGTTTATGTTTTATTTTTTTAAGGTTTTTAGTTTAGGTTTAGGTTTATTTTATTTTGTTTATTTTTTTGGTTTAGGTTTTTTTTTTAGTTTAGGTTTATTTTTTATAATTTTAGGTTTTATTTTAGTTTACATTTTATGTTTAGGTTTTATAGTTTTATTTTATTTTATTTTAGGTTTATTTTATTTTTATTTTACGTTTGGGTTTTATCTTATTTACATTTTTTAATTTTTGGTTTATTTTATTTTTAGTTTAGTTTAGGTTTTTATTTATTTTATTTTTGTTTAATTTTATTTTTTTATTTTATTTTTTTAGGATTAGATTTTAGGTTTAGGTTTAGGTTGAGGTTTAGTTTAGGTATTTATTTTATTTTAGTTTTTTTAATTTTATTTAGGTTTAGGTTTTTTATTTATTTTATTTTAGTTTTATTTAGTTTAGGTTTAGGTTTTAGGTTTTTTTGGTTTAGGTTTTAGGTTTGGGTTTAGGGTTTAGGGTTTTGGGTTTAAGGTTATAAGTTTTAGGGTTTAGGGTTTAGGGTTTTGGGTTTTGGGGTTTAGTGTTTAGGGTTTAAGGTTTAGGGTTTAGGGTTTAGGGTTTAGGGTTTTTGGGTTTAAAGTTTAAGTTTTATAGTTCTAGGTTTAGGGTTTAGGGATATATTTAGGGTTTAGGGTTTAGAGTTAGGGCCTTTTTTATTCTTAGGTTTAATTTATTTATTTTTAGTTTAGTTTAGGTTTTTATTTATTTTGTTTTAGTTTTTTTATTTTAATTTTAAGTTTAGTTTCAATTTTTATTTTATTTTTTATTTTATTTAGGTTTAAGTTAATTTATTTATTTTATTTTAGGTTTATTTAAGTTTAAATTTTAGGTTTAAGTTTTAGTTTAGAGTTTAAGGTTTAGGATTTAGGGTTTAAGGTTTAGGGTTTAGGGTTTAGGTTTAGGATTTAGGTTTAGGGTTTAATTTAGTATTAAGGTTTAGGTTTATTTTACTTAGAGTTTAGAGGTTTATGATTTAGGTTAGAGTTTAGTTTTAGGTTTAGGTTTTTATTTTAGGATTAAGTTTATGGTTTAGGATTAGTTTAGGGTTTAGGTTTAGTTAGAGTTAAGATTTAGTTTAGGGTTTATTTAGGTTTATAGTTTACTTAGGTTTAGGTTTAGTTTAGTTATTTTAGTTTATTTTATTTTAGGGTTTAGTTTAGGTTTAGGTTTAGGTTTAGGTTATAGGTTTAGGGTTAGTTTAGGCTTAGTTTAGGGTTTAGTATTTTTTATTTATATTAGTTTAGTGTTTAGGCTTTAGTTTAATTTTTTTAGGTTTAGGGTTTTATTATCTTAGTTTAGGGTTAGTTAGGTTTTCAATAGCTTTTTTTATTTTAGGGTTTATAGTTTTAGGTTAATTTAGGGTTTAGTTTATATTTTAGATTAGGGTTTAGGTTTAGGTTAGGGTTAGTATTTTAGTTTAGGTTTAGGGATTAGGGTTTTAGTTTTAGGATTTATTTTGGGTTTAGGGTTTTTTTTTGGGTATAGATTTAGGTTTAGGGTTTAGGATTTAGGTTTAGATTTAGGGTTTAGATTTAGGTTTTCTGGTTTAGGCTTAGTTTTAGGTTTAGTTTTAGGTTTATGGTTTAGGATTTAGGGTTTTTTTTTAAGGTTTAGGGTTTTGTATTAGGTAAACTGATAGGTTTAGGTTTTTTAAGTTTATTTAGTTTATTTTTTTATTTAGTTTATTTTAATTTATTTTTATTTATTTTTATTTCTTATTTTTAGTTAGTTTATTTTGTTTATTTTAGGTTTATTTATTATAGTTTAGGTTTTTATATTTTAGTTTATATTTTAGGTTTAGGTTTAAGTTTAGGTTTATTTTTTAGTTTAGTTCTATTTTTAATTTATTTCTTTAGTTTAGGTCTTATTTTTTTTTAGGTTTAGGTTTAGGTTTTATTTTATTTTTTTTTGGTTTAGGTTTAGGTTTTATTTTAGGTTTATTTTTTAGGTTTATTTTTAGTTTAGGTTTAGGTTTATTTTAAGTTTATTTTATTTTATTTAGTTTAGAGTTAAGGCTTAGTTTATTTTAGGTTTAAGTCTAGGTTTGTTTTATTTTTTTATTTATTTTTTGGCTTTATTTTTAAGTTTATATTTTAGGTTTAGATTTTTATTTATTTTTATTTTTATTTTTTAGGTTTATTTTATTTTTATTTTTTGTTTAGTTTTTATTTTATTTAGGTTTTTTATTTTTAGGTTTATTTTATTTTATTGTTTATGTTAGGTTTATATTTATTTTATTTTATTTTATTTATTATTTTTTATTTGTTGGTTTAAGTTTAGGTTTAGGTTTAAGTTTAAAGACAGAGATAAAAATTGTGCACTTATAGAGCAAATTAAAAACCCTAGATAACTAGAACCATCTCATTTAAAGACATAGTTCCATAATTCGGTCGCCATTCTTTTAGTTCTAACCAGGTAGTAGTGGGATGCACCATTGTTTCCCCGATCTCTCCCTCTGCCACCACCACGACAGTAACCTCCGTCGCTCCTCATGCCTCCATAACCACCACTACTCCGACCACCACCTCCATATCCTTTTGCACCTCCAGATCCCCCACCACCACTATGATAATCGATGCTTCCACCTTCGCCTCCACCTTAGATCTAGAGGTGCCAGGTTTTGGTTTAGGTTCTTCCCATTCTTAAGGTTTAGGTTTAGGTTTAAGCTTATTAGGTTTAAGGGTTTAGATTTATTTTTTAATTTATTTAGTTACTTTAAGTTTAGGTTTAGGGTTTGGGGTTTCGGGTTTAAGGTTTAGGGGTAGGGTTTAGGGTTTAGGGTTTAGGGTTTAGAGTTTAAAGTATAGGGTTTAGGGTTTAGGGTTTAGGGTTTAGGGTTTAGGGTTTAGGCTTTAGGGTTTTAGGGTGTAGGGTTTTGGGTTTAGGGTTGTAGGTTTAGGGTTTAGAGTTTCAAGTTTAGGGATAGTTTTAGAGTTTTGGGGAGGGTTGGTGTTTTTCTTTATTATTTTTTTATCATTTTTTTAATTTAGTTAACTCGTAGGTTGAGGTTTATTTAGTTTATTTTAATTTCTTTTAGTTAATTTTATTTTATTTATTTTGAATTAGGTTTATTTTCTTTTATTTAGTTTAGTTTATGTATTTTAGGTTTTTATTTGAGTTTATTTTAAAGGTTTAGGTTTAGGCTTAGGTTTATTTTTTCACTGAGTGTTATTTTTATTTTATTTTTTAGGTTTAGGTTTTATATATTATTTTTATGTCTAGGTTTAGGATTTTATTTTATTTTTTTATGTTTAGGTTTTACGTTTTTATTTGAAGTTTATTTTTAGGTTTTATATTTTAGTTTAGGTTTAGGTTTATTTTTAGTTTATTTTATTTTAGTTAGTTTATGTTTAGGTTTAGGTTTTGTTTGCTTTAGGTTTAGGTTTAGGTTTTATTTATTTTAATTTAGTTTATTTTAGTTTAGGTTTAGGTTTATTTTAATTTTATTTTAGGTTTAAGTTTTTTTTAGTTTAGGGTTTAGGTTTTATTTTTTATTTATGTTTAGGTTTTATTTTTTTGGATTATTGTTTAGGTTTAGGTTTTTATTTTGTTTTTATTTTATTTTATTTAAGGTTTATTTTATTTTTATTTTAGGCTTTATTTTTATTTCATTTTGGTTTTTTTTAGTTTAGTTTAGGTTTTTATTTATTTTATTTTAGTTTATTTTTTTCTTTTTAAGGTTAGGTTCACGTTTAGCTTTTACTTTATGTTTTTATCTTTTTATTTTATTTTGGTTTAAGATTTTTCATTTATTTTATTTTTAGGTTTTATTTAGTTTTGCTTTAGGTTTTTAGCTTTTTAGGGTTTAGGGTTGGTTTAGGATTTAGGGCTTAGGGTTTAGGGTTTAGGGTTTAAGGTTTAGCTTTATTAAGTTTTAGGGGTTTAGGTTTATTTTTAATTAATTTAGTTACTTTAGGTTTAGTTTTAGGGTTTGGGGTTTAGGGTTTAGGGTCTAGGGTTAGGATTTAGGGTTTAGGGTTTAGAGTTTAGGGTTTAGGGTTTAGGGTTTAAGATTTTGGGTTTATGGTTTTTTTTTAAATTAAATAAACTGGTAGGTTTAGGTTTATTTAGTTTAATTTTTATTTATTTTAGTTTATTTTATTTTTTATTTTTATTTAGGTTCACTTTTTATTTTCATTTAGTTCTCTTTATTTATTTTTGGTTTATTAATTTTAGTTTCAATTTTTTATTTTAGTTTATTTTTAGGTTTAGGTTTAGGTTTATTTTTTAGTTGAGTTTATTATTATTTTATTTTAGTTTAGTGTTATTTTTTATTTTAGGTTTAGCTTTAGGTTTTTTATTTTATTTTTTTTAGCTAGGTTTTAAGTTTACATTTTAAGTTTATTTTTAGGTTCTATTTTTAATTTAGTTATAGGTTTATTTTAGTTTATTTTATTTTAATTTAGGTTTAGGTTTAGGTTTAGTTTATTTTAGGATTAAGTTTAGGTTTTATTTATTTTAGTTTTATTTATTTTATTTTAGCTTTAAGTTTATTTTATTTTGTTGATTTAATTTTTATTTTGGGTTCAGGCTTCTTTTTGAGTTTATGGTTTATGGTTTTTTTTAATTTATTTTTAGGTTTTATTTTAAGTTTTATTTTTTAGGTTTAGGTTATTATTTAGTTTTTATTTTATTTTATTATAGGTTTAATTTATTTTTATTTTATTTAGGTTATTTATTCTAAGGTTTATTTTATTGTTTAGTTTTGTTTAGGTTTTTATTTATTTTATTTTAGTATATTTTTATTAATTTATTTTATTTTATTTTTAGGTTTAGGTGTTGGTTTTAGTTTAGTTTTTTATTTTATTTTATTATTTTATTTTATTTAGGTTTTTGTTTATTTGTTTATTTTATTTTTTAGGTTTTATTTTGATTAGATTTAAGTTTTTAGGCTTTTAGGGTTTGGGGTTTATGGTTTATGGTTTAGGGTTTTAGGGTTTATGGTTTTAAGGATTATGATTTATGGTTAGGGTTTAGGGTTTAGGGTTTAGTGTTTAGTCTTTAAGGTTTAAGGTTTTTAGGGTTTAAGGTTTAAGGTTTAAGTTTAAGGTTTAAGGTTTAAGGTTTAGGGTTTAGGGTTTAGCACCATAGGGTTTTAGCTAGTTTAAGTTTGACTTTAGCTTTTAGGCTTTAGGGTTTAAGGTTTTTATGGTTTAGGGTTTAGGGTTTTAGGGTTTATAGTTGATGGTTTATGGTTTAGGGTTAGGGTTTAGGGTTTAGGGTTTAGGGTTTAGAGTTTATGGTTTTTTAAGGTTTAGGATTTAGTGCTGTAGGTTTAAGGTTAGTTTTATGGTTTAGACTTTAGGGTTTATGGTTTAGGATTTATGATTTAGGGTTTAGGGTTTAGGGTTTAGAGTTTTTTTTTTAAAATATGTAAATGAGTAGGTTTAGGTTTATTTAGTTTATTTATTTTAGTTTATTTTTTTATTTTTATTTAGGTTTATTTTTTATTTTTATCTAGTTTAGTTGATTTATTTTAGTTTATTTATTTTAGTTTAGGTTTTTTATTTTAGTTTATATTTTAGGTTTTGGTTTAGGTTTATGTTTATTTTTCAGTTTAACTTTATTTTTACTTTATTTCTTCAGGTTTAGTTTTTTTTTTCTTTTAGGTTTAGGTTTTAGGTTTTTTTTAGGTTTATTTTAAGTTCTTTTTTATTAGTTTCGGTTTATGTTTTGTTTAGTTTATTTTATTTTATTTAGTTTAGGGTTTAGGTTTTGTTTATTTTAGGTTTAAGTTTAGGTATAGGTTTTATTTATTTTAGTTTAGTTTATTTTTGTTTAGGTTTATGTTTATTTTATTTTCTTTATTTTAGGTTTAGATTTTTTTTTAGTTTAGGGTTTAGGTTTTATTTATTATTTATTTTTAGGTTCATTTTTTAGGTTTAGAGTTTTATTTTATTTAGGGTTTTGTGCCACCGTCCTTCAAGATCTTTGATGGCAGTGGGAATCCACGATAACACATTGCACACTTTAGAGTCGGCTGTTGCAACACCAGTGGTAGCAATGCACTCCTCTTTCGCCTTTTCGTTTGTAGTCTGTCAGGTGTTGTATTTGATTGGTACGCCGAATTGCCCAACGATTCGATGAAGGCTTTTGCTGAGTTGGAGCTCCTCTTCATCAAGAGATTTCCTGGTGCTCGGCAAAGGGTGATTGTAGGCGACCTCATTTTAGAGAAACAAAAATTCAACAAGTCCTTTGTTGATTACATTCTTAGGTGGCACAACCTAAGCTTGAAATGCGAACCACAGCTATCCGAACAACATGCCATTGAGATTCTTCTCAAGAATATTCATAGACCGGTCGCCTTCATGCTTAAGGGCTTTTCCATCAAAACATTTAAGAAATAAATCAACAAGGTGGCTAGCCTAGAAGAGGAAGCCAAATTGTTTTCCTTTCTTGACCAATCATCTAAACATGGAAGGTGTTTAAGAAGCTAGGAACGGGTATAAGTGGAGGGATGAGAGTTGACATGAGAATTTATGAGCTCAGCAGTCTCCTTTTCACCTCCTCTTCCACCACCTCGACCATCATACCAGCCGCCACAAAGACCATTTCCACCACCTCAGTAGCCTACCCAGTAGTGGTATTCATATCTATCGCTAGGTAGCTACTTTCCTCCTACTTTAGATGAGAGAATTTTTTAGTTAGCTGGGAGGTAGGAGGAAGTGGGCAAGGCGATGATCCTAGCTATTTCCCCTACCACCACATGTTAGGCCATGTCTTAAAGTATTGTATCACTTTTAAGGACTAGCTTGAGCGCAGCTACAGATTGAGAGCTATAGTTATCCTTAAGGAATACTTATTAGAACAACCATCCAGTTCTATTAGAGTAATCCTTAAGGATACTTGCGATCCTCTTAAGACCATAAAAGGTCAGGATATTTCCCTATCCCAAACCTTGAAGAAGATCATTTCTAAGATGAAGAAGTTTTTTTTGCAAGTGCCTAAAGTAGATCAAACCTCCAACACCAAGGAAGGTTTTAGTTGCAAAGGACAACTCGGGGAGGGTGATAGCCTTGTGTCACCATACTTTCCGATAGTCTAAGCAAGTTGTTTGAGTCCAGTACTCCCTCCACCATTGTAGCTACCACCTCTTCTTCTAGGTCCTCTTCTACTGGTAGAAGCATTGTATCTATGAATAAGGGAATTAAGTCCTTTACTCTGCTTACTTTACTTGATTTCTATCATGTACCTCCACCCAAAAAGAAACTAAATGACGCACATATGAGGGGGTGGTTTTACCTCCTCTGATTTAAAACTATCTAGTCTGTTCTTATGAATGACAACATAACTAGGGTAGTTATTTAATTAGAAAGAGATAAAACTCCTAAACACACTCCCTAAGAGACTAGAGCATGAGTGGTATGAGCATACGACTTAATCTATAGATGCAAAATCTTTTCAAATTTTATTTTATTTTAGGCACATCATTTTGACAAAGGCTTTAGGATTTCTTATGCCTAAATGCATGATGAAATACGTTATGGATCAAATTAGCTAGAAGAAGGTGTTCTCCATCAAAAGAGATTCCCTCATAGGTTAAGCATTTATTTTTCATGCAAGGATGGAGATCCTTCATGTTCAAGAGATAGAATATGCATGCATTATGTGAAACATACAACTAAACAACTAAGGGGTTGCTAGATCTTTTAATTATCTTATTTATACCTTAGGCTTTATGATGAGGATATGAGTTGTTTAAAATTTAGTTATGAGTGATTAGTTGGGTAGAAAATTTATTTTTATCCTAAGAGCCTAATCATATCCAAGCCACATTAAAACATTAATCATTTAAGAAACTATGAAAGGCATGTCATCCAAATGCACAATGTAAACATAACATCAAATAATTATATAAACTATCATAAAAGAATAAAAAAGCTAGTGCGGTCGGGTACCATTGTACAACCTGAAGAGTGAAAAGATGGGTAGTCGAGCTCGACCCTTATATAACCTGGAATATGAAAGAATAATTATAATTGTATTAAATGCTATGGGGGTCTTTTTTCTTCATATCTTGATTTCTGATTTGGTTCCTTCATTGATTTGGATGGTGCTTGATAAAAGGCATCACAGGGCACCCCAAGATAAAGCCTTCTAGCGACTGCTCATCCTAATCCTAATTCATATTATAAAAATTATATTTATGTGGGCAAAGTAAATCTAACTACAGCTGCTAAATAGAGGTTACATAAATATACATATAATCCCAAGTAGTTCTATTTATAATTTGAATTTAGCACCGTACACATGGGTAATTAAGCCAAACTATCCTAACTTGGATTATGCTTAAGGATTTAAGTAACCTACAAAAAGAGCATTCACATTTATTTTTAAGCATCCCTTAAGCATAATCCATACAGAAAACATGATTAGGCTAATATTGCCCGACCATCCAGTCTATGAACCATACACCCTAACATCTAATCTAAAATAATACATCATAAAATAAAACATACATCACATTATACACCATCCTAACTTAGAGCTAGAAGTGTTGACTTAATTTTAATGTGTGTATTAAGGCTTGTGTGGTAAGTCTTATTAGGCATTAGTGTTGTATTTTGTAAGTGTTGAAGGATTCAATTTAACATAAAAGATTGATTTTCAGTAGTTTAATTGATTTACTCAACAATGAAGTCAAATATAAGACTCTAATTGTCTTGGAGTTTAATTTTAAGCATCCAAAATATCAACATCTTTAAGGATTCTCAGCTAGTTATCAACTAAATCATTGTGTCCTATAAAGTTATAAAGCCCAAACTCCATCACTACCACAAGTACACCATGGAGTTGTTGGCCCAAATCACAGAGGTTACCATTTATAAGATTTCTCGAGGAGAGAACATCATAGCATATGCTTTAGCCAAGGTTGCCAAGGAGTTGTCATGTCTAAAGGAGGACACCATATCAAAAATGGTCTAAAATAGACAAGTATTTTCCATTATTGATATTGAACTCATCAAAAAGTACTCTCTTGAAGGGGAGTTTGCCATTGCTAAGAAGGATGAAGAGTAAGATTGGAGGCAACCTTTTGTGGATTATCTAAATGAAGGCAAACTACCTCAAGAGAAGTCCCAAACCCATCAGATGAAGTAAAGAGCACTTTCCTATGCTCTTGTTGATGGTGACTTATACCGGTGGTGTTTTGATTAGATGCGTTACATTTTTTAGACAAGCATGAAGCCTATAATATTGTGACCGAGGTACACTCAACATTATGTGGAGCCAACCAATCCTGTCCAAAGATGAAAGCCAAGATCAAGAGACTAGGATACTATTGGCCATCGATGATCAAAGAATGCATGGATATGGGTAGGTGATGCCACCAATGTCAAATACACGATGTGGTCCTCTACCAACCACCCAATATTCTACATCTTATATTGGCCTCAAGAACGTTCCAGTGCTGGGGTACCGACATAGTGGGTCTGATTGATCCTTCTTCTTCCAAGGATCATCGGTTCATCTTAGCTGCTACTGACTACCTTTTCAAATAGGTGAAGTTGATTCCACTTAGAGAGGTCACAGCTCAGCATATGCTCCAATTTTTTAGGAACCATATCGTATATAGGTTCGGAGTGCCTCGATGAATTATATCTGATAATGGTATTGCATGCATGAGCATGAAGATCAACAACTTTGCTCAGAGACACAGCATAGATTGGAGATATTCAACCATCAACTATTCAAGGGAAAATGGCTTAGCAGGAGCCTTCGACAAAACTCTCATCAAAATACTGAAGAAGACACTCGACAATAACAAGCGATAGTGGCTTGAGTAGTTAGTTGATGCCTTGTGGGCCTACTGCACCACATAAAGAACTCCAACTCACTCTACTCCTTTATCCTTAGTGTATGAATCTGATGTCGTTCAACCATTAAAAGTCCAACTCTAATCACTAAGGATAGCTGTTGGTAACAAGATCACAATAGTGCAGAACACCAAGTTGTAGTTAGAAGAGCTTGAAGGTTTGGAGGAGAAACGCTTGTGGGCTTGCTAAAACCTCGAGTTGTACAAAGCAAAAAATGATTCAAGCTCACAACAAGTTGGTCCATTCTTGAGCTTTATAGATAAGAGAGCTTATTTTAGTTCTAAGGAAATCGATTGTTGCCCGTCATAAGATGAGAGGCAAGTTTAAACCCACTTGGGAAGGCCCTTTTACCACAGAGAAGGCCTACCAAAGAGGATCTTATCAACTTATTAATCATAAGGGAGAGCGCCAAATGCTTCTAATCAATGAGCTATAGTTAAAGAAATATTATAAATCATGTTTGAAATAATTATCATCAATGAAAATTTCATTTCAAATTCAATCTCTTCCATGTTGAAAGTATTCTTATTAGCGAATCCACCATGATGTGTTTAGGGTAGGTGTAGAGAAACCTTAGCGGCATCCTATCCTTCATCGACACAACACAATCACAAACTACACACAAACATATATAACAAATACATATCTTTTGTCTTGGTCTACTCTTAGTTGAGATAACACACCCAGCGACACTCACTTAGTAACTGCTCTAGGTTAGGGGTGGTTACTACCTACTAGTGTGTTTATGGTCTTCTTGCTTTGGAGGATGTAAGTGCATGCTTTCTTTCCTTACTTAGCCACACACTAACAAGGGCCTTGTTAGTTTGGTAGTTCTTACTGCATGGCCGCTAAGCTACCTTATGTTGGCTTTGTTTAAGATGATGTAAGTCTGTTACACTTTCTTCTTGGATTAGCCTTTATGCACTAACTAGATCGAGTATAACTGAGGTTTAGGATAAGTCCCCTGTGACTCCTTCCCTCCTGGCTGCTTCAAGTCTAGGTCCAGTCCTTCCTCTAGGCTCCCGTCTTAGTAGTTGCTCTAAGTTAGATATCATCTGTCCCACAGATGATAGACTATCCTGATGATCAGTTCTGCTTGAAACATTATAAGCCTACAAGCTTTCTTTCTAAATTGATTGTTGCACACTGATGGGGACCTTAGGTTGGTTAGTTCTCACTATGCTGATGGATACACCACTCTTGTTGATGGATACACTTTAGGTTGATTTGTTCTCGCATCTTAGGATATAGTACTCATGGCAGATGTAAGTTTGCTACACTTTCTCCTTGAGTTGGCCACTGTACACCTATAAGCTTACTTTTTTAGGGCTCAGGATAATGCTCCTAGTAACACCTCTGAATTTGTAAAACTGAGATAGGACATGTCTGATATTGCCCCTTTTCAGTGGGTCCATCGCACAATGACTTGGTCCATAAATTAAATTAATCAAATTTTATCAAGCTCACATCCCCAGTGAATATTCCCATAATTGAAAATCAAACTAAACTAAACAAACCATATCAAATCACATGAAATTGAGATAAAATTAATCCTGACTACTTTTGAGTTGGCATAAGTCTCCAACGAAATTCACTCAATAGTTGCCCTAGGACAAGTTTGATTTGTTGTGCATCCAACAGATCAGCCTAGTGGTTATTCCTCACTTTGGAAGATGTAAGGTTGCTATGCCTTGTTCCTAGAATAGTCATTGCACAGTGAAAGGCAACCCAGGTTTTGGGTCTCTTAGAGGTGACTATCCCTTTGGATTTGTAAACCTGAGGTAGGTGAAGGCTGATATAATGCTTTATCAGTAGGTCCATCGCACATCGATAGGGTCCATTCATTAACTTAGATTAAATTAAACCCAATCTAATTTTCTCCAGTGGAGTTAAATCACACCCTTCTCCCCAATGGATCCCTAAATCATATATAAACAAGTCAAGAAAATAAATCAAATTCAGAACCAACCTCCCTGGAAATTAAACTAACTCCTCCAAAGAGTCTAAATCAATGAAATCAAATCAAACTCTTATTCCTTGATACATCCCCAAAGCAGTCTATGTAATCAAACTCAAATCCCGCTCCAATGGATAGCCCAAACTTGCTTCCCTAGTGGAAGGTTCATATACTGATCCCCATGACTCAAGCCCATATGTAGGTATGCCTCCACATCAATTAAAACAAAATAAATTAAAGTCGATTCAATTTTAATCCCTAGTGGATTATACATTCTTATCCCCAGTGGATCTTCTTTCAACAAATCATATAATCAAATCAAATTCAAACTTTATCCCCAGTAGATTTTCTTTTTCTATGCCCTTGACATGGACCCCTCACATATCATTCTAATGCCTGTGTGCTCCCCTAGCGGATCTCCCTCGATGTCCTTGACATGGAATTCTCATCAAATCTTATTTCATATTTTATGCACACCTTTAATACTTCCAAAATCTAACAAATTATTCATTCAATTTACATCATAACATTGTAATCAACATTTTATGATTTTTGATGGTGCAAGCTCAAACTAACTATAAAATATCATGCTAAACATATTATTATAGTGTGAATTAAAACACTATATTATATTATAATATATGATGTTTTATTATAATTTTCTATAATATAATATATTGTCTAACATTACACCACATTAGAATCACATAAAAGGAACAAATAACAAAATTTTCTCAAAATATGAATAATGTTAATTTTGGATGTAAAATTGTTTTTGTTCTATTAGCAATGATACAAAATAGCATAATTATGGTGTTTCTTCTTGGTGTGTGCCATGAATTTGGCCAAATTCTTCCATCTCAACCTTCAAATTAACATTTTTGTGTGTTTTGACCCAATGTATTATAACAAAAGTAAAACATACGAAAATGTACAATAACATTTAGTAACACACCGCCACATTCAAATAAATTTGAAGTTATATTGTTATGTACATTATATTTTTGTATGCTTTCATATAATATATTATCTTACATTACACCTTGACATGAATCACTTTAAGAGAAAAATTTATAAAATGTGGTTGAAAAATGAACATTTATGTTGGATGCAAAATTCCATTCTTATTAAATGACACACCATATAGAATGATGTTCCCTAAAACTTACCTTAAATTTGGCCAAATCCCATCATCTCTATAAATCAGTATTTTTTTATGAATTATAGTACAAACTCTACCACATCATACTATAACAAACTAAAATATGCTAAATAACAAGTAGTAATACACAATAGTATGCTACACTATGTTATGGAATCCTATATTATAATGCACTATAACATATTATATTATATTGCATATCACATCTCAAGGAATTGTTTAAGATAAAAAATAATTAAATTAGTCTAAACAATAAAAAACTATATATTTTAGTCGTCTCACTTTCATATTTTAAATTGAAACAATATATTATGATGCCATGCTTTACCTATTATGAATTTGGCCAAATTCCACCATTTTAAAGTCTAAATCAAAATTTTTATAAATAATGCTAGTGTAGAATCAACTGCATGATTGTAAAATACCAAAAGAATTTCAAATGCACAGAACAATGTATTATGATATATGATGCTATACTATGCCACAACATATAATATTTATTTTGAACATAAAATCTTACTTTTTAGACTACAAGTGGCGTAGCACACCTGGTACTACAATTCCCACTTCAAATTTCACAAATTTCATCATGTGATTTATTAAATCAATATTTTTATGATTTATATTAATATAGACTATACGACACAATTCCATAATATATTAAAACATTCTAAAACATCTTATAACATCCAAAAACACATCACTATAAGCTCAAATATGTGATGCTACATTATACTATAATATATGGTAATATAATAAAAGTTAGGGTTAGGGTTTAGGGTATTCAAATCTAACAGTCAAGGGAAAGTCTCTTGAGACATTTTCTTTAGCTACCATAACTATGTTAGGATTAAGCCATTCTTTAGATCTACTCCTAATGACATCTTTATTCAAAGATTAGGATTTAGGGTTAGTTTAGGGTTTAGGGTTTAAGGTTTAGGGTTTATGATTTTGAGTTTAGGGTTTAGGGTTGTAGGTTTTTGGGTTTAGGGTTTATGGTTTAGGGTTTAAGGTTTAGGGTTTAGTGTTTACAATTTTATGATTTATGATTTAGGGTTTAGGGTTTAGGATTATGGGTTTAAGGTTGAGGGTTTATTGTTTAGGGTTTAGGGTTTTAGGGTTTAGGGTTTAGGGTTTGGGGTTTAGGGTTTAGGTTTTAAGTTTACGATTTAAGTTTGTTTTTTTTTGAAATAGAGAACAAATTTAGATTTAACATTTTTTTCTTTTGATTTCATCAACCAAGTAGCACCCCAAGTTTTCTTAGACACAATCTATGATAGATAAAAAATGAGCACCCATAGATCAAATCAAAAAACTTAGATAAGTAGAATCATCTCTACTGTAAATACACAGTACCATAAGTAGCAGATCGGATCGACCATTCTTCAATTTCTCCAGTTCTTATTAGATCCACCCCCACCTCTCGAATAGCGGGATCCTCCATCATATCCCCGATCTCTCCTTTTGCCACCACCATGGATATAACCTCCATCATTCCTCCCGCCTACATAACAATCACTACTCAAACCACCACCTCCATATCGACCGACCTAGATCCCCACCACCCTATAACTATCACCTCGACTTCACCTACATCAAATCTAGGCGAGCCTTGTCGATGGTGATGTTCTGCCAGTCAGGTTACCCATTCTTAGGGTTTAAGTTTATTAGGTTTTAGGGTTTATTTTCTTAATTTATTTAGTTACTTTAGGTTTAGGTTTAGGGTTAGGGTTCACAATTTAGGGTTTAGAGTTTAGGATTTTGAGTTTAGGGTTTAGGGTCAACTTATGGTTTAGGGTTAGTTTAGGGTTTAGGGTTTTTAGGGTTTAAGGTTTATGGTTAGTTTAGGGTTTAGGGTTTAAGGTTTTAGGGTTTAGGTTTATGGTTTAGGGCTAGATTTAGGGTTAAGGTTTAAGATTTTAAGTTTAGTTTGATTAGGTTTTAGGTTTAAGGTTTAGGTTAGTTTAGGATTAGTTCTCAGTTTAGGTAGGTTTAAGGTTGTTAGTTTAGGTTTAGGGTTTAGGATTTAGGTTTTAAAATTAATTAAATCGATAGGTTTCTTTATTTAGTTTATTTTTTATTTATTTTAGTTTTTTTTATTTAGGTTTATTTTTTATTTAGTTTAGATTATTTATTTTAGGTTTATTTATTTTTGTTTAGGTATTTTTATTTTACTTTTTTAGTTTAGGTTCAGGTTTGCTTTTTAATTTAGTTTTTATTTTATTTTATTTTTTAGGTTTAGTATCTATTTTTTATTTTTAGGTTTAGGTTTAGGTTTTTATTATATTTTTTTAGGATCAGGTTTTAGGCTTTAATTTTATGTTTATTTTTAAGCTTTATTTTTTTTTTGTTTAAGTTTGGTTTATTTTTAGTTTATTTTATTTCTTTTAGTTTTGGTTTAATTTTAGGTTTAGTGTATTTTAGGTTTAGTTTTAGGTTTTATTTATTATAGCTTATTTTATTTTAGTTTAGGTTGAAGTTTATTTTATTTTGTTTACTTTTTTTATTTTAGGTTTAGGTTTTTTTTTAGTTTAGGGTTTAGGTTTTATTTTTATTTTATAGGTTTATTTTAGGTTTATTTTTAGGTTTAGTTTTTTTATTTATTTTTATTTTAATTTATTTTAGCTGTTTATTTTTTATTTTATGTTTAATTTTATTTTATTTACTTTTTATTCTTAGGTTTAATTTATTTTTTTAGTTTAGTTTACATTTTATTTATTTTTTTGTTTATTTTATATTTTATTTTATTTTGTTTTTACGTTGAGGTTTAGGTTTAGGTTTAGGTTTTAGTTTAGCTTTTAATGTAATTTTATTTTTTATGTTATTTAGGTTTAGATTTATTTATTTATTTTATTTTTAGGTTTTATTTTGTTTAGGTTTAGGTTTCAATTTATGTTTTAATGTACTTTTATTATTTAGGTTTAAGATTTTTATTTATTTTATTTTTTTAGGTTTTATTTAGTTTAGGTTTAGGTTTTGAGGTTTTTAGGGTTTACGGTTTGTGGTTTTAGGTTTTGGGTTTAGAGTTGTAGGTTTTAGGGTTTAGGGT
Organism: Cymbidium sinense; assembly: GCA_021442155.1. Taxonomy (NCBI): domain Eukaryota; kingdom Viridiplantae; phylum Streptophyta; class Magnoliopsida; order Asparagales; family Orchidaceae; genus Cymbidium; species Cymbidium sinense. The sequence goes on along the minus strand of JAKCPB010000726.1, from coordinate 122,398 downwards.
TTAAAAGATTAGGGTTTTAAGTTTAGGGCTGTAGGTTTAGGGTTCATGGCTTAGGGTTCAGGGTTAGTTTTAGGGTTTATTTAAGGTTAAGATTTTTTTTATTTTTTAAATTAAGTAAACTCATAGATTTATGTTTATTTAGTTTATTTTTATTTATTTTAGTTTATTTTATTTTTTATTTTATTTAGGTTTATTTTTATTTTTGTTCAGTTTAGTTTATTTATTTTAGGTTTATTTATTTGAGTTTATGTTCGTTAATTTAGTTTATTTCTGAAGTTTAAGTTTAGGTTTAGGTTTATTTTTAAGTGTATTCTTATTTTTATTTTATTTTTTAGGCTTAGGTTTAATGTTTTATTTTTATGATTAGGTTTAAGTTTTAATTTTATTTTCTTAGGTTTAGGTTTTAGGTTTTTATTTTAGGTTTATTTTTAGTTTTTATTTTTTAGTTTAGGATTAGGTTTATTTTTAGTTTATTTTGTTTTATTTAGGGTTTAGGTTCAAGTTTCAGTTTAGTTTGTTTTTAGTTTAGGTTTATTTTATCTTTATTTTAGGTTTAGGTTTAGGTTTTTTTTTGGTTTTGGGTTTAGGTTTTATTTTTTTTTATTTTTAGCTTTTATTTTTAGGTTTAAGTTTTTATTTAGTCTTTATTTTATTTTATTTTTATTTTAGGTTTAGTTTTTATTTTATTTAGGTTTTTAATTTTTTAGTTTAGTTTAGGTTTTTATTTATTTTATTTTTGTTTAGTTTTTATTTTTTATTTTATTTTCATTTTAGGTTTAGGTTTAGGTTTTAGTTTAGGTTTAAATTTTATTTTATTTTTAATTTTATTATGGTTTAGGTTTCTTTATTTATTTTATTTTGAGGTTTTATTTAGTTTAGGTTTTGGTTTTTAGCATTTTACGATTTAGGGTTTAGGATTTAGGGTTTAGGGTTTGGGGTTTAGGGTTTTAGGGTTTAGGGTTTTGGATTTAGGGTTTAGGTTTTAGGGTTCAGGGTTTAGGGTTTTTAGGGTTTAGGGTTTAGTTTTTAGGTCTGGGTTCATGTTTTAGTTTAGGTTTAGGGTTTTTGGTTTTTTTAACAGAGAAAAAATATTCAACATTTCTTCTTTTCAATTTTGTCGACCAAGTAACACACCAAGTTCTCTAATAGACAAGCATTGACATAGGCAAAAAATGAACACGCATAGAGCAAATCAAAAACCCTTGATAACTAGAACCGTCTCTACTATATAGACACAGTTCCATAAGTAGCAGATCAGATCGACTGTTCTTTAGTTTCTCCAATTTTCATTAGAACCACCCTGACCTCTCGAATAGCGGGATCCACCATCATATCCCCAATCTCTCCCTCCGCCACCACCACGGTTGTAAGCTTCTTCGCTCTTCCTACGTCCATAACCACCACAGCTCCAACCACCACCTCCATATAGCCTCCAAATCCCCACCACCACTCGATAACTACCGCCTTTTGATTGAAGGTTATGTTCTTGCCATCAAGGTTCTGCCCATTCTTAGGGTTTAGGTTTATTTGGTTTTGGGTTTTGGTTTATTTTTAAAATTATTTAGTTACTTTAGGTTTAGGTTTATGGTTAGGGTTTAGGATTTAGGGTTTAGGGTTTAGGGTTTAGGGTTAGCTTAGTGTTTGGGGTTAGTTTAGGGTTTAGGCTTTAGGCTTTAGGGTTTAAGGTTTTTAGGGTTTAGGGTTTGTTTAGGGTTTTGGGTATAATGTTTTAGGGTTGAGGGTTTAGGGTTTAGGGTTTAGGGTTTAAGGTTAAGGATAGGGTTTAGGGTTTAAAGTTTAGGGTTTTGGGTTTTGGGTTTAGGGTTAAGGGTTTATGATTAATTTAGGGTTTATGGTTTAGGGTTTAAAGTTTTTTTTTTAGGGAAACCCCATGTAGGGGTATTTTATTGCCACAAAAAGAGGGTTACAAGGTCCTTAAAGGGGATAAACTGGAACTCGCTCAAAGAGCTACATCACTAAGGAGTAAATCCCTATCTAAGTACATCCAAAAGCAAAAGAAAGCATTAAAGAAATCAAAAGATACGATGATTAACATAATAAGCTAAAGTAAGCTTAAAGCCATTACTCTGAGGATGTGTGAATGCACGATAGTATGGAGCAGACACAAAATAAAAGAGAAACACACAGTTATAATGAGAGAGAGATTAGAATAGTTAAGGTAATCTGACAAAAGGATAGAAGGAAACAATATAATATGAGTATGTTAATAAGGAAATGTGATAGAAGGCTCAGCTCAATCACACCATGATGGGGAGATCAGTATGAGCATCCAAACTTGAGAAGGGTTACATCACATGAGTTACTAGAACCAAAAGGAGTGAGATCATCACATCATAGCCAACAAACACTGAGAAGGTAACCAGGTTGATAATCTTGTGAGTTTATTACGCAAACCTAAACAAAATTGTATTTATGCATATGAAATAGTCGACATAGAAGCCATCCGAGCGTGCGGAAAGTAGCCTCGAAATCCTAGCGAGTCAATGAGTCTTTAAATGACACCATCCCAGTTATAAGATATATAAATGAATCTGTCAGGCCAGAAGTACAGCTTAGGGGTAGATGTAAAGTCTAGAAAATGAGCCCAATCAATATAATGAATGCAGATTGGTACAAGCCCCTTATTAGTATCCATATCAATAGTTGGCAAGAAACAATTGTAAGGGGAGCGACAAAATCGAAACTAAGAAAATAGCCAATAAGAGAAGACCAAAAATAGCATCAGTACCAAGGCAACAAGGCAGAAAAGAAATAATTCAAAATACCACCCTTAATAGAGATTATATTCCAAGGTAAGCACAAATCGACCAGTCCAGATTAGAAAAAAGCGGGGTCCAAATATGATCCCTATGAATCGAAAATAAGAGCAGATAACCAAGAGGAAAAAAGGCAAGCGGCCAAAACAAAGCAAGACATGAAAGGATCGCATAGAGGTGCATTCCCAGATCCCAAATAGAATCCACTGAAGAATCCAGAAAAAATAAGACAGTAGATAACCAAAACCAAAAGATAGTAACAGAGCCCAAGCCATTCTGGTCCCAGTTGGGAATAGAGACAACAAGGGTAATGTAGATCCATATCGATAATAAGCCATAGATAGAAATAGCAAGCAGAGAAACGCCCCAACAATAAAATAGTTAGTGCAACAGGATACAAATTAGGATTCACATTAGAATCCGAAAAACAAGACAAATAACCAAGACAAGCGGCAAAGCGATGCCAAGATACGGCCAAGACAGAAGGGACAATATAGTACCATAATTAAAAACCACACCAGAGACATGATAAAACAAACATAGTAGACGGTACACAAACCCTTAATCATATCCAGTGCAGTATAACTATAACAGAACATAAGAATAACTAACAGGTGTTGAGCAGCGGCAGTATGAAAGCCAATCCACAGAGGGGTTATTGCCACATTGGAACCCACCGGAAAGGATCAAAATTATATTCAAGTGAAAAGCATCATTAGAATCCAAAATAGGATGGCAGTACCCAAAACTAGCAGACGGTAACAAATAAGACAAAACATCCAAGCCTCTCAATCAGTAGACAAAGCCATAGATAATAGCCAAGTAGATATAACATAGGAATAAGTATCTTGAATGCGACAATCCAGTGACAAACACCAAAAACCTCGAGCAATGTGAAATAACTTGTAGAGCATAGGACCTAGAAATCCTGACCAATAGGGATGGAGCCAACATAGGAGTCCTGAAAAACCAAGACAGCACAACTCCAAGATAAGAAATAATCAAGACAACAAAAACTAGCTAGCTTGCCATAAAACCACCCATCCAGGATAAACAGTGCAATTGATATAAGTTTAATTGAAAGAAGATGGAAGAAAGCAGAAAGAAAATCGTGATTCGTTGATAAACAAATAAAAACAAACGGGTTCAAAACAAAATCCACCAAGCAATCATCAACATTTCTTACAACAAACAAAACCCCAAAATAACCTATAGAGTATTAGTCGGTCGACCAACAACCAAGGCATCGTAAGAGACATTTAAAGCATTGATGATTAGTCACTTAATCCAATTACACCCAGGATAAAAGCTGAGATAACATCGAAGTTAGCAGCAGGGATAGAAAGAGAAACAAAGAAAAGAGGGTAAAACAAAAACCAAAAGAAAGGCCAACATGAAAGCCATTCTGTAGAGCAAGAGAAGATCAAAGCCCCAATCTGAAGCATCCGCAGAAAGGTTCTCTTGAATAAAATAATAATCAAGTAACTCCATCGAGGCTGAAAATAACAGCAACTAAGAGTTACATAAAGGATAACCAAGAAGTAATATCAAAGTTATGATAAGTAAATGCCATTAAGGATAAGGAGGTCATAACACAGAAAGCACAAGAACATTCATAGCAGTGGAGGAAAGGAAGAAAGCATCCCACATCCCACCAAAGGGACCCTGTGAACAGAAATGGATTCCCAAAAGAGCAAGTTGTATGGGGTCCAGGTTCTAGTATAAATAACATCCAAGATGATAAGTATCAGTAAAAAGGCCAAATAGACTCTTCATGCATAAAAATAAAGTAAAAGATAACTCCCAGAAGTGAAAGAAAAATGTCAGCTCCAAGCTAGAATCAAAGAAAATATGGGAGACAATCAGCATGTTAAAAACCAGCCAGCAGTCATTATCAGTTAGGATCCAATAACCTAACAGTAATCATCAAGATAATTATTGCAACTAGCATAGTAAACAATACTAGTACTATAGTGCATAGAAACAACATAGAGAACTAAGAAGCTCCACGCAGTAATATCTTTAATAAACAGCATGTTGCAGAGATTAATAGCATTAGCTAAGCTCATTAAAATAAATATCTCTATCTAGCATCGAATAAGCCCCGTAGGATAAGAAATGCAGCCAGCAGTAATAAGATTAAAATCCCAAATAGAATTGGTGCTATAAAACCAATAGCAGTTGTCACATAGCTTAACATAATTCCACTACAGAATATCAATATACATATAGCTCAATAGCGGTCCTTTAATGTAAATGCCAAAAGTAGTGAGCCTAATGAAGGAGTATTAAAACTCAAATCATTACACAATTATCAAGAGAACAAGAAATATGTTTGAAGCATCCACAAAAGGCACAAAAAGTAATAGAAAGCCCAGAAATAGAAGCACTGATCAGAAGAAACAACAAATATTAGATTAGGTTAGAGATAAGGAAACCTAGAATTATCCAAGTTAACCATTACATGCAAGTGTTTAGGTAAGGTGAGTTGATCAAAGAAAATGATGCCATCGGATCTAGCACCCGATTGGCAAGGTAAGACAAGCATTTCCTTCACGCCAAACATGAGTGATGTTAAAATTTAGTTGGGAAAGAAGAGCTCTAGTTTGCTTGAGGAGGTAGTACAATTGTCGCTCATCTTAGTGGAAGTCAAAAGATCAATCAGTGACATCCACCTCAATCCAAATATTGAGCCGACCATTTTGGATGCAAATCTTAAGAGCTTTGAAGACTGCCATAAGCTCAGAAAATGGGACAGTGCAAGAAATAAGGGGATAAGCAAAAGCACATAGGACTAGACCTTTAGAGTTCCTGAAAATGCCACCACAACCAGAGCCATTATGAGACACAGAGCCATCAGTATTGATTTTAATGATATGGTCAAGAGGTTTTTTCCAATAGACAATCTTGTCATTTCGACAGTAAGGTTGATCCGGCAGGTTAATGCCCAGTTTATTGGCCACAAATTTACAGCCTTTGAAGTGTTTGTAATGAATGAGATTGGCTTTAAATAAGTCATGAATTTTGCTTTTAGTTCTAGCAATAATCCTCACGTGGTTCATAGGGATCCCTTGATGTTTTGAATCATTACGGTCCATCCATATGAACCAGATAAGAGTGATAGCAATGATAACTTTAATGTGACCTTTAGTAGTGTTATCAAAATAGAATTCAAGAAGTTGATATAGAGTAAGAGAGCCATTGAAAATGATAGTGTTAAAAAGATCATCATACCAAATCCAAAGGTTAGAAGCTATGGCCCCATTAACAAAAACATGATTAACATTCTCAATATGGAAACATCATTGACATTTGGAGGGTAAATGGAATCCTTTACCCCATAATAAGGAATCAACAGGTATAAAATTTTTCAGAATACACCAAGTAAGAACAGAATAGGAAGTAGGGATATTGTTATTCCAAAGTTTGGAGAATACATAGGAGGAATCTTGAGTATCTTTAATGTGAAGCCACACATTGTTGAGGTTGAAATCACCATTGTGAGAGAGAGCTTAAGAGAATATGGTCTTGAGTTTGAGGAGTGATAGGAATAAGTAACCATATTCAAGAAAGTACAAGGGATAAAATCAAACTATTGTCCCACTTATTGTTGTGCCAAAAAGAGTTTACTTTAATGGCAGAAGTGGAATGAGTGTAGAGTAAGCCATCCATGGATCCACAACCACTCCAGTTATCTTGCTAGAAGAAAGAGGTACCAGAGTTGATGCCCCAAAAAATTTGGGATTCAGCATCCCATTTGACAGAACAAAGTCTTTTCCACACAGGGGAGTCACCCGATTTAAAGGGACAGATGAGGGGGTGCTTACCATGGAAATATTTAATCATGAAATTAGTAGAGACTTTGATTACTCTAAAATTCCACCAAAGTTTATAGGAAAAGGCATTGATAGCTTCTTTTATGGATTTACAACCAAGACCACCTTCAAAAGTGCCACAACTTTTAAACCAAGAGGTCCAGTGCATTTTTTTTTGAGGAGGCATTAGATCCCGGAAAAATTTATTTAGGGAGGCTCAATTATTGATGCTCGAGATGGGACAATAGTTTGGATGAGATATAAAGGCATGGAATTAAGAGTGCTCTTGATCAAGGTTAGCTACCACCAAAGAGAGTAAATGAATTCCCAAACCAAATTTTATTAGAAATTTTTTGAATAAGATCATCAAAAGGTGAGATCTTTTGCCTTTAAAAAGTGGAGCATAAGATGGAAGTGACTTTGCTTAAAATTAGAGATTTGATTCAATCTAGGGATCTTGAGGGAATAACAATATTTTTATCATTAAGGAAGAGACCATAACTTTTAAAATCATTTAAGAGATTCTTAATATTTTAACATGTTGAAGGCATTATAGAAGATTATAAAATCATCAAGCTAAGATGAAAGAAACCACCATGAGTTTTAAAATATGTTAGGTTTTGATGAAAAGGTCATTGAGGCTTCTTGAAAGATATTAGACAATGATAAAAGAGAAGGAGAAAGGGGTCTGACACAAACCATGGCTCAAAGAAAAGAAACCAAGGGACTCACCATTTAAGATGATAGAGAACCAGATGTTAGTGATACAACTTTTGATAATCTGGATAAAATGATCAGAGAAACCAAACAAATGGAAGATTTGGAAAAGGAAATCCCATGAGAGGTTGTCAAAGGCTTTAGAGATGTCCTTTGAAAGCATATTACCTCCTCTGGAAGAAATATCAATGTCATGAACCGGTTCTTGAGCAAGGAGAATATTATCGATATGGCTCTATTTTTGACAAAACCAGTTTGGTTACGGAGATGATTTTATGAAGCGGGGCTAATTATTATTAATTAATTTAGCAATGAGTTTTTGGAAAAAGGTACAAAGATAGGTCTAAAAGTCGCCCAAGATTGAGATTGATGGTTTTAGGAATAAGGATAATAGAAGTACTGGAAAAATATCTAGCAATAGAGCTGCCATCAAAGAAATCAATAACAGCATTGCTAGATCGATTTAATAAAAGGCCAACAATGTTGAAAGAAATGAGTCGTGAAATCGAGCAAGAGTCATTGTTCATGCTATTGAGAGTACTACTAATTTCCACTTTCGAGGGATGCATACTGAGCAAATGGTTATCCTCATTGGTAATCAAAGAAGAGATAAGATGGGTGTTGGAGGGGGTTTGTAATGAAGGATTAGAATTTAATAAATTTTGAAAGTGATGTATAACAGAATCCTTGATTTCATTGTTATCAGTTATCCAGTCACCATTAAGATTCTTGATTTTCTTAATAGAGTTTAGAGCTTTCTGTTTATTACAAATAGCATGGAAATACCTAGTGTTTCGGTCACCCTCAGCAATATGTTTGCTAGTGGCTTTTTGGTGCCAATAGGTTTCCTCCATATTTTGGTAGTTAATCAGACTATCTTTGGCAGTGTTCAACTCTTCAAGCTTACTGGGGTCGATTAAGACAGCCTCTTCAAGTGAACAAACCACTTGTTCCATAGCTTTAAGATTGGTAAAGAGATTTTTAAAAATATGCTTGTTCCACCAATTGAGGTTTTGTTTAAGCCTCTCGAGCTTAAGCCAAAGCCAAACCATGCCTTTAACGAAATTATCCGGATGAACAGGAGCCATCCAGTTAGTGGAAACAAAATTAGTGAAATCATAATGTTGGGTCCACATATTTTGGAAACAGAAAGATGAGGGAATAGGAGGGTTAGTGGGGAGTTTTGATAGAGATCAAAAGAGGGCATGATCGACAAAGTCCTACTCAAATATTCAAGAGGTGAGAGGCCATTGATTAATCCAAAGAGAATTAAAGGGACTGTCAAGAACAAAAGTCTAGAGTTGTGCCACGTGTATGACCACGAAAATAATGTCAATCAAATTGCAATCAAGGATCATATTAGAAGTCTTCCATGGAATGAAGGTTAGGAGAACATCCTCCCTCCTTTTTTGAAGAAGCAATGATAGTGTTGAAATCACCAACCAACCAAGGTAAGTTAAGCGAGGAGGCAAAGGTTCTTAAATGATTCCAAAGGATGTTCCTATATTACAAGAAGCATAGATAAATGAACCAAAAGCCAAAAAATCACCTAAAGAGATTTTGACATTAACCAATTGATCAAGATCATCAATGATGGAAATGGTGATAGAATTATCCCAAAACACCAAATTTTGTTATTAAGATTGAAGAAGAAATTTTGAAATCCAAGCGATCTAACAACAAGGCAATTTTGGTAATGAAATGGCACAATAATAACAAGAATTTTGATGTTATGAGTGACAGAGGCTCCTAACAGTTGAAGGCAGGGAGTGTCCCACAACCCTGGATATTCCAAATAAGAAAATTTATCATAATAAAAATTCTGAAAAGGAAAGATAGAAAAGGCAAATGAAGAGGGACATAATTATTTATGAGGTGTAAGGGAAGAACGTGTGGTTCTAGTGAAATTATTATTAGTTATTTTGGCTTTAAGATTTTTTTTTAAAGTTTGGAAAGGTCTATCGATCCAAAGTATCTCCATCAAAAAGGGATTGGTTTTTGTTTTCTAGAGTAGGAGTAGTATCAGTCAATGTTTTAGTAGTGGTGATTTCTCCTTCTTCAGTATCAGAGTTAGGTTGAGAAATTTGGATAGCACAGTATCACTCAGAAGAAGTAGAGGGGAGGTTCTTGCACCATTAAGTGCAAATAACATTTTCATTGCCGATGCATAGATTTTGCCGACACCAAGGGATCAACATTATTTTGATCCAATGTTATATTTCCATTTTGATTGTCATTAAGTTTTAAATTAAGCAAATCATGAGAAGCCAATATATTACAAGTATGAAGTGCTAGGTAAGTTGGCATTAGTCACACACCTCAATAGTAGTATGTATATTTGGCAAATCAATAGGTACTAAGGGGGGTGTAGGAGGTGTTTATGAGTAGCTTTTGGCACATAAGCTAACTTAGTGGTTTTCCCTGTTCCAAGAGAGGTACTAGTGTCCTATAAAATATTCTTTTTAAGGTTGGGGTGTAGCACAAAGCATTCGGTATGATCATGGCCATGGATCTTACGGTGGAACAAAAGGAGGAAGTTTTCAAATTCAACTTTTGATTATATCCAAATTTTTTGTGAGCCAATCCAAACTTCTTTGGGGTATTTTTTGGTAATGTCAATTTCAACCAAGATCGTGCAACAGATGGTTGAGTTCTAGTGGCGGTGGCTTCATCAATTTGAAGGGGTCTACCAAAAAGCCCCAAACAATACTTGATGAGTAACATAGTGAATTCTCATGTTTGGGAAAGCAAGCCATAGAGGAACAATAGGGGATTCTTCCTTGACATCAAGAGGGGTGACCATTTCAAGAGCATTTGGCAATTATACACATAATAAGAGCGGCGAGCAAAGACAAGTAATCTAAATCATTTGATAATTGAATGAGGATGTGTCGAGGATCAATCCAATAGTGAAGACTCCAAAGCTTTAAGCTATGGAAGAAGGATTGGATGTTATCTAGAGTAGGCACCTTAGAGAAACTAAAGAGAACTCATAAGGCCTAATTTCTCCACATCTGGTCGAACACATGACAGTAGGTAATCCGAAAGGATGTAGAGATTAGATTAAGAGGCATTAGTACAAGGGTCTTACCGAAGAGCATCCTTAAAGGACTTTCTGACGCGCTTAATGATGAATCAGAGTACCTTTAGGATCTGGTTTTAGTCGCATCTAGGAGCGACGAGTTTATGGCCTTGAGTGTGAAACCTGATTCGATCGGTGAGACTCACATAAGCTACCAAGGGATGCGTGAATGAGCAATTTGATAGTGAGCGTGATCGGGGAGGCCCGAATAGCTGCCAAACTGTAGAGAATAGCACGAGAACCAAAAATTGCCACAAAATTGCCATAGAGCGGAGCGGAGCAGGTTAAGGTTAAGGGTTTGGTTTGGAGATTATTTTTGGTTTAGGGTTTAGGGGGGTTTAGTTTAGGGTTTAGGGTTTAAGGTTGTAGGTTTAGGGTTTAGGGTTTAGAGTTAGTTTTAGGGTATAGGGTTTAGGATTTAGGGTTTAGGGTTTAGGGTTTTTTTTTTAAAATTAAGTAAATTGATAAGTTAAGGTTTATTTAGTTTACTTTTTTATTTATTGTAGTTTATTTTAGTTTTAATTTTTTACTTAGGTTTTTTTATTTAGTTTAGCTTATTTATTTTAGGTTTATTTATTTCAATTTAGGTTTTGTATTTTAATTTATTTTTTAGGTTTAGGTTTAGGTTTAGGTTTATGTTTATTTTTTAGTTTTGTTTTATTTTTTATTTTATTCTTTATTTGGTTTAATTTTATTTCTTTAGGTTTAGATTTTAGGTTTTAGGATTATTTTTTAGGTTTATTTTAGTTTATGTTTAGGTTTATTTTTAATTTATTTTATTATATTTAATTTAGGTTTAGGTTTAGGTTTAGTTCATTTTAGGTTTAGGTTTTTATTTTATTTATTTTAGTTTAGATTATTTTAGTTTAGGCTTAGGTTAATTATTATTTTTATTTTAGGTTTTGGTTCTTTTTTTAGTTTGGGGTTTAGGTTTTATTTTTATTTATTTTAGGTTTTACTTATAGGTTTATTTTTTTAGGTTTTGGTTTATTTAGTTTTTTATTTTATTTTAGGTTTTCATTTTAAGTTTACTTTTTATTTTATTTAAGTTTTTTTTAATTTTAGTTTAGTTTTTATTTTTTTTAATTTTAGTTTAATTTTTATTTTTTATTTTATTTTCTTTCTAGTTTTTGTTTAGCTTTAGGTTATATTTTATGTTTTTATTTTTATTTTTTTTTTTTTGTTTAGGTTTAAATTTATTTATTTTGGTTTAATTAGTTTAGGTTTTGGTTTCTTTTCAAGTTTAGGTTTAGGGTTTAAGGTTTAGGGTTAGTTTAGGGTTTAGGTTTTAGGGTTTTGTGTTTAGGTTTAAGGTTTAGGGTTTATGGTTTTTTTTAGGTTTAGGGTTTAGGGTTTAGTGCTTAAGGTTTAGGTTTTGAAGTTTAAGGTTTGGTGTTTTAGGGTTTAGGGTTTAGGGTTTAGGGTTTAGGTTTTAGGGTTTAGTGTTTGGGGTTTTAGGGTTTTAGGTTTAGGGTTTAGGGTTTATGGTTTAGAGTTTAGGGTTTAAGATTTTTAGGGTTTAGGGTTTAGGTTTTAGGTTTAAGGTTATTTAGTTTAGTTTGGGTTTTATTTTTTTTTTTAAATAGAGAACAAATTTAGTTTCAACATTTCTTGTTTATTTCATTAAGGAACACACCAATTTTTCTAAGACACTAGACATTTGTAAAATTGATCATTAGAAAAACCCAGATGACTAAAACCATCTACTATAAAGACATAATTCCATAAGCAACATGTTAGTTCTTTGGTTTCTCCAATTCCCATTAGACCTCTCGGTGGCGAGATCCACCATCATATTATCTCTCCCTCCACCATTTATTTGTAACCTGTATCCTCGCCTCCATTTTGCTTTTACCACCTCCATATCCACCTCCATATCCCCCACCATTTATAGTTCTCCACCTTTGCCTCCCGGTTTTAGCCTAGTTGATGGTGAAGTTCTTGTCGTCAAGGTTTTGCCCATTCTTATGGTTCAGGCTTAACTTTATATGGTTTTCGAGTTTAGGTATATTTTTTAATTTATTTAGTTACTTTAGGTTTAGGTTTAGGCTTTGGGGTTTAGGGTTTAGGGTTTAGGGTTTAAGGTTAGGGTTTAGGTTTATGATTTAGGGTTTAGCGTTTAGGGTTTAGGGTTTAGTTTTAGGATTTATCTTTTTTGGGGTTTAGGGATTTTAGAGCTTAGGGTTTAGGGTATTTTTATTTTAGTTTAGGGTTTATTTTAGGGTTTAGGATTTAGGTTTATGGTTTATTTAGGAATTATTTATTTAGGATTTATTTTATTTTTAAATTAGTAAATTATTAGGTTTATTTAGTTTATTTTTATTTATTTTAGTTTTGTTTTATTTTAGTTTATTTTTTTTAGTTTAGGTTTTTTATTTTTTAGTTTTTTATTTTTATTTTGATTTTTTTTAGTTTTTAGGTTTTGGGTTTTAGTGTTATTTTAGTGTTTTAATGTTAGGGTTTAGGTTTTAGGGTTTAGGGTTTAGGGTTTAGTGTTTAGGCTTTAGGGTTTAGCATTTTTAGGGTTTAGGATATAGAGTTTAGGGTTTAGGATATATTTACTTATATATATATATATATATATATTAGGGTTTAGGGTTATGGGTTTAGGTTTTATTTTGGGTTTATGGTTTAGTTTTATTTTAAGTTTATTTTTTTTAAAATAAGTTATGTTTAGGTTTTTTAATTTTTTTAGGTATAAGGTTTTAGGGTTTAGATTTTTTTATTAAACTTAGGCTTACATTTATTTAATTTATTTAGTTTATTTTGTTTATTTTTTATTTATTTTTGTTTATTTTTTTTTTTATTTATGTATATTTTTTTCTTTTTATTTAGTTTAGTTTTTTTATTTTAGTTTAATTTTTTCTTTAGTTTATTTTAGATTTAGGTTTAGGTTTATTTTTTTTAGATGTGTTTATTTTATTTTTATTTTTTAGTTTTGATTTTATTTTTTTATTTTTTAGTTTAGGTTTAGGTTTTATTTTATTTTTTTAGGTTTAGGTTTTAGGTTTTATTTTAGGTTTATTTTAGGTTTATTTTTTTTAGTTTAGGTTTAGGTTTCATTTTAGTTTATTTTATTTTATTTAATTTAGTGTTTAGGTTTAGCATTAGGTGTTATTTATTTTATTTTAGTTTATTTTAGTTTAAGGTTTAGGTTTTATTTTTTATTTAATTTTAGGTTTTATTTTTAGGTTTATTTTTTTGGTTTAGATTTTTATTTAGTTTTTATTTTATTTTATTTTCAGTTTATTTTCTTTTTATTTGACGTTTAGTTTTTATTTTATCTAGATTTTTCATTTTTAGGTTCATTTTATTATTTTAGTGTAGTTTAGGTCATTTATTTTTATTTTATTCTATTTTTACATTTAGGTTTAGGTTTAGGTTTAGGTTTTTATTTTATTTCATTTTTTAAATTTATTTAGGTTTAGGTTTTTTTTAATTTTATTTTTATGTTTTATTTTGTTTAGGTTTAGGTTATTAGGGTTTTAGGTTTTTAGGTTTTAGGGTTTAGGATTTGGGGTTTAGGGATTAGGGATTAGGGTTGTAAATTTTAGGGTTTAGGGTTTATAGTTTAGGGATTAAGGTTTTAGGGTTTAGGTTTTACGGTTTTTTTAAATTAAGTAAACTAGTAGGTTTAGTTTTATTTGGTTTATTTTGTTTATTTTTTATTTATTTAAGTTTACTTTATTTTTATTTTTATTTTCTTTAGTTTATTTATTTTTGGTTTATTTATTAGAGTTTAGGTTTTTTATTTTATATTATTTTTTAAGTTTAGGTTTAGGTTTATGCTTACTTTTTAGTTTAGTTTTATTTTTATTTTAATTTTTTAGGTTTAGGTTTTATTTTTATTTTTTTTATTTTTTGGTTTAGGTTTTTTTATTTTTTTATTTTAGGTTTAGGTTTAGGTTTTATTTTAGGTTTATTTTTAGGTTTTATTTTTTAGTTTAGGTTTTGGTTTAATTTTAGTTTATTTTATTTTATTTAGTTTAGTGTTTAGTGTTTAGGTTTAGGTTTAGGTTTTATTTATTTTATTTTAATTTATTTTAGTTTAGGTTTTGGTATATTTTATTTTGCTTATTTTAAGCTCAGGTTTTTTTAGTTTAATGTTTAGGTTTTATTTTTTATTTAATTTTAGGTTTTATTTTTAGGTTTATTTTTGGGTTTAGGTTTTTATTTAGTTTTTATTTTATTTTATTTTAGGTTTATTTTATTTTAGGTTTATTTTATTTTTATTTGACATTTAGTTTTTATTTTATTCAAATTTTTTATTTTTAAGTTTATTTTTAGGTTTGGGTTTTTATTTAGTTTTTATTAATTTTAGGTTTATTATATTTTTATTTTAAGTTTAGTCTTTATTTTATTTAGGTTTTTTATTTTTTACTTTAATTTTGATATTTTTGTAATTTTACTTTCTTTTTAGGATTAGGTTTAGGTTTTAATTTAGGTTTTTATTATATTTTATTTTTTATTTTATTTTGGTTTAGGGTTTCTAATTTCTTTTATTTTTATGTTTTATTTAGTTTAGTTTAGGTTTTTTGCTTTTATAGTTTAGGATTTAGGGTTTAGGGTTTAAGGTTAGGTTTTTTTTTTAGGGAAACCCCATGAGAGGAGGGTATTTTTGCCACAGGTTTAGGTCCTTAGGATAAACTAGGCTCAGCTTTGTAGGTAAATCTCCATCTAAGTACATCAGCAAAAGACAAAACAATCAAAAGATACAAGATGATTAACATAATAAGCTAAAGAAAGGATAAGGCTCGATGGTTTTAAGAGTGCTTGGTAATATGGAGCAAACACAGATGAGAAACACCTAAAGTTATAATGAGAGAGATTCTTAAGGTATCAGACAAAAGATAGAAGGAAATAATATAATATGAGTATAATAATAGGAAATGTGATAGAAGGCTCAGCTCAATCACACCTTAAGATTAGTATGGGCATCAAACTTTGAAGGTTACAATTTACTAGAACCAAAAGTGAGAACATCCACCATCATAGAACAAACCGGAGAAGGAAGCACATTGTTGATATACTTGTGAGCTTTATTACATTATTTAAATCATATCTAAAATATATGTTTAGAGTTGAAGGGTAGAGTCTCATTAGAAAATTATCATCCATATAGCCATCTTGACATGAGAATACATAAACATAAGTTAGTGAGCCATCTTAGATGAGCTCATAGCCATATTCAAGAAAATTAGTTCAGTTATAATTTAAGAAAATTAGGAGGAGAACTAGGGAAAACAGTTAAATAAGTCAATGAGCTATAATTAACACCATCCCAATCACATGAGATGTAAATGAATCTTGGTGAGAAAACAATCCGGAAACAATTTATTAATGTCTAGAGATAGTAGAGATAGCATAGCTCAGGGTTTATTAACAAAATTAGCAATAGTTTTAATAGCATCATTATCCATTGAGATAATCAGATCAACAATCAATGGAGAAAGGGTAAAGGCAACAACATGGTATAGGTTTAAGTTTTAGGTTTATGTTTAAGTTTTATTTCTTTTTTAGGTTTATGGTATAGGTTTTTATTTTAGGTTTATTTTTATGGTTTTTTTCAGTTTAGGTTTACGTTTATTTTTAATTAATTTTATTTTTTTTTAGTTTAAGGTTTAGGTTTAAGTTTAATTTAGTTTAGTTTATTTTAGTTTAGGTTTATGTTTATGTTTATTTTTATCTTAAGTTTAGGTTTTTTTAGTTTAGGGTTTAGGTTTTATTTTTATTTATTTTAGGTTTATTTTTTAAGTTTAGGTTTTATTTAGTTTTTATTTATTTATGGTTTGTGCCACCATCTTTCAAGATCTTTGATGGTGGGAACTCACAATAGCACATTCCACACATTAGGGTTTGCAATACCGAGTATTCTTTTTTAGTTAGGTGTGTTGCATTTGATTTTTGAACTTCCCAATGGTTTGGTGAAGACTTTTTTGAGTTTGAGCACCTCTTCATTAAGAGGTTTACTAGAATAGAGGGGTAGGCAACCTCGTTGTAGAGAAATAAACTCAAGTCCTTGTTGATTAGTGCAACGGATGAAAGGTGAACCATTTGTCAAGAACTATTGAGATTCTACTCAAGAATATCCATGGCTTGGTCACTTTCATGCTAAAGGACTTTACCATTAAAATATTTGAGAAATTAATCAACAAGGTGACTAGCCTAGAGGAATCAAATAGTTGCCCTTTCCAACCAATCATAGGGCCATAAAGGTGTCCCTTCTAGACTTATAACTGTGGTATTAGCTAACTCCTCCTTTGATTTTAAAACCATATAGTTCAATCTTAAGAATTGCAAGATAGCTAGGGTAGTTATTTAATTAGAAAGAGACTAAACTCCTAAACACACTACCTAAGAGACTAGAGTATGAGTGGTATGAATGACTTAATCTATAGATGCAAAATCTTTTCTAATTTTATTTCATTTTAGAGATGTCATTTTAACAGAGGCTTTAAGATTTCTTATGCCTAAATGCATGATGAAATAGGTTATGGGTGAAATCAGCTAGAAGATGGTATTGTCCACCACATGCTTCCCTCAAGCATTCCTTTTATCAAGGATGGAGATCCTTCATGTTCAAGAAAAGAATATGCATGCATGATGTGCAACATACAACCATACAACTAAGGGGTTGCTAAATATTTTAATTATCTTATTTATGTCTTAGCCTTTATAATGAGGTTATGAGTTATTTAAAATTTAGTTATGAGTGATTAGTTGGGTAGAAAAGTTATTTTATCCTAAGAGCCTAATAATATCAAACCATTAAAGCATCAATCATTTTAGAAATTATGAAAAGCATGTCATTCTAATGCACAATGTTAACATAATGTCTAACAATTATATAAACTATTGTAAAAGAATAAAAGGCCATTGGTTAGCATACCACAAGAGAGAAAAGATGGGTAACTGAGCTCTAATCTTATACAACCTAGAATATAAAAGAATAATTATAATTGTATTAAATGCTATGGGAGTCTTCTTTCTTCATAACTCCCTTTTTTATTTAGTTCCTTCTTTGATTTGGTTGATGTGAGCTTCAAAGGGCATAAGGCACCCCAAGATAAAGCCTTCAGCCCTTTGCTCATCTAATCCCCATAGCACTAATCCTAATTCCCATTACAAAATTACATTATGAGGAAAAGTAAATCTACACCTATAAAATAGAGGTTAGCTAAATATACATATAATCCCAAGAAATTGTATGTAAGCACCACACATGAGTAATAAGCATCCATTAAGCATAATCTCATGAAACTTGATTAGGCTAATATTGGCCTATCAGTCTAAAGCATACACCCACATCTAATCTAAAATAATACATCATAAAATAAAATATACATCACATCATACATCATTCTAATTTAGAGCTAGAAGTGGTGACTTAATTCTAATGTGTATTAATGCTTGTGTTGTAAGTCTTGTTAGGCATTAGTGTTGTATTTTTTAAGTAGAAGGATTCAATTTAACATGAAAGGTTGATTTCACTTGAAGTAGTTTAATTGATTTGAGAATTTTAATTTGTATTTTCTTTTGTTTCATTTGATTACACTTAGTAACTAAGTGTTATAAAGAGAGGAAAATAGGATTTCCCTCTTTCATCCCTACCTTAAGTAATTTTCAAAAGTATATTAATTTGATTTAGTTCTCTTTAGTGAATGGCATATTAAATAATATAATTAATCCTAAGTTTAAGTTCACTTTAAATAATCCCATTCAACATGAAAGGCATCTTAAGATTAATTTAATTGAATTACTACCACATGACATATATTAAATCATTCCTTTCATCACATGTAACATTCATATGATTTAATCCTAGTGTATCTATACATGCAACATATTTTAGCACACTTAAATGATGAATGTATGTATATGTTTATAATTTATATTATATTTGATTGAATTATTTAAACATATTAATTTAAAACTTTATCAAATTCTTATACAAAAGAAAATTAGAATGAAATTAAATAGGCATCATTGTTAAACCAGTGAGGTAATCAAATGACCTCCTTAGAGCTAGCTAAAGCCTCGTATCTCGGATGTCGGACTATATACCCATTTGCATTCAAACATATGTAAATTTGTGTACATCAACATAGGAAGTAAGCTCAAATCATATGGCTAATTAATTCCACTTAATTATTATGAATTCAAGTTATTTTAATGTAAAATGGGATTTTCATTCACTAATCACATATACATATACATGTACAAAGATATAGGCAAGTATGTGTCATTGTTATACCAGGGAAGTGAGGTAATCAATTGACTTCCTTGGGGCTAACCAAATCCTCGTATTCCTAGGATGTCCATACTTTATACTTTTTTCTTGGACACACATGGATGTATACAAAAATGATGGAAAGAAAAGCATGCAATGATAGTATATTTTTTAATTGAATCATTTATATATATGAATTAAAGCTCTATCAAAATCTAATGTTGAAATACATAAGAATGAAATCAAATGGGTACATGCCATTGTTAAATCATGAAAGTGAGGTAATCAAATGGACTCCTTGGGGCTAGCTAAAGCCTCGTGTTCCCAGGATGTGCAGACTATATACCCATTACAATTCAATCTTATATAAATCAACACTTGAATAGAGGAAGAGAACTCACCATTCATACACTTAAGCTACAAGCATGCATTTCTTATGTATTTATAACTAGCATCATAACACATATTATTATTCATTTATAAGCTTTTGAAAAAAACATTTGGATTTAATAGTGATAATAGCCACACATATATATTAAATTAAATCAACACATGCAAGCTTCCATAAAGGAAATCCATTTTATTTTACTTGATTTTGAAAAGATGGATGTATGAATTCAAATGACATACCAAATTTAACATGATTGGAAAGAGGATAATCAAATATAAGCATGTGATTCATTCAACCAAACTAGTTCTTAAGGACAATCAAATCAAATAAGATTATTTAAAGTAAACCAAAGCTTCTTTATTAATTAAGTTTTGGATTTGATTTGATTTAAAGAGGAGAAGAGAAATCATCACTTATTATTTTAAACCCATTCCCACATTATTGATTTGATTTAATTTAAGTAAATGTAATTAAGTTTATTTTATGGGTTAATTAAGTTGAACCCTTAATTAGATGAATTAATTACCCTTACCTCACCTTAAAGTAATTAACTAAATAATTATGAGCTAACATGATATGCATGGAAAATAAACTTGCAATGATCTAGAAAATAAAAGGGGCCTAATGCAATTATCATGATTAATAGTTAATTAGATTAAGGACTTAATTAATTACTCTTATTATTTTCCCACATGTGGACTAACCATAATTTCATTAAACTTCTTTGGGTTATTAAACACCTAAGATCTACCCATGATTTAATTAATTCAGTGCGATGTGATTGTAATTTTAATTTGATTAAGTGATTTAATTAATTAGAAATCTTAATTAATTTCATTTTAAAAGGGTGAAATGAACTTAGGAAAGGGTCCCAACCCTATTCCTTAGTTCAATTTGAACAACAATGATTAATAAACTTAATTAACCAATATATTACTATTCATCACATTAATTAATCATTAATTAACATAAAAGAGTAGTTAAGGTTTAATTAGTCAATTTTCCTAATTAGCAATAAATCCCAAGAAAATCATGGGAGGTAGAGTTCATCCCATTAAATTAACCCACAAAATTTGGGATTAATGTAATTAAGGAGTAATTAATTAATTAATTAATTAAACTATTCAAAATAAGTTAAGAACATTTTTAATTTATTCTCCTCTAAATAATTAAAATGAGTATTTATTTGTATTTTTATTTCTATGATTTTTATGATTTTTAGAAGTTTTAGCCATTAAAAATGATTAATTAAGCCTAATTAAAGCCTAATCCATATGTGGCGGTTGACGCATTGCTTTCCACATGAGGATTGGATACTTAAAACCACCGGCCTATATGGCATGGTGGATGTGCTTTCTCACCATTAGATCTAAGATTGAACATCTATGATTAATACCACAAGTAGATTTAAATCATATCGATCTAGTGGATCTAATCATGACTGTCCATTCTGATCATGTGAAACAAATGGTGCGTGATCTAACATCACACGAGTGAGGGAGAATAGAGTTCATCCGCCATTGATCACTTGATCCGAGCTTACCCATGCTCAAATCAACTCCAAAAAGATCCAACACCTTCTTGACATCGATCAGAGGGGATCTAATAGTCAAGATCACACGAGATGCAAGTTTTCTTGAAAATGGACCAACCCATTTTTTTCTAAGGATCAATTTTGTAAGTATACCTCACCAGAGCTACAGACTGGCAGCTCGAATGATTGAGGAAGCTTCATCTAGTGGAAACGAGGCCCTGTTGACTAGCAATTGGATCAATTCCTTGACGTTCGCTCAAAAGGCCATGAACCGATGATTTAGAGCTCAACTTTGATCGAATTCCCACCTACGGTGCTTGGAAAGCTAGGGAGATTATTCATTATTGCTCGATAAAGACCTAAGGAAGGTGTGTACAAAGTTAATTTGAGCTTGATGGAGAAATGGGAAAGTTAGGTGATAAATGGGAGTGTCCTATTTCGGGGTGGACAAGAATGGCATTTTATGATCGAGGAACAAGCTTGGGAGCTTAGGAATAGCTTTAGGGTCATCTTGGGTAGTTAGGGTTTTGAGGAATGATTATGTGTTTATGGAAATGAGGGTGTATACCCCTTCATCTTGATTGATGGAATCAAGTTTGGCTAGGCCATCCCACCATCTCGTGGGAGTCATGGGTGGAGGAGAGGTGAGTTGGCTCGCTTGGTTAAAGGTGTGGAGGTGGCTGCCAAAGAGGAATCATGGGTGTCCTATGGGTTTAAAATGCTCCAATGGGGTATATGACCCAACCACTCTGGGGTTGTCCTAGGTGCCTAGGTGGACCATTGGGAGTACCAAGGCCAATGAATGGAAATGACCACTTACATGGGTGTTTTGTCTCAAGTGATGCCCATGACCCAAGGATAGAATGATCATTTGGCATTAGATTTGATATGGGCAGATTTGAAATGAGCCAAAAGTGGGTTAGCCCAAATTTCAAGTCAATTGGAGTTGATTTGTTAGGTTGGCTCAATTTGAATTCATTTAGGTCAAATTGGGTTAGGTTAGGTAAAGTTGACCAATTGGTCAAATTCAAACCAAGGGTTGGATCTTCATATGATCATTTGGGATGTTTTGGTTCAATTGGTTTGGTTTAGTTTGGCCTAGATTTGATTTTGGCTCATTTGAATTCATTTAGGTCAAATTTAAATTGACCAATTTGACCAAATTGACCAAATTGGCTTGGGTTGTGTTTGTTTGGGTTGACCAATTGAACATGATTGTAGGCTTTGGTTTCAATTAATTTGGATTTTTTTGTTTTAGGCCAACTTGAACCTTTAGGTCAATTTGGGCTAAGTCAATTAAAATTGGGTCTAATCATGGCTTTAGTCAAGTTCAACAATCAATTTGGAATGAACTTGGTTTATTGTAAATCAATTTGATAAAAATGGGAGGTTTTGTTCATTGTCCAATTTGGTAGGATTAGAACTTAGCTCAAATAGGTCAAATTGGCCACTTTGGGTCAAGGGGACTAGGCTTGATTTTGGGCTAAGTTTGATTTATTTGAGTTTATATATGGATTTGAGATTGATATATAATTCAATTGTAATTGGGTTCAAATGGGTTTTGGTTCTTTGAATATTTCAAGTCAAAAGGGTTAAGTTAGGTTTGACTTGGGTTGATTTTGATTTTGCTTGATGATTGTAGATTTCATTTATATTTGTGAATATGATTGAAGGTATGATTGATGAGAAATCAATTGAATTTGGGTTTTGGAATGAAGGAATTTTGAGTCCATGGTCATGTGAAGTTTGGATTTTGATTTGGTTTTATTTAGTTTTGATGATTTAAATATATATTTCATTTAAATTTGAGAAGATTGAAAATATGATTGATTTATGAGAAAATAAATTGAGTTTGAATTGATTTGGATTAAGATTTGGCTAAGTCCATGGGATAGTCATATGGCTTAGGAAGGGTTTCAAGTTTGGATTTGATCATGGGCTTCAATCATTTTGGAATTTGGGCTTGGATTTTGAGAAAGTTTATGTTTGAATTGAACTTGAGGTTTGGTTTGAGAAGGTGAACATGGATTGGATTTGGGTTGTAGGTAGGTGGATTATCCTAATCCTAAGGCATAACTAATCCTATGGTTAACCCTTCTATGTCTTTTGGCTTAGTTAAGTGTTTACCTAATTGTTAAAGTGTCTTATGACTGGGAAGTCTTAGTGTCTAGAAGACTCCATAAGTCTAAGATGGGAAGATTTAATCCGACCAAAAGTGAGGTCAAGGCCTTAGTATAATGTTCTCTTGGAGATAGATGATTTGGAAGACCTAAGCCAAGTTTCACATTATAGACTGAATACATCTTTCAATGCTTTGCTTGGGAGACCATGGATACATGAGAACAACATAGTTCCATCTCTACATCGTGTATGAAGTTCATGAGAGGTGGGATCGTTAATGTTAAAGCAAATCTCCATTTACAATTCAAGGTAGGCATATATGAGGATGCGCTTACTACTTCTCAAAATCAACAAGTCTATTCTCAAATGGGCCAAAGTTTAAAAATAAAAGAAAAAGAAAAAGAAAAGAAAGAGAAAAATAAAAGAAAAGAAAAGAGAAAATGAAAAAGAAAATAAAAGGGAGCGGAAATAGACTTGGAGGAGGAAGTGGAGCCTGACATTAAATTTCACCCACAATTCAATACTCCATTCGAACATATGGGTAGGATGATCTGACCTCCGCCAAGCAAAGGAAGAGGCCAGTTCAGATGCAGTCCTAGGGATAAAAAACCTCTTTATTAGTCACCTAATAGAAGATATGACCCAGCTACCAGGAGTACACTTGCTATCCATATAGACTTAGAATCTAATTCATAAGATGAGTCTTATATGGTTTGTAGAACAACTAGCTCTTCTCAGCAGTAGATTCCCTTAGAGGTGACAGTTGAGCTAGATAATGAAGAAGTTCGGGCTCCAAAGGAAAACATAAGTATATCCAAGTCTATATGTGAAATAGTTAGGCATCGTTGGGAATCTTAGCTCTAACCACTTTCCTCTCAAAAAAAGTTTGGTTATTAATGAAGCCTAAGTCATCCATGTGTGAAGAGAGGTTTTTTCTGGGAGCATAAATCTCAAGTTAAGAAGTTGATGTAGAACTTGAGGATGATTCATATAAAGATTTAATAGAATTACTTTTTGATTGGTACTTTCCTTATGTTCATAATTCAACAAAGAAAGGGTTAATCCCACATAATTGGTCAAAAGCACAAGTCGACTACTTTGAAAGAATATGGAAGAACAAAAGCTCTCAATCAAGATCGGACTGATTCAAAGATGGGTCCAACGATGATGATGATTACCGCTAGTCATCACCAATCATTTGGAATTGATAGTTCTTTTCAAATCACATTAACTCATATGAGAGTTCTTAGAAACTTCGATGATCCAAATAATTTTGAAGTCAAAGATGCACCACCAAAGTTCAAAGAAGAGATCAAGTCAACCATCAACGAGCTCAAGAAAATCAACTTAGGAACTGAAGAAGATCCATGCTTGACATACATTAGTTCTTTATTGAATGAAATTGAAATCAATTACTTAATTAGGCTATTGCCTTAGTTTAAGGACTACTTTGCATGGGGTTGTGAAGAGATTCATGTATTGGCTCTTGGCATAGTAGTCTATAAACTAGCAATAGAGCCTACTACTAACCCTATCAAGTAAACTCCTAGATGCATGCGATTAAACATAGAACAACAAGTCATTTATGAAGTCATGAAATTGATCGATATTAGTTTCATCCAGGAAGAAAAATACCCTACTTGGTTAGTCAGCATCATCCCATTTAAAAAAAGAATATAAATTCACATATGCTTTGATTTTAGATTTAAATAAGGCATATCCAAAAAAAATTTCCACTATCAATCTCGAGTTGATGGTGGAATGGCCTCATCTCATGTAGTCTTCTCTTCATGGATGGCTCATCTGGATATAACCAAATAAAGATGGCCAAGATGAAAGAAACACTACTTTTAGAACCCCGATCTAAATCTATTGCTATAAGGTCAAGCCTTTAGCCTTAAAATGATGTGCTACAAACCAGCAGGCTGTGACTCGAATCTTTGATGAACTCATTCATCATCAAGTCAAGAGCTATGTTGCAGATCTTGTAGTCAAAATTAGAGAGAAGGAAGACCATCTCTTTGACTTGGGAGTAGCATTTAATATTTAACCTCAAAAGAACCCCTAAAGTGTGCATTCGTAGGAAAATTCTTTGGGTTTATTGTCTGACACTAGGGAATCAAAATCGATCCGAAGAAGATCAAGGCAATATTAGAAATGCCACCCCCTAAAAGTTTAACTCAACTCAGATCATTTCAAGGGTGGTTGGAGTATCTAAGAAACTTTATATCCAACATATCGAGAAGATGTCAGCCATTCTGAGCACTTATTAAATTATATGCCAAGTTTATGTGGGATGACAAGTGTGAGCATGCCTTCGAAGATATCAAGCATTACTTGATGATGCCGCTGGTTCTAGCAGCCCCTATCATGTGCAAGCTATTCATGCTTTACACTATTATGTTAGATGAATCTCTTATTGCTTTGTTGGCCCAAGCCAATGATGAAGGAAAGAAAAATGCACTATACTATCTCATTCATTTTCTAATTTCTGCTAAAGATAATTATCCACCCATTGAGAAGCATTACCTAGCGTTAATCTTTACATCCCAAAAGCTACAACATTACATGCTTCCTCATAAGGTGAACTTAATCTCTAGGATTAATCCACTATAGTATCTCATGACACGATCGATGTTATCGGGGTGGTTGGCACGAAGGTCCATGATCCTCTCATAATTTGACATTACCTTTATACCCTCCGTACAGTGAAAACATAAGCGCTAGTAGATTTCTTAGCAGCACACCCACATCCTGTTAACTCTCTGCTTAATGATGATCTCCCCGATGAATAAATCATGAACTTAGGGGATACTAGAATTCATCATTGGGAGATGTACTTTGATGGTGCGCTTCCTCAAAGAGGAGAAGAACCATAATCTACTATTCCAAAAAAGGCAAGGTAGACTAGTTAACTCTGACGTGATGTGATGAGATTCTCATATTATCTCCAATCTTTATAAGAACAATGAAGTCAAATATGAGGCTCGATTCTAGTCTAGAGTTAGACTCTAAGCATCCATAACATCAACATCTGAGGATTCTCTAGTTATCAACCAAATTGCTAGGTCCTATAAGGTTAGAAAGCCCAAGCTCCATCACTACTACAAGTACACCATGGAGTTGTTGGCCCAAATCCCAGAGGTTACCACTTATAAGATTCCTCGAGAGAGAATGTTGTAGCATGCTTTAGCCAAACTTGCCATGGAGTTGGCATGTTAGGATGTCCATATCAATAAAGGTCCAAAATAGACAAGTCTTATCCCATGTTGATATTGACCTCATCAAAAAGTACTATCTTGAAGGGGAGGTTGCCATTACCAAGAAAGATGTGGAGTTATATTGGAGGCAACCATTCATGAATTACCTAAATAAAGGTAAACTTCCTCAAGAGAAGTCCCAAGCCCATCGATGAAGTAGAGAGCACTTTTGACACTCAGATGGTCTTGTACAACATCTTTTGATCATATGTGGTTGTTATTTACACAAGCATGAAGCCCGTAAGATCATAACGAGGTACACTGTGATTATGTGAAGCCAACCAATCCGGCCAAGATGAAAGATCAAGAGACTAGGATCATGATCAAAGATTACATGGATATGGCTAGGAGATGCCACTAATGTCAAATACACGTTGTGGTCCTACACCAACCATCCAACATTCTATATCTTACATTGGCCTCATGGTCATTTAATCGTGTTGGGGTACTGACATAGTGGTCTATTAATCCTCCTTCTTCCAAAGGTCATTGGTTCATCTTAGATGCTGCTGAGTACTTTCCCAAATGGGTGAAGGCAATTTCACTCAGAGAGGTCATAGCTCAGCATGTGCTCCAATTTTTTAGGAACCATATCGTATATAGGTTCTGAGTTCCTTCATGAATTATATCTGATAATAGTACTGCATTCAAGAGCACCGAGATCAACAACTTTTCCTAGAGACACAATATAGATTGGAGATATTCTACCATCAACTACCCGAGGGCAAATGGCTTAGCAGAAGCCTTCAACAAAACTCTAATCCAAATACTAAAGAAGACACTTGACAACAATAGGCAACAGTGGCATGAGCAATTAGTTGAAGCTTTGTGGGTCTACCACACCACATATAGAACTCCTACTCCTTTCTCCTTAGTGTATGGGTTCGAAGTCATTCTACCATTAGAAGTCCAACTCCCATCACTAAGGATAGTTGTGGGTAGCAAGATCATAACAAAGCATAATGCCAAGTTGTGGTTAGAAGAGCTCAAAGGTTTGGAGGAGAGACGCCTGTGGGCATGCCAAAAGTTTGAGTTGTACAAAGCTAAAATGATTCAATCTCACAAGAAGTTGGTCCATCCTAGAGCTTTTCAAGTAAGAGAGCTTATTTTAATTATAAGGAGACCAATTATTGTCCATCATAACATGGGTGGCAAGTTTGAACCCACTTGGGAAGGCCCTTTTGCCATAGTAAGGAGGCTCTTATCAACATAATAATCATAAAGGAGAGCACCCAATGCTTTCAATCAAAGTGTGGTACTTATAGAAAAACTATAAAACATGTTTAAAAATAATTATTATCAATGAAAATTCTATTTCGAATTCAATCTCATCCATGTTGAAAGTATTCTTGTTTGTGAATCTGCCACGATGTGTTTAGGGTAGGTGCAAGGAACCCGAGTGGCATCCTATCCTTCATCGACACAACATAAACACAAACTACACACAAACATATAGAACAAATACATATATTTTATCTCAACCTACTTTGAGTTGAGATAACACCCCCACTAGCACTCACTCAGTAGGTCCTCTAGGCTGGGCTATGCTACCAGTTGTCACTCTTGTGGTCTTCTTGCTTTGGAGGATGTAAGTCTGCTTTGTTTTTTTTTTTCCTTACTTGGCCACTACACATTGAAGAGCATTTTTTTAGTTTTGTAGGCATTACTGCATGGCCGGTAAGCTATCTCATGTTGGCTTCGTTTAAGAGGAAGTGAGTTTGCTATGCTTTCTTCTTGAATTAGCCTTCGTGCACTGACCGGGTTGAGTATATTTGTGGTTTAGGATAAGTCACTTAATGGCTCCTTCCCTCCTGACCACTTCAAGTTTGGGTCAAGTCCTTCCTCGGGGCTCCCTTATTAGTACCTAGGTGAGATAGCATATGTCCCGTTGATGACAGATTATCTCGATGATCAGTTCTACTTAGAAAGTTGTAAGCCTACATCCTTTCTTTCCAGATTGATCGTTGCACACCGACAAACACCTTAGGTTGGTTAGTTCCCACTATGCTGACGGATACACCACTCATGCTGATGGATACACCTTAGGTTGGTTGGTTCTCACACCATAAGAGACACCACGCATGGCAAATGTAAGTCTGCTATGCTTTCTCCTTGAGTTGGCCGCTATATATCCATAGGCTTTCTTTTCTGGGCTCAGCTCTAGAAGACCTCCCTTGTGGGCACTATATCCGGATCATCTTTGCAACCCCATTTAGACACTACTTGGGTTACTATTAATTGGATAGTTCCCCTTCCTATTAGCCACTTGGAGAATCCATCATGGATGTGCAAGATTCTCCCTTGGTTCAATGAAATCAAAGGTCGACATATCCCTTCTTGGTCCCTCACACTTTAAAAGGGTCCACACAAACATATAAATAAAATATTTATTCACTTGTGTATTAGGAGGACAACCCTAGTGGTACCTCTTCCCATGCAGGCATCGTATCTTTAGGGTAATGTCAATAAAACTCCCTATAAGAATCATCTGACTACTCTTGAGTTGATATAAATCCCCAATAGCATTCACTCAATAGTCACCCTTAAGTTGGGTTCTATTTGTTGTGCTACCAATAGATCACCCTAGCAGTTGTTCCTTGCTTTAGAAGATGTAAGTCTACTATGCCTTCTTCCTAGCACAACTACACACCAAAGGCAACCCCTTAGGCTAGCTCTACCCCACAATAGACTATCCATTTGGATTTGTAAATTTGAGAAAGGATAAGTCGATAGCTCTATTGAGCTCATTTTTAGGATGAGCTCTTAGCCCCTCCATCTTAGACATAGGACTTCTCTTAGACTTTAAGAGTTCCATAGTCTTAAGACAAATCTAGTGATTAAGTGGACACTCAACCTAGCCCTAGAGATTTAGAAGAGTTAGCCATAGGAATAGGTCATGCCTTAGTGGTGTTAGGAAAATTTGCCTACCCTTAGCTTGAACCATTCCTCACTTTCCTTCCTTCAAGTCAAACTCCAAATCAATCTTATTTGATTTTCTCCAAACTAAAATAAACTCCATGTGATTGAAATTCATAATTGAAATCATTGATTGAAACCCATGAATGAAATTCCTAAGTCCAAATCTTTCTTAAGTCCTTAATCATCTTTTAAGGACTTAGCCTAAATTATGATCTAAACCAAATCAAACTTGTGAGATTTTCTCATAATTTATTTATATTCTAATTTGTGTTCACATATATAAATGAAATATAAATTCAAACCAATCAAACTAAACTCAAAATTTAAAATCAATTCATGAAATTTCCTAAGTCCCTTAATTCCCTTCTTAAGGACTTATCCAAAATCAACTCTAAATCAATTCAAACTCATGGGATTTTCTCATAAATCATTTATATTCTCATTTATATTCACATATATAAATGAAATATTTATATAAATCAATCAAATCAAATCCAAAAAATTAAATTCCAAATTTAAAATCCTTCTTAAGTCCTTAATTCCCTTTTAATGGACTTAGCCTAGATCATGATCTAAACCAAATCAAACTCATGAGATTTTCTCATGATAAATTTATATTCTCATTTAAATTCCCATATATAAATGAAATATAAATTCAAACCAATCAAACTAATCTCAAAATTCAAAATTAATTCATGAAATTCCTAAGTCCTTTAAGTTTTCCTTCATGGACTTAGCTAAAATCATGTTCAAGTCAATTCAAATTCATGGGATTTTCATCATAACTCATTTATATTCACACATATAAATGGAATATAAATATAAATCAATCAAATTCAAAAATTCAAGCTTCAAACTCCAAAAAATTTCCTAAGTCCTTTAAATTCCTTTTAATGGACTTAGCCTAAATCATGATCAAATCACTTCAAACCCTTGAAATTTTCTCATAACGCATTTATATTCTCATTTAGATTCATATATAAATGAAATATAAATTCAAACAATCAAAACCAATTCCAAAAATCAAACTCAAATCCACTCAAAATCTTGAACTTAGCCAAATCAATTTCAAATCAAGCCAAACTCTTGATTTTTCTTCATGATTCAATCAACCTACAATCATGAATCCAAATATAAATACAAACTTCAATCACCAAACCAAAATCTGATTCAAAAATCAAACCCCAAATCCATTCATATTCTTCCTTTGAATATGAAATTGTCAAATGAATCAAAACCCATTTGACTTCAAACCACTTGCAAAATGGAATTATATTTTAATCATAAGTCCATATACAAGTTCAATCAAACTCAAATCAAGCTTTGACCAAGCCATTTGATGCACTTGACCCAAAGTGACCTAAAGTACCCTTATTAGCCAAATTCTAATCCTAACCAAATTGGATTGAATCAAACTCACCTATGCCTCTCATCATGATCAACAATCATCATGGGATGATCAATTAATCAAATTGGGTCAAACCAAAGGACCAAGTCAACACTTAGCCAAAATGAAACCTAACATAGCCAAAATCCACTATAGGCCAAATTGATTGAAACCAATGATCTAAGTTCATTCATGACCTATGTTTGAACTTGACCAAGTCAACATTTGAGCCTAACCTAGCCTAATTGGCCACTTGACCCAAGTTGACCCAACTTGACCTAAAAAGTCAAAATATGTCAAAACTTGATCTAAGCCAAATTGATTGAAACCAATGGGTCAAGTTCATTCCAAATCACTTGTTGAACTTGACCAAAGCCTTAATTGGCCAACTAGACTTAACCTAGTCCAATTGACCTTGAACCCAACTTGACCTAAAGGGGTCATGTTGAGCCAAATTCAAACTTAACCAAAATTGATTGGAAACAAAGATACCAATCCACTCCATATGACTAACCAAACCTAAACCTACCCATGACCTAGCTCAAATAGGTCAAATGGGTAAAATTGGTCAACTTGACCCATTTGACCTAAATGAAGTCATATGAGCCAAATTCAAAACTAAACAAAATTAAATCAAACCAAACCAAAACATTTCAAATGGTCATATGAACTTGACCCAACCCTTGGTTTGACCCAATTTGACCAATTGGTCAGCTTGACCCAAGTTGACCCATTTTGACTAAATGGGTCAACATGAACCAAACCATATCAAATGAAGTCCAAATCCAATGAAACTTGGCTAAACCTATGTTCTCAACATACGCAACATATTCAAATTTAAAATCAAAAATGACCATTGTACCTAGGCCATAGAGCAAATTTTGATCTAATCCATGGGTAATTTGGTCAAGCCCTCTTCATGTCAACTTGATACCTTCCTAATAGGTCAAGAATGGAGAGTGGTGCACCCAACCCAATGGGGTTGGCCCAAATGGACCCAATGCCAAAGACCCCTAGCTCAAATTACAAAAAACCTCCTCCACTTGATTTGAAGCACATGAGAGGTTACCAATCCACCCAAGAGCTCAAATTGACCATGTGCCAACTTCAAACAGCCCAACCAATCTTTTCCATATGGTCAATTGGATCAAAATAGCAACCTAAGCTTCATCCGATCCACAGGGGAGATATCTCAATTCCATTTGAATTCAACACCCTCATTGTCGATTGAGTCCTAGAGAGTGTTAGGAGCCATCAGAGAGCATTCCTAAGCTTCCTAGGAAGGAATTGAAATCAAGCTTTCTCAATTTTCTTCCTTAGAAAATAGGGGAGCTCCTCTCATTTCCTAACTTCCTATTCACTCAAAATCACTTCAATTCTCTTTGTACACT
The DNA here is from genome assembly GCA_021442155.1 of Cymbidium sinense. NCBI lineage: Eukaryota > Viridiplantae > Streptophyta > Magnoliopsida > Asparagales > Orchidaceae > Cymbidium > Cymbidium sinense. Next base: position 90,774 of record JAKCPB010000726.1, on the reverse strand, counting down.
CCCTCGGGGGATCAATTTGAATGCACCCAAGCTCTCATTCAAGTTCCCAAAGCAAGGAGAGGTTGAATTTAATCAAAACCACAAGCAAGAGGAAGAGGTGTTGGTCCGTAGAGAGATCTACTCAACCCCAAGGCTTGAAACTTTCAACAGGGCTTCATCTCCACTAGACAAAGCTACCTCATCAACTCGAGCACCGATGATCATCTCTGACAAGGTATGACATTTTGACCACTAGGCTTAGGAGGTATTGGTCCTTTGTGAAAGAAATTATCATGGCATGAGAATTCCACCATTGGATAGGCTTGCCATTAACATAAGATGGTGTGGGTAAAATCTTGTCTCAATCTCAATTGATCTTGGATCTTCCCTTAGATCATGGATGGTCTCCATTGATCCTCAGGGAAAAACTGGGGTAATCCCCGTCCATCCATGCATTTTGGATGGATGTCTGAGATTAAACACACATTTTATAAATCATTTATGCCTTTTAAAACCACAGGGTGATCCCTGTTCTTTCAATCCTTCATCGAATGGTAGGGATCAAACCGCATCCCGCAGCCATGCCACCTTTGTGATGCAACGTTTAAGTAACCCATGCGTGAAGTGTCGACCACCACCACCGTGTCATGCTATGAGCTAAGGGATTAATTAGGATTTAATTAATTTTAATTAATCCCTAAGCTTCAAAAAATTCATATCTTCCTCAATAAAATTTAGAAAAATATGAGGTAAATTTCTATGGATAGATAATTTAATCTAGAATATTCTAAAAATGATTTCAATGGATTTTGAATTATATTTTTTCTCTAATTTTGGGTTTTAATGGAAATCTTATTTTGCTAATTACCTCTTAATTAATCTTCTGATTAATCCCAAATTTCTTGGGTATGTTTTGGGAGATGACTTCTACCTCTCCTAATTTTCTTGAAATTTATTGAATGCTTAGTTGGAAATTGCAAATGTATTTCCTAATTACTCCCTTAAAATTCATAAAGTGTGTTAAATATTCTCATTTGTGTGTATAGATATGCTTAGGACTCATTCATATGCATGTTATACATGTTGGGAAAGAAATGAAGTTATGTATATTTTGTGGATTTGGTTCATTTTATTTAATCTTAAAATGCCTTTCTTTTTGAATGGGTTTGTTTAGAGTTCATCTAAACTTAGGATTAATTAAAACACTTAATCAAAACATTCACTAAAATAAATACCTAAAATGTTAATCTACCTTAGAAATTACTTACGTTAGAAGGAAAGAGAAGTTCCTTCTCCCTCTTTTATAACTTAGTAATTAATTGTAGATTCACTTGAACCTAATCAAAACATGAAATAAAATCAATCCAAAATAATTAAACAACTTAAATGAAACCATCCTCTAAGTTGAACATTTCTCATACTTAGAAAATTCTAACTTAATGCCATAGCAAAGCATACCACATAAACCTTCAAAGCACACATATTAGCCTAAGTCACCACTTCTAGCTTTAGGTTAGGTTGGTGCATGGTTTGATGTTTATTTTGTTTTGTGATATATGTTTTAGACTAGATGTTAGGATGTATGTGCGTAGAATGAATGGTGGGGTGATCTTAGTCTAATCATTATTTTCTATAAAGGATTATGCTTAAAAGGCACTCTAATAAATAAAAATATAAATGCTTTTGCTTGCAGGTGCTTATACTCCTAAGCATAATCCAATAGGCTAGGACTTAATCACCCATGTGGGTGATAAGTCCAATATACATGCTTGGGATTTGGTTTGTTTTAGCTAATTCTCTACAAGTGTTAGTTAGATTTCCATTCTTTTCCTTTTCATGTACATTTGTGCAATTAGGATTTTGGAATGATTGTTATAGGGATTAGGATGAACATTGGTCATAAGATTTCATCTTATGCACCATGTGAAGTCTTGGAGCATCCACCTTCCAACCATCCAAAAGAAGAAACCAAAGAAAAGAAGAGAAGAAAGAAGAAAAGAAGAATGAAGAATGAAGCTTGAAGACCCCATAACAATGAATTCCTTGCTTATTTGTAATTTAATTCATTTTATAACTGGGTTGTATAAGGGTAGAGGCCTACCCAATTTATTTTTTTTAGTTTGTGTGGTGGTACCCGACCATAACGACCTCTTATTCTTTTTGCGATTAGCTTTATAAATTAATTGATGATTTGTTTAGCTTGTGCATTAAGTGGCATATTTTCCTAGTTTCTTCCTTGCTTTATGCATGGCCTGGATGTGGATTAGGCTCTTAGGAAAAATAAATTTTTTACCAAACATAACAACTCAAAACTAAAAATAAAGAATTCATAACCTCACCTAAAGCCTAGTTTAAAATCAAAATAAAAGAATTAGCAACCCCCTTAGCTGGATGAGTATTTCTTTTATAATATCATGCACAAATGCATCTTATTTCACTCTTGATTGGAGGGCTTCCACCTTTGCTAGAGAAACTTGGCTTGACCTTTGAGAGCCAAGGTGGAAACACACCTCCCTTCTCTTGATTTTGGCCAATAACTTTATTTCTCATGCATATGAATCCTATTAGTGAGTCAAAAATAATTATCCAAAAAAATGAAAATAAAATGAAATTTGAATTCATTAGATTTAGGCTATTTAAACATGCCCTTATGCAATGAGAGTGGTTTAATGACTTAGTCTCTTTTCAAAATAAATAATATCCTAACTATCTTGCATAAGCATAAGACTTGCCTACATGAATTTAAAATCATAGGAGAAGTTAGTTGGGCCACTTGTAAGTCCAAGTGGGGTGATTTGTCCTCTTATGGAGACAAACCACTACCATAGATTTTGCTAGCTCCCTAGATTTAGGTTGCTTCTCTCCATAAGCATAATTCCTCTTAGGCATTTCCATAATCTTGTGAAATCATAAGCCCTAAATTTTTTAATGAAAAATGCAACTCAAGTAAATTAAATAAATTTCAAAAATGTAAATCCCAACCATAGGATAGTTTAAGATGCTCGCTAGGTTTTCCTAACATCATGGGCATCTCATACTTATCTTCCTTTTGGCTTTGATAATAACTCCCTCTCTTTAATAAATCCCATTTGATCTTCAAAAATGAGCTAATCGATTGATAGTCCTTTCCTATTGAAATATTTGAAGACAATGATCATTTACCTTAATTGAGAGTATTCCTAAGGGATTCCATCCCTTAGGATGTAATTAACTATGGGGGCTTACCCCTGTAGAGAACTTAACGAGCCCAATTTAGAATAAACCCTGCTATACTTTTCCATGTAAAGTAGGGGAAGAATCTCTAGTACATATGCAGACCCATTATCCTTAGGAGTCCTTATTGAGGTAATTAGGTCCATTAAAGGGTAGTGACTTCTATCTCCCAAGGTAGTACACTATTCCTTGATGACGCATCACCCTAATAGCATAATCTATCCCCAACCAACAAGCATAATATTTTTGTTCTCATTTATCCTCTTCAAAAAAAAGAGGATAGATGTAAGAAAGAATATTTTTCACATTAAGCCCCTTCTCAGTGGGTCCATCGCACATCGACATGATCCATAAATTAAATTTATCAAATTTATTAGAGCTTACATCCCCAGTCGGTATGCCCTCAATTCAAAATCAAACTAAACCAAACAAACCATATAAAATCACATGAAATTAAGATAAAATTAATCATGACTACTTTTGAGTTGACATAAGTCCTACATTCACTTAGTAGTCACCCTAGTTTGATTTGTTGTGAATCTAATAAGTCACCCTGTTGTTCCTCGCTTTGGAAGATGTAACTGCTATGCGCCTTCTTCCTCACACAACCATTTCACACCAAAAGCTAAACCCTTAGGTTGGCTCTACCCCACGTAGACTATCACTTTGGATTTGTAAACTGGGTAGGTCAATCCTAATATGGCCCCTTCTTATTGGGTCCATCGCACACTGACAGGGTCCATACATTAACTCAGATTAAATTAAACCCATTCTAATTTTTCCCAATGGAGTTAAATCACACCCTTCTCCCTAGTGGAGACCCAAATCATATATAAACAAGTCAAGTAAATAAACAAATTTAAAACTAACCTCCCTAGTGGAACTAAATTAAACTAACTTCCCCAGTAGAGTCCAAATAGAAGAAATCCAACCAAACTCTTATCCCCAGCGGATAGATGACCAAATAAATCTATAAAATCAATCTCAAATATCAAACCCTTGAAGATTGCCTGAACTTTCTTCCCAAGTGGAAGGTTTATATACCCAATCTCTAGCTGACTCGAGCCCATATCTCTAGTAGATGTTCCTCCATATCAATTAAAACAAAACAAATTAAAGTCAATTCAATCTTAATCCTGTGTGTATTATAGATTCTTATCCCTAGTGGATCTTCTGTCCACAAATCATATAATCAAATCAAATTCAAACCTTATCCCCAACATATTTTTCTTCTTCTATGCCCTCAACATAGTCACATGTCATGTCCAATGCATGTGATCCCCTAAGATATCTCCCACCATGTCCTGGAAATCTCAACAAATCTTATTTCTTCTCTTATGCACACCTTTAATACTTCAATCTAAAGTCTAAGAATGTATTCATTCAGATTACATCATCTTAACAATATAATCAACATTTTATGATTTATGATAGTGCAAGCTCAAACTAACTATACAATATCATGCTAAACATATTATTGTGAATTAACACACTATATTTTATTATTATATATGTGTTATATTATAATTTGTATAATATAATATATTGTCTAACATTACATCTCATTAGAATCACTTAAAAGGAACAAATAATAAAATTTTCTCAAAATATGAATAATGTTCATTTTGGATGTAAAATTGTTATTTTTCTAATAAAAATGGTACAACATAGTATAATTTTGGTGTTACTTTTTGGTGTGTGCCGTGACTTTGGCCAAATTCTTCCATCTCAACCTACAAATTAACATTTTTGTGAGTTTTGACCCAATGTATTATAACAAAAGTAAAACATACTAAAATGTACAATAACATTTAGTAATACATCACCACATTCATACATATGTGAAGTTATATTATAATGTACATTATATTTTAATATGCTTTCATATAATATATTATCTTACATTACACCTTAAAATGAATCACTTTAAACAAAAATTTTATAAAATTTGGTTGAAAAATGAACATTTCTTTTGGATGCAAAATTCCACTATTTTCATTAAATGACACACCATAGCACACCCCAATGATGTTCCCTAAAGCTTACCTTAAATTTGGCCAAATCCCATCATCTCCGCTATAAATCGTTTTTATGAATTATACCAAGACAAACTCTACTACATCATACTATATCAGACTTAAATATGCTAAACAATAGGTAGTAATACAAAATAGTATGCTATAATGCATGATGCTACACTATGTTATGGCATTCTATATTAAAATACATTATAACATATTATATTATATTATATTGCATATCACATCACAAGGGATTGGTTAAGATAAAAAATCATAAAATTTGTCTAAACAATAAGAAAATATATATTTTAGTCATATCACTTACATATTTAAATTAAAACAATATCTTATGATGTCTTGCTCTACCTATTATGAATTTGGCCAAATTCCACCATTTTAAAGTACAAATCAACATTTTTATAAATAATGTTAGCGTAGGCTCGACTGCATGATTCTAAAATACTAAAAGTATTTAAAATGCACCAAACAATATATTATGATATATGATGCTATACTATGCCACAACATATAATATTTATTCTGAACATAAAATCTTTAAATAAATAAAACCCTAACCCTAAACCCTAAAACCTAAAACTAACCCTAAATCGTAAACCCTAAGACCCTAAAGCCTAAACCCTAAACCCTAAACCCTAAAACCTATAGCCCTAAATCCTAAACCCTAAATCCTAAGCCCTAAACCCTAAACCCTAAAAACCTAAAAACCTAAATCTAAACTAAATAAAACTAAAAAATAAATAAATAAAAACCTTAACCTAAATAAAATAAAAAATATAATAAAATAAAAACTTTAACTAAAACCTAAACCTAAAACTAAAATAAAAGAAAAAATAAAACTAAACTAAATTAAAATAAATAAAACCTAAACAAATGAAAATAAAATAAACATAATAACAAAACCTAAATAAAATCAATCCTAAACAAAAATAAAATAACATAAAATAAAATAAAACTAAATAAAACTTAAAGAAACCTAAAATAAACCTAAAAAAAAAATAAACCTAAAACCTAAACTAAAAAAAAACTTAAACCTAAAATAAACAAAATAAACCTAAACCTAAACCTAAACTAAAATAAATAAAACCTAAACCTAAACCTGAAATAAACTAAACTTGAAATAAACTAATCCAAAACCCTAAACTAAATAAAAAAATAAACTAAAAATAAACCTAAACCTAAAATAAAAAATAAAACCTAAAAATAAACCTTAAATAAAAACCTAAAACCTAAACCTAAAAAAATAAAATAAAAACATAAACCTAAACCCAAATAAAACCTAAACCCTAAACCTAATAATAAATAATAAAACCTAAACCTAAAAAATAAAATAAAAATAAAACTAAACTAAAAAAGAAACATAAACCTAAACTTAAACCTAAAAAACAAACTAAAATATAAAACCTAAATTAAAATAAATAAATAAAAAATAAATAAAGTAAATTAAATAAAATAAAAAAGATAAACCTAAATAAAATATAAAATAAACTAAATAAACCTAAACCTACGGCTTACTTAATTTTAAATAAAGAAACCCTAAACCCTAAACTTTAAACACTAAATCTAAACCCTAAACCCTAAACCCTAAACTTAGAACCCTAAACCTACTACTAAACTAAACCCTAAACCCTAACCCCTAACCCCAACCCTAAATCCTAAAACCCTAAACATTAAACCCTAAACCCTAAAACCCTAAACCATGAACCCTAAACACTAAAACCATAAACCCTAATCTAACCCCAAACCTTATTGGGTGTCAAAATTGACCCAACACGATAACTAACTAACCGAAAATCTAGTTCTTGATGTAATAATTTTCAAGTCGTTGTTGAAGAAATTGACCCATTTGATTTTTTTGGTTCGGGTTCCACCACTCTTTGACTCAATTGAACCCTCGAATTTGACTCAAAATTGATTTTACAATTAATTTTAACCCGATTTTGACTTAAAATATATATATATAGATCATTTGGGTCAAGGTCAACTGATTGAAGTCGTCAAGTTTTGAAGTTTTGACTCGATTAATAAATTGAGTTCGTCAAATATCAGTCAATTCGTCGACCAACCCAACCCGCCAGTTGACACACCACTACCTAAGCTAACCCTAAACCCTAAACCCAAACCTAATTAAATAAAACTAAACTAATAATAATAATAAAACTAATAATAAATTAATAACTAATAATAATACTTAATTAAAACTAATAAAATTAAGTAAATAAATAATTTTAAAACTAATAATAGTCCTAAAAACTAAAATTAATAAAAAAAACTAAAACTAATAATAAAACTAAAACCTAATAAACTAACTAAAACCATTAAACCTTAATAAATAAACTAAAATAACTAATAAAATAATAATAATAACTTAATAAACTAATTAAAACTAATTAAAACTAAAAATAATAATAATAATAATAATAAGAATAAGAATAATAATAATAGTAATAATAGTAATAATATACTAATAAATAATAAAATAAAACCCTAAACTAATAAAACCATATAAATAAAACTAAATGATAAATAAACTCAAAACTAAAATTAAACAAAACTAAAAACCTAAAACCACTAAACTAATAAACTAAACTAAAATTGAACCCAAAAACTTAATAAAAACTAACTAAACTAAGAATAACTAATAAAACTAAAAAAACTAATAAAACCCAAAACTAAAAATAAAACCTAAACTAATAACTAAACAATAACGAAACTAAAAAATTAACTAAAATTAATAAACACCTCCTAAACTAAAACTAAATAAAAACCAAAAAACTAAAACTAAACTAAAAACTCTAAACCATAATAACCCTAATAAACCGAAATAAACACTACACCTAAAACCAATTAAACCCCAAAATAAAAAATAATAATTAAAATAATTAAAATAATAATAAACTAAACTAATAAACATAAACCTTAAAAAAGCTAATAACTAACTAATAAAGATAATATAACTAAAACATAATAATAATAACTAACCTAAACTAACTAAACTGACTAAACCCTAAATCTTTTTAGTTAAAAAAAACATAAACCCTAAACACTAAATCTTAAACCCTAACCCTAAACCCTAAACCTTAAAACCCAAACCCTAAAACTCTAAACCTTAAACCTTAAACCCTAAACCCTAAAAACCTAAATACGTAAACCTAAACTACATAAACCTAAATATAAAACAAATAAATATAACTTAAACCTAAATAAAATAAAATAATAAAATAAAATAAAAACCTAAACTAAAACCTAAACCTAATCCTAAGAATAAAAAACCTAAATAAAATAAAAACTAAACATAAAATAAAAATAAAATAAACCTAAAATAAAATAAAATACAAACTAAATAAAACCTATAGCTAAAAAATAAACCTAAAAAATATAAAAAAATAAAACCTAAACCCTACACTAAAAAAACATTTACCAAAAATAAAAATAAAATAAATAAAATTAAATAAATCTAAACCTAAATTAAAATAAATAAAACTCAAACCTAAACTTAAAATAAACTAAACCTAAACCTAAACTAAATAAAATGAAATAAATTAAGAATAAACCTAAACCTAAACTGAAAATTAAAACCTAAAAATAAACCTAAAATAAAAACCTAAAACCTAAACCTAAAATAAAATAAAATGAAACCCTAAACCTAAACCTAAAAATAAAAAATAAAAAAACCTACTAAAAAAAAAATAATATAAAAATAAAACTCAACTAAAAAATTAAATCAAAACCTAAAAAATAAATAAAAATAAAAAAGCATAAACTAAAATAAATAAACCTAAAAAAATAAACTAAACTAAATCAAGATAAAAAATAAACCTAAATAAAATAATAATAAACTAAATAAATAAAAGGTAAACTAAATATACTAAATAAATCTAAGTTTATATTTTTTTAAAAAAAATCCTTAAACCCTAAATCCTAAACTTTAAACCCTAAGCCCTAAACCCTAAACCTATAACCCTAAACCTATAACCTTAAACCCTAAACCCTAAATCTTATATAAAAAAATTATTTAAAAAAATAACCCTAACCCTAAACCCTAAACCCTAAAACTAACACTAAACACTAAACCCTAAACCTACTGGTTTATTTTTTAAAAAAAAACTTCTTAACCTTAAACCCTCAACCCCAAACACTATGCCTACAACCCTAAACCTACAACCCTAAACCTTAAAACCCTAAACCCTAAACCCTAAAACTAACTCTAAAACCTAAACCTAAACTGACAACCCTAAACCCTAAACATTAAACCCTTAAACCCTAAACCCTAAAACCTAAACCCTATACCCTAAACCCTAAACACAAAAACCTTAAACCCTAAACCCTAAAACCTAAATAATGAACCCCAAACCCTAAACTCTAAACCCTAAAAATGTAAAAACCTAAACCTAAACTAAATAAAACCTAAAAATAAAGTATATAAGAACCTAAACATAAATAAAATAAAATAATAAAATATAATAAAAACCTACACTAAAACTTAAACCTAAATATAAATTAAATAAAAATAAAAACTAAACTAAAATAAAATTAATAAAAACTTAAACAAAACCCTAAACCCTAAAACCCAAAACACTAAAACCCTAAATCGTAAAACCTAAATCCTAAATCATAAACCCTAAATCCTAGACCCAAAACCTTAAACCTTAAACCCTAAACCCTAAACACTAAACCCTAAACCCTAAATCCTAAAAACCATAAACCCTAAAACCTGAACCCAAAACTTAAACCCTAACCCTAAACCCTAAACCCTAAAAGAATAAACCCTAAACACTAAACCTTAAAACCCTAAACCCTAAACCCTAAACTATAACCCTAAACCCTAAACCCTAAAACCCTAAACCCTAAACCCAAAACCCTAAACCCTAAACCCTAAAACCTGAAAACCTAAAGCTAAAAATAAAATAAATAAATAAAAACTAAACCTAAATAAAATAAATAAAATAAAAATCTAAACTAAAACCTAAACCTAAACCTAAACCTAAAAATAAAATAAAATAAAAAATAAAAACTAAACTAAAATAAATTAATAAAAACAAAAACTAAATAACAAAATTAAATAAACCTAAAAATAAAAAACCTAAATAAAATAAAATCCAAACAAAATAGAAAATAAAATAAACCTAAATTAAAATAGAATAAAAACTAAATAAAAACCTAAACCAAATAATAAACTTAAAAATAAAACTTAAAAATAAATAAAAAATATAAACCTTAAACCCTAAACTAAAAAAAACCTAAACCTAAAATAAATAAAATAAAATAAACCTAAACTTAAATTAAAATAAATAAAACCTAAACCTAAACCTAAAATAAACAAAACCTTAACCCTAAACTAAATAAAATAAAATTAACTAAAAATAATCCTAAACTAAAAATAAAACTTAAAAATAAACCTAAAATAAAAACTTAAAACCTAAACCTAAAAAAATTAAATAAAAACCTAAAGCTAAACTTAAAAATAAAAAATAAAACGTAAACCTAAAAAATAAAATAAAAATAAAACTAAACTAAAAAAATAAACATAATCCTAAACCAAAACCTATAAAATAAAGTATATTAGAAAAAACCTAAACAAAATAAAATAAACCAAACAAAACAAAATTAAAAAATTAACCTAAATAAAAAACTAAACTAAATAATAAAAACCAAAAATTAGATAAAACCTAAACCTATATTTAAAACCTAAATCCTAAACCCTAAACTTAAACTTAAACCCTGAACCTAAACCTAAACCTAAACCTAAACCTAAACCCTAAACCCTAAACCTAAACCATAAACCCTAAACCTTAAACCCTAAACTTTAACCTAAACCTAAACCCTAAACTCAACTAAAATAAACCTAAACTTAAACTAACCCTAAACTATAAACAAAAAAGTTTAAAGCTAAAAGACTAACCTAAACCCCTAAACCCTAAACCCTAAACTATGTTAACTCTAAACCTTAAACCTTAAACTATAAATATTAAACTTAAACCTAAACCTGGGATCTAAAACAATACTAATAAACCTAAACCTAAAATCCTAAACCTACAACCCAAAATTCTAAACCCTAAACCATAAGCCCTAAACCACAAACTCTAAAACCCTAAACCCCAAAATCTAAATGAACTCTAAACCCTAAAAACCATAAACCCTAAACCATAAATAAACCCTAAACCTTAATTCTAAACCCTAAACCCTAAAATTCCAAAACCCTAAAGCCTAAACACTAAACCCTAAACCCTAAACCCTAAACCCTAATGCTAAACCCTAAATAATAAAACATAAAACCCTAAAACTCTAAAACTCTAAACCCTAAACACTAAACCCTAAACCCTAAAACCTAAACCCTAAAACCTAAAACCTAATCCTAAACTAAATAAAACATAAAAATAAATAAATAAAAGAACTTAAACCTAAATAAAAGAAAAATAAATAAAATTAAAATCTAAACTAAAACATAAACCTAAACCTAAAAATTAAATTAAATAAAAAAATGAAAAAACTAAAATAAAATAAATAAAAACCAAATATAAACTAAAAAATAAAATAAACATAAGAATTAAAAACCATAATAAAATAAAAACTAAATGTAAATTAAAATAAAATAAACCTAAAATGAAATAAATAAAAACATAAACCTAAAAAAATAACCTTAAAAATATAACTTAAAAATAAATAAAAATTAAAACCAAAACCCTAAATTAAAAAAAATCTAAACTAAAATAAAACTAAAATAAACCTAAACCTAAACTAAAATTAACTAAACCTAAACAAAATAAATAAAAAAAACTATAAACCCTAAATCCTAAACCATAAACCTTAAACCCAGAATCCTAAAACCTAAACCAACAACACTAAACATACAACCCTAAACCCTAAACACTAAACCCTAACCCTAAACCCTAAACCCCAAAAGAATAAATCCTAAAACCCTAAACCCTAAATCCCTAAACCCTAAATTGTAATCCTAAACCCTAAACCCTAAACCCCAAACCATAAACCTAAACCTAATGTAACTAAATAAATTAAAAAATAAACCTAAACCCTAAGACCTAATAAACCTAAACTTAATTCCTAAGAATGGGCACAACCTTGACAGCAGGAACATCACCGCAACCAGCTGCAGATTCAAGGTGGAGGCAAAGGAAGTTATAGTTATTGCTGGTGGTGGGGGGATCTGAGGTGCCGGTGGATATGGAGGTGGTGGTTGGAGCAATGGTGGTTATGCATGTGGGAGGAGCGAAGGAGGTTACAACCATGGTGGTGGTAGAGGGAGAGATCGGGAATATGATGGTGTATCCCGCTACTCGAGAGGCCAGGGTGGTTCTAATGGGAACTAGAGAAACTAAAGAACGACCGATCCGATCTGCCTATGGAACTGTCTTTACAGTTGAGATGGTTCTAGTTATCTAGGGTTTTTGATTTACTCTATGGGTGCTATTTTTTTATCTATGTCATCACTTATGTCTTAGAAAACTTGGTGTGTTACTTGGTTGATGAAATCAAAAAAAGAAATGTTGAATCTTAATTTGTTCTCTCTTAAAAAAAAAACCAAAAACCCAAGACACTAAACTAAAACCTAAACCCTAAAAAAAAAAAACCTAGAACTAAAATAAAAATAAAATAAACCTAAACCTACACTAAAATAAATAAAACCTAAACCTAAACCTAAACCAAAACTAGATAAAATAAAATATACTAAAAATAAACCCAATCCTAAACTAAAAAATAAAACCTAAAAATAAACCTAAAATAAAAACCTAAAACCTAAACCTAAAAAAATAAAATAAAAACATAAACCTAAACTTAAAAAAATAAAATAAAACCTAAACCTAAAAAATAAAATAAAAATAAAACTAAACTAAAAAATAAACATAAACCTAGACCTAAACATAAAAAAATAAACTAAAATAAAAAAAACCTAAATTAAATTAAACATAAAATAAATAAACTAACTAAATAAAATAAAAAAATAAACCTAAATAAAAAATTTTTAATAAAATAATACAAAATAAATAAAAAATAAACTAAATAAACCTAAACCTATAGGTTTACTTAATTTTTTTTTAAAAAAACCTTTAAGAACTAAACCCTAAATCCTAAACCCTAAACCCTAAATCCTAAACCCTAAAACTATCCCTAAACCCTAAACTTTAAATTTACAACCTTAAACCCTAAACACTAAAAAAACCCTATACCCTAAACCCTAAACCCTAAACCTTAAATAAAAAATTTAAAAAAAAAAACTCTAACCGTAAACCCTAAACCCTAAACCATAAATCCTAAAACCATAAGCCCTAAACACTAAACCCTAAACCCTAAACCCTAAACCCTAACCCCAAAAACCCTAAACCCTAAACCCTAAACCCTAATCCCAAAATCCCAAACCGTGAACCTTAAACCCTAAACCCTAAAACCTAAAAACCAAAAAGCCTAAACCTAAACTAAATAAAACCTAAACATAAACATAAACTAAATAAAATAAATAAAAAAACCTAAACCTAAATAAAATAAAAGTGAATTAAAACCTAAACTAAAACATAAACCTAAACCTAAAAATAAAATAAAACAAAAAATAAAAACTAAACAAAAAATATAAATAAAAACCTAAACTAAACTAAAAAAATATATAAAACTAAAAATAAAAAACCTATATAAAATAAAACCCAAACATAAATAGAAAAATAAATCTAAATTAAATAAAAAACTAAACCTAAAAAATAAACCTAAAAATAAAACCTAAAAAGAAATAAAAAATAAAACCTAAACCCTAAAATAAATAAAAACTTAAACCTAAAATAAACAAAATCAAATAAACTTAAACCTAAACTAAAATAAATAAAATTTAAACCTAAAATAAACTAAACCTAAACCCTAAACTAAATAAAATAAAATAAACTAAAATATGACATAATCCTAAATTAAAAAAATAAACCAAAAAATCAAACCTAAAATAAAACCTAAAATCTAAACCTAAAAAAAAAAAACCTAAACCCAAACCTAAAATAAAAATAAAACCTAAACTTAAAAAATAAAATAAAATAAACTAAATAAACCTAAATAAAAATAAAAAATAAACCCAAATAAAAATAAATAATAAAATAAATAAAAAATAAACTAAATAAACCTAAACCTACTTCTATATTTAATCTTAAAAAAATTGTAAAACTAAACTAAACCCAAAACCTTAAACTCTAAACTGTAAACCCTAAACCCTAACCCTAACCCTAAACCTAACCCTAAACCCAAAACCCTAAACCCTACACCCTAAAACCCTAAACCCTAAACTTTAAACTAACTCTATACCCTAAACCCTAAAACCTAAAAACCCAAAACCCGAAAGCCTAAACCTTTAACCCTAAACCCTAACCAGTAAACCCTAAACACTAAATCCTAAACCCTAAACTCCCTAAACTAAACCCTAAAACCCTAAACCCTAAATCCTAAAATCTAAACCTTAAACCCTAAACCCCAAACCCTAAACCCTAAAACAAAAACTTAAACATAAACTAAATAAAACTAAAAATAAAATAAATGAAAAAACTTAAACCTAAATAAAATAAAATATTTAATAAAAATATAAACCTAAACTTAAATGTAAAATAAAATAAATAAATAAGAATAAACTAAAATAAAATAAGTAAAAACCTAAACTAAACTAAAAAGATAAAATAAATCTAAGAATAGAGAACCTAAATAAAATAAAAACTAAACGTAAAATAAAAATAAAGTTAACCTAAATTAAAATAAAAAAAAAACTAACCTAAAACCTAAACCTTAAAAATAAACCTAAAAATAAATTACAAATATAACCTAAACCTAAACTAAAAAAAACTTAAACCTAAAATAGAAATTAAAAAAACCTAAACCTAAACTAAAATAAACTAAACTGAAATAAATAAAACCTAATCTTAAACCAAAAATAAATAAAACCTAAACCTAAACCTAAATCTAAAATAAAACTAAACTTAAACCCTAAACTAAATAAAATAAAATAAACTAAAAATAAACCTAAACCTTTACTAAAAAATAAAACCTAAAAATAAAAACCTAAAACCTAAATGTAAAAAACTAAAATAAAACCTAAACCTAAAACTAAAAGTAAAAATAAAATCTAAACCTAAAAAATAAAATAAAAATAAAACTCAACTATAAAATAAACCTAAACTTAAACCTAAACCTAAAAAATAAACTAAAATAAAAAACCTAAACTAAAATAAATAAACCTAAAATAAATAAACTAAAATAAAAAATAAAAAATCAATCATAAATAAAATAAAAAATAAAGTAAACTAAAATAAATAAAAAATAAACTAAATATACTAAATGAACCTAAACCTATCAGTTTACTTAATCTAAAAAAACCCTTAAACCTTAAACCCTAAATCCAATACTTTAAACTCTAAACTCTAAAGCCTAAACCCTAAACCTACAACCCTAAATCCTAAACCTTAAAAAACCCTAAATCTTAAACCCTAAAAAACCCTAAAACCTAAACCTTAACCGTAAACCCTAAACACTAAAAGCATAAACCATAAAATCCTAAGCCCTAAACACTAAACCCTAAACACCAAATCGAAAACCCTAACCCTAAACCCTAAACCCTAAACCCCAAAACCATAAATCCCAAACCCTAAACCTAAACATAAAGTAACTAAATAAATTAGAAAATAAACCTAAACCCTAAAACCTAATAAACCTAAATGTAAACCTAAACCCTAAGAATGGGCAGAACCTTGACAACAAGAACATCACCACAACCGTGCCCGCCTAGATCTAGATTGGAGCGTAAACAGAGGTGGCGGTTATCACAGTGGTGGTGGGGGATTTGGGGGGTGCTAGTGGATATGGAGGTCGCGATCAGAGCAGTGGTGGTTATCGAGTTGGGAGAAGTGACAGAGGTTACAGTCGTGGTGGTAGCAGAGGGAGAGATCGGGGATATGATGGTGGATCCCACTGAGAGGTCGGTGGTTTTGATGGGAATTGGTGAACCAAGAATGAATGGTCGATGATCTACTACTTATGGAACTATGTCTTTAATAGATGATTCTAGTTTTCTAGGGTTTTGATTTGCTTTATGTGTGCTCATTTTTTATCTATGTCATCACTTGTTAGAAAACTTGGTGTGTTACTTGGTCAAAATCAAAAGAAGAAAATTGAATTTGTCTTTTGTTAAAAAAATAGAAACTCATACACCCTAAATTAAACCATGAACACTAATACTAAAACCATAACCATAAACCCTAGGCATTAATCCCTAAAAACACTAAACCCTAAACCATAACCCTAAACCCTAAAACCCTAAACCATAAACCCTAAATCCTAAACCCTAAACCTTAAACCCCAAACCCTAAACCTACAACCCTAAACCCTAAACCCTATACTAACCTTAAACCCTAAACCTTAAACCAAAAACCCTAAAAAGCTAAAACCTAAACCTAAACTAAATAAAACCATAAAAAAATAAATAAATAAACCTAAACCAAAATAAAAAAAATAAAAAGATAAACTAAAACCTAAACTTAAAATAAAAGTAAAAACTAGATTAAAATAAAATAAATAAAAAGCTAAACTAAACTAAAAAAATAAAAAAACCTAAATAAAATAAAAACTAAACGTAAAATAAAAATAAATAAACCTAAAATAAAATAAAATAAAAACCTAAACCTAAAAAATAAAACAAAAAATTGAACCTAAAAATAAAAAAATAAAAGCTAAATGCTAAACTAAAAAAAAAAAAACCTAAACCTAAAATAAAAATAAAATAAACCTAAACCTAAAAAAAGAAAGCTAAATTAAAATAAATAAAACCTAAACCTAAACCTAAAATAAACTAAACCTAAACATAAACTAAATAATATAAAATAAATAAAAAATAAACTTAAGCATAAAAAAAACCTTAAAAAAACCTAAAACCTAAACTTAAAAAATAAAATAAAAACCTAAACCTAAACCTAAAAATAAAAAATAAAACTAAACTAAAAATAAACTAAACCTAAACCTAAACCTATAAAATAAACTAAAATAAAAAGCCTAAAGTAAAATAAATAAATCTAAAATAAGTAAACTAAACTAAATAAAAATAAAAATAAACTTAAATAAAAATTAAAAATAAAATAAACATAATTAAATACAAATTATACTTAATAAACTAAATAAACCTAAACCTACTAGTTTACATAATTAAAAAAAATTAAAAAAAAATTTAAAAAATAAAAAAACCTAACCCTACACCCTAAACTCTAACCCCTAAAACCTTAAACCATAAACCCTAAACACTAATCCTAAACTTTAAACCCTAAACCCTAAAACCTACAACCCTAAACCTTAAACCCTAAATCCCAAACCCTAAACCGTAAACCATAAACCGTAAACCTTAAACCCTAAACCCTAAAACCTAAAACTCAACCTAAATTAAATAAAACCTAAAATAAAATAAAAACTAAACCTAAATAAAATAAAATAAAATAAAATAAAACTAACTAAAAACTTAACTAAACTTAAACCTAAACTAAACCTAAACCTAAACTCCTAAATCTAAAAAATCCTAACCTTAAACTAACTCCTAATTAAACTTAAACTTAAACTAAACTTAAACCTAAACTTAAACTAAACTTAAATAAAACCTAAACCTTAAACCTAACCTTAACTCTTAAAACTATAAACCTAAACTCTAAACTAACCTAAACTAAACTTAAACCTTAAAATCCCTAAACCTAAACTAACCTAAACCCTATCCTAAACCTTAAACCTAAACCTAAAATATTAAACCTAAACCTAACTCCTAAACCTAAGACTAACCTAAACCTTGCTAACCTAAACCTAAACCTTAAACCTAAATACTAAACACAAATCTAAACCCTAAACCCTAAACACTAACCTAAATCCTAAACTCAAAACCTAAATCATAAATTCCTAAACCCTAAAACCTAAACTAAACCTAAACCTAAACCTAAAAAAAACCTAAACTATAAATAAAAAATAAAATAAATAAACCTAAACCTAAATAAAATAAAAAAATAAAAAAATAATAACCTAAACTAAAACCTTAACGTAAACCTAAAAATAAAATAAAAATAAAATAAACTAAATTAAAATAAATAAAAACCTAAACTAAACTTAAAAATAAAATAAACCTAAGAATAAAAAATCTAAATAAAATAAAACAAAATGTAATATAAAATAATTAACCTAAAATAAAATAAAATAAAACTAAATAAAACCTAAACCTAAAAAAAATAAACCAAAAATAGAACTAAAATAAATGAAAAATAAACCTAAACCCTAAACTAAATAAAATCTAAACCTAAAAAAAAAAAAAACATAAAACTAAACTAAAATAAACTAAA
The DNA here is from genome assembly GCA_021442155.1 of Cymbidium sinense. Classification (NCBI taxonomy): domain Eukaryota; kingdom Viridiplantae; phylum Streptophyta; class Magnoliopsida; order Asparagales; family Orchidaceae; genus Cymbidium; species Cymbidium sinense. The sequence goes on along the minus strand of JAKCPB010000726.1, from coordinate 72,206 downwards.
CTAAAATAAATAAAACTTAAAGCTAAACCTAAAATAAACTAAACCTATACCTAAACCTAAACTAAATAAAATAAAATAAACTAAAAATAAACCTAAAAATAAAATAAGGAATAAAACCAAAAAATAAGCCTAAAAAAACCTAAAACCTAAACCTAAAAAAATAAAATAAAAACCTAAACCCAAACCTAAAAATAAAAAATAAAACCTAAACCTAAAAAAAAAAAATAAAACTAAACTAAGAAATAAACCTAAACCTAAACCAAAACCTAAAAAATAAATAAAAATAAAAAGCCTAAACTAAAATAAATAAACCCATAATAAATAAACTAAACTAAATAAAAATAAAAAATAAAAAATAAAATAAATTAAAATAAATAAATAAAACTAACTAAACTAAAAAAACCTAAACCTGCAGTTTACTTAATGTAAAAAATAAAACATATAAAAAATAATAAATAAATAAAACCCTAACCCTAAACCCTACAACCTTAAACTAACCCGAAAGCCTAAACCTATACACCTAAACCCTAAACCCTAAATCCTAAAACCCTAAACCCTAAACCCTAAACCTAAACCCTAAACCCTAAACCCTAAACCCTAAACCCCAAAACATTAAACCCTAAATCCTAAACCCTAAAACCTAAACCCTAAACCCTAAACCCTAAACCCTAAACTTAAACCCTAAACCCTAAACCTAAACCATAAACTAAACCCTAAAACCTAAAAACCTAAACCTAAACTAAATAAAACCTAAAAATAAAATAAATAACAAAACCTAAACCTAAATAAAATAATAAAAAATAATAATAATAAACTCAACTAAAAGCTAAACCTAAACCTAAACCTAACTAAACCCCTAAACACTAAACCCTAAACCCTAAAACCTAAAATCCAAAACACTAAACCCCAAACCCTTAACCCTAAACCCTAAACCCTAAAACCTATAACCCTACACCTAAACCCTAAACCCCAAACTAAATTCTAAACCTTAAAACTAAATAATAAATCATAAACCCTAAAAACCTAAAACCTAAACCTAAACTAAATAAAACCTAAAAATAAAATAAATAATAAAACCTAATCCTAAATAAAAAAATTAAAATTAAATTGAAACCTAAACTAAAACTTAAACCTAAACCTAAATCTAAACCTAAACCTAAAAATAAAATAAACCTAAAAAGAAAAAACCTAAATAAAATAAAACCTAAATGTAAAATAAAAATAAAATAAACCTAAAATAAAATAAAATAAAAACTAAATAAACATCTAAACCTAAAAAGTAAACCTAAAAATAATTAAAAGTAAGACCTAAACCCTAAACTAAAAAAAACCTAAACCTAAAATAAATAAAATAAACCTAAACCTAAACTAAAATAAATAAAACCTAAACCTAATCCTAAAATAAACTAAACCTAAACCCTAAACTAAATAAAATAAAATAAACTAAAAATAAACCTACACCTAAACTAAAAAATAAACCTAAATATTCCTAAAAAAACCTAAAACCTAAACCTAAAGAAATAAAATAAAAACCTAAACCTAAAAATAAAAGAATAAAACCTAAACCTAAAAAATACATAAAAATAAAACTAATCTAAAAAATAAACATAAACCTAAACCTAAAAATATATACTAAAATAAAAATCTAAATTAAAATAAATAAACTAAAAATAAATAAATTAAACTAAATAAAAATAAAAAATAAACCTATAAAAAAATAAAATAATAAAATAAACTAAAATAAATAAAAAATAAACTAAATACCTACCAATTTACTTAATTTTTTTTTAAAACCCTAAATCATAAATCCTAAATCCTAAACCCTAAACCCTAAACCTACAACCCTAAACCAACAATCCTAAACCCTAGTCCCTAAAAAACCCTAAACTTTAAACTTTAAACCCTAAATCCTAAATTTTAAACCCTAAATCCTAAACCTTAAACCCTAAACCCAAAACCATAAAACACAAGACCGTAAAATCTAAACTAATCCTAAACCCTAAAAATACTAAACCCTAAGCCTAAACCATAAAACCCTAAGACCTAAACTCTAAACTAATCCTGAACCCTAAACCCAAAAGCCTAAACCCTAAGTTAACCTTAAACCCTAAACCCTAAACCCTAAAATCTTAAAACCCTAAACCCTAAAACCTAAATCCTAAATACCTAAAAACATAAACTAAACTAAATAAAACCTAAAAATAAAATATATATAAAAAAATCTAAACCTAAATAAAATAAAACAAAATAAAACTAAAACCTAAACTATAACCTAAACCTAAACTTGAAAATAAAATAAAATAAACTAATAAAAATCAACTAAAATAAAATTTAATAAAATGTAAACTGAACTAAAAAATAAAATAAACTTAAGAATAAAAAGCCTACAAAAAATTAAAAACTAAAGGTAAAATAAAAATAAAATAAACCTAAAATAAAATAAAATAAAAATTAATTAAAAACCTAAATCTAAAAAATAAACCTAAAAATAAATAAAAAATAAAATCTAAACCATAAACTAAAAAAAGGCATAAACCTAAAACAAAAATAAAATAAACAAAATGAAACAAGCCAAATCCTAAACTAAAATAAACTTAAAATAAAAACCTAAAATCCAAAAAGTAAACCTAAAATAAAAACCTAAAACCTAAACCTAAAATAAAATACTTAAACCTAAACTTAAAAAATATAATAAAAATAAAGCTCAACTAAAAAATAAACCTAAACTTAAATCTGAACCTCAAAAATAAACTGAAATAAAATACCTAAATTAAAATAAATTAACCTAAAATAAATAAACTAAACTAAATAAAAAATAAAAAATAAACCAAAATAAAAATAAAAAATAAAAGTAAACTAAAATATATAAAAAAATAAACTAAACATACTAAATAAACTTAAACCTACGAGTTTACTTAATTTTAAAAAAAAGAAAAAACCTTAAACCCTAAATCCTAAACCCTAAACCAACAACCCTAAACCCTAAACCCTAAAAATTGCTAAACCCTAAAACCTTAATCTTTAAACCCTAAACCCTAGACATTAAACCCTAAACAGTAAACCCTAACCCTAAACCCTAAACCCTAAACCCCAAACCCTAAACCTAAACCTAAAGTAACTAAATAAATTAAAAAAAGTAAACCTAAACCCTAAACCTAATAAACCTAAACCCTAAGAATGGGCAGTACCTTGATGGTAAGAACATCACCGTCAACTAGGCTCAGTCTAGATCTGACGGTGGAGGCTAAGAGGTGGCGCACAGAAGTGGTGGTGGGGCTCTGAGGTACCGTATATGGAGGTGGTGGTCGAGTAGTGGAGGTGGTGGGAGGGGAGGATGGAGGTTATAGCCATGGTAGTTTAAGGAAGAGAGATTGGGGATACATGATGGATCCCACTACTGACAGCAGGTGGTTCTAATTGGAACAGAAACTAAAGAATGGCTAATGACATGCTACTTATGGAACTTTTTTTTTTAGTAGATGGTTCTAGCTATCTAGGGTTTTATTTACACTATCGCACATTTTTTATCTATGTCATGTCTTAGAAAACTTGGTGTGTTACTTGGTTGATGAAATCAAAAAGAAAAAATGTCAATCAATTTAAAAAATTAAACTCCCAAAACCTAAACTAAACCCAAACCCTAAACCTAAACCCTAAACTCCTAAACCCCTAAAAATTAAAAAAAAAAAAAAAAAAAAAACACTAACCCTAAAGCTAACCCTAAACCTTAAACCTACAACCCTAAACCCCATACACTAAAACCTTAAACCCTAAACCTAAAATCCAAAACCCTAAACCATAAACCCTAAACCCTAAAAACACTAAACACTAAAGCCTAACCAATAAACCATAAACTCTAAAACCCTAAACCCTAAACCCTAAAACCCTAAAACCCTAAAACATAAACCTAAAAAATCAAATAAAAATAAAACTCAACTAAAAAATAAACCTAAACTTAAGCCTAACCCTAAAAAAATAAAAAATAAACCCTAAACTAAAATAAATAAACTAAACTAAACTAAAATAAAAAATAAACCTAAATAAAATAAAATAAACTAAAATAAATAAAAAAGAACCTAAACCTACAACAACCTAAACCCTAAACCCTAAACCCTAAACCCTAAACCTTAAACCTAAACCATAAACCCTAAACCTTAAACCATAACCCTTCCTAAAACCCTAAATGATAAACCCTAAACCTCAATAAACCTAAATCCTAAACCCTAAACACCAAACCTTAAACCTAAACCTAAAGTAACTAAATTAACTAAAAAAAATAAACCTAAACCCTAAAACCTAATAAACTTAAACCTAAACCTAAACCCTAAGAATGAGCAGAACCTTGACAGGGAACATCATCCAACTTGGCCTTAGATCTGCAATCAAAGAGAAGGTGGAGGCGGCTATCACAAAGGTGGTGGGGATCTGATGTGGGTGGATATGGAGGTGGTGAGTAGTCATGGTTCCTGGTGGGAGGAGCAATAGAGGTTAGAGTCGTGATGGTGGTGGAGGGAGAGATTGAGGTTATGATGGTGGATCTCACTGAGAAGTGTGGTTTTGGTGGGGAACAAGAAACCAAGAATGATCGATCTGAACTGCTGCTTATGGAACTATGTCTTTATAGTAGAGATGGTTCTAGTTATCTAGAGTTATTAATTTTACTTTAAGTGTGCTCATTTTTGATCTATATCGTCGCTTCTGTCTTAAACACATGGTGTGTTACTTGGTTGATGAAATCGAAAAGAATAATTTGTTATCTATTAAGAAAAAAAACCAAAAACCCTAAACCCTAAACTAAAACTTGAACCTAAACCTAAAACCTAAATCCTAAACCCTAAACCCTAAACCCTAAACTCTAAACCCTAAACACTAAAAATAAATAAAAAATAAAAAAAACCTAACCCTAAACCCTAAACCCTAAACCCTAAACCCTAAACCCTAAACCAAAACCTACAACCCTAAACCCTAAACCCCAAACCCTAAACCCTAAACCCTAATCCCTAATCCCTAAACCCTAAAACCTCAAAACCTAAACCTAAACTAAATAAAACCTAAAATAAAATAAATTAAAAAACCTAGAGCTAAATATAATAATAAAATAAAATAAAATAAAAACCTAAACTAAAACCTAAACCTAAACCTAAACCTATACCTAAAAATATAATAAAATAAAAAATACAAACTAAATTAAAATAAAATAAATAAAAACCTAAACTAAACTAAAAAAATATAATAAACCTTAAAATAAAAAACCTAAATAAAATAAAAACTAAATGAAAAATAAAAATAAAATAAAACTAAATAAAATAAAATAAAAACTAAATAAAGACCTAAACCTAAATAATAAACCTAAAAATAAATAAAAAATAAAACCTAAACCTAACACTAAAAAAACCTAAACCTAAAATAAACAAAATAAAATAAACCTAAACCTAATCTAAAATAAACTAAAATAAAATAAATAATACATAAACCTAAACCTAAAATAAACTAAACCTAAACCCTAAAATAAATAAAATTAAATTAACTGAAAAAAACCTAAACTTAAACTAAAAAATAAAATTGAAAAATAAACCTAAATTAATAACTTAATACTTAAACCTAAACCTATAAAAATAAAAACCTAAACCTAAACCTAAACTTAAAAATAAAAATAAAACCTAAACCTAAAAAATAAAATAAAAAATAATACTAAAAACATAAACCTAAACCTAACCTAAAATAAACTAAAATAAAATCCCTAAACTAAAATAAATAAACCTAAAATAAAAAAATAAACTAATAAAATAAAATAAAATAAAAAAAAAATTAAATTAAAAAAACATAACCCAATTGGTTTACTTAATTAAAATAAATAAACTAAAACTAACCCTAAACCTAAACTTAAAACCCTAAACCCTAAATAAAAAATAAAAAAATAAAATAAAAGATAAATAAAAAATACCCTAACCCTAAACTCAAACCCTAAATAAATCCCTAAAACCTAAACCAAAATAAACCCTAAACCCAAAACCTAAAACCCAAAACCCTAAACCCTAAACCAAAAAAATAAATAAAATAAAATAAAACCTAAACCTAAATAAAATATAACTAAAAAAATAAATATAAAATAAATAAACTAAACTAAAAAAACCTAAACCTAAAAAAAAATAAAATAAAATCAAACTCAAAAAATAAACCTAAACCTAAACATAAACCAAAACATAAAACTAAAATAAATAAACATAAACAAAATAAAATAAACCTAAAATAAATAAACTAAACTAAATAAAAAATAAAAAATAAACCTAAATCTAAAATTTAAAAAACCCTAAACCTAAACCTAAAACCATAAACCTAAACCAAAACCTAAACCTAAACCCTAAAACCCTAAACCAAACCTAAACCATAAACCTAAACCTAAACCCAACCTAAACCTAAACCTAAAACCTAAACCTAAACCAAAACCTAAGCAATATGTAAATAAACTAAAATAAATCCACTACTAAATAAAACTAAATAAGAAAAATAACTAAACTATAAATAAAAAAAATATCTAAATCCTCAGATCTAAAATAAAAAAATAAATGAAAAGAAGAAATAAATTAAAAAAACCAAACCCTAAAGCTAAACTAAAATCTAACCTAAACCTAAACCTAAACTAAACTAAAAAACCCTAAAAAAAACCTAAACCCTAAACACTAAACCTAAAATAAACCCTAAACCATAAAAAATAAAAAAATAAAAAATAATACTAAACCCTAAACCTAAACTCTAAATCCTAAATTAAAACCCTAAACTTAAACCAAACTAAAACCTAAACCTAAAACTCTAAACCCTAAACCTAAACCTAAAACTAACCCTAAACCATAAACCTTAAACCTAAACTTAAAATAATAAATCTAAAAACTAAACCTCCCTAAAACCTAAAATAAATAAACCTAAATCCTAAAACTAACCCAAAACCCAAAATCCCTAAACCTAAAGCCAAAAATAGTAAACTCTAAACCTAAACCCTAAATAAAAAACCAAATCCTATATAAAATAAAAAAATAAAATAAAATAAAATCCTAAACTAAAACCTAAACCTAAATCTAAAAATAAAATAAAATATAAATAAAAAATAAACTAAAATAAAATAACTAAAAACCTGAACTTAACTAAAAAAATAAAATAAAATTTCTCTAGCTAATGTAGTGGAAAAGAAGAAGGAAGAGCCTTCTTAAACTGATGATGATTTTCAACTTGTTTGACTAAGCTTTTCCTTTATAAAATCAAATTTAATTGTCTCTAAGAGTTAAATCATTTTGTGAATAATATTTTGTGAATTTTTAATTGCATTTTATTTTATATTATTAGTTGTTAAAGGATAACAACTTATTTATTTGGTAATCTTGTTATGGAATCATTTGAGTTTTTTTTAAAATAAACCCTAAACCCTAAACCCTAAACACTAATCTTAAACCCAAAATCCTAAACATCAAACCCTAAACATAAACCTAAAGTAGCTAAATAAATTTAAAATAAACATAAACCCTAAAATCAAATAAACCTAAACCTAAAACTAAACCCTAGTAAAACATGATCATCACATCAACCAAGCCGCTTGCTAAAGTGATAAATTTATCATAAATGGTGGAGGATCCGAGGTGCCGTGGATATGGAGGTGGTCCAAGCAAAATGGTTTGGATGTGGGAGGAGCAATGAGGACCCATGGTGGTGATGGAGGGAGAGATCTGATACATGGTGGATCTGCTACTGAGAGATGGAAAGAGAAACAAGAATGGCTTATCTGACTAGCTTATGGAACTATGCCTTTACAAGAGAGATGGTTCTGTATATAGATTTTGATTTTCTATCCGTGTGTTTCATTTTGATCTATGTCATCACTTGTGTCTTAGAAACTTGGTGTGTTACTGAAAATCAAAAGAAGAAATGTTGAATTTGAATTTGTTCTCTATTAATAAAAAACATAAAAAACCCTAACCTAAACTAAAACTAACCCTAAACCTAAAACTAAACCCTATACCCTAACCCTAAAAAAAAAGTAAAAAATAAAAAAAAAAACCCTAACCCTAAACACTAAACATAAACTAAACCAAACCATAAAACCTAAACCATAAACCTTAAAAGCCTAAACCCCAAACCCTAAACCCAAAACCATAAATCCTAAAATCCTAAAACCCTAAACCCTAGACCCTAAACCATAAAAATAAATAAACCTAAACTTAAACTAAAGAAAACCTAAAAATAAAATAAATAAAAAACTTAAAGCTAAATAAAATAATAAAATAAAGTAAAATAAAACCTAAACCTAAAAGTAAAAAAAAATAAAAATAAACTAAAAAAAAATAAAATCTAAATAAAACCTAAACCTAAAAATAAACTATAAAATAAATAAAATAAACCTAAACCCTAAACTAAAATAAACCTAACATAAAATATAAATTAAACTAATCCAAAACTAAATAAAATAAAATTAACTAAATAAACCTAAACCTAAACTAAAAAAACAAAATAAAATAAACCTAAATAAACACCTAAAACATAAACTTAAAAAAAATAAAAATAAAACATAAACCTAAACCTAAAAAATAAAAAAAATAAAACCTAAAACTAAAAAATAAAAAATAAAAAAAAAACTCAACTAAAAAACCTAAACCTAAATCTAAAAAATAAAATAAAATAATAAACCTAAACAAAAATAAAAAAATCTAAAAAAAATAAGCTAAACTAAATAAAAATAAAAAAAATAAACCTAAATATAAATATAAATAAAATAAACTAAAAATAAATATAAAATAAACTAATAAATAAGTGGTTTACTAAAAAAAAAAAACTAAACCTTAAACATTAAACCTAAAAATAAAATTAAAGACCCTAACCCTAAACCGTAAACCTTGAACCCTAAACCTACAACTCTAAAACCCCTAAACCCTAAACCCTAACCCTAAACCCTAAACACTAAAACCCTAAACTCTAAAACCCTAAACCCTAAACCCTAAACCCTAAACTCTAAAACCTTAACCCTAAAAAAACCTAAACTCAAAACCTAAATATAAAATAAAATAAAACCTAAACCCTAAATAAAAAAAATTAAATAAAACCCAAAAATTAAACCTAAAACCTAAAATTAAAATAAAATAAAAATAAAATAAACTAAAATAAAAAATTAAAACCTAAACTAAAAAAATAAAAAGAAACCAAAGAATAAAAAACCTAAATAAATAAACTAAATGTAAATAAAAAATAAAATAAACCTAAATTAATATAAAATAAAACTAAATAAAACCTAAACCAAAAAAAACTAAACCTATAAATAAATAATAAATAAAACCTAAACCTAAACTAAAAAAAAAAAAATAAACCTAAATAAAATAAAGAAAATAAAATAAACTCAAAACCTAAACTAAAATAAACTAAATTAAAATAAATAAAACCTAAACCTAAACTTAAAATAAACTAAACATAAAGTTAAACCTAAACCTAAATAAAAAATAAAATAAATAAACCTAAACCTAAACCTAAAATAAACTAAACCTAAACCTAAACCTAAATAAATAACATAAAATAAACTAAAATAAACATAAACCTAAACTAAAAATAAACCTAAAAATAAACAAAATAAAAAAAACTAAACCTAAACCTAAAAAGAAAAATAAAACCTAAACCCAAACCTAAAAAATAAAAAACCCAAACCTAAAATAAATAAAATAAAATAACTAAAAAATAAACCTAAACCTAAACCTAAAAAAATAAAGTAAAATAAAATCCTAAACTAAAATAAGTAAACCTAAAAATAAATAAACTAAACTAAATAAATTAAAAATAATAAATAAAAATAAAATAAACTAAAATAAATAAAATAACTAAATAAACCTAAACCTATAACTAAAAAAAAACAAAACTAAACCCTAAAATCTAAGCTAAACCCTAAACCCTAAACCTAAACAAAACTAAACACTAAACCTAAACCTAAACCCTAAACCCTAAACCTAAAAAAACCTAAACACTAAACCCTAAACTTAAACCCTAAACTAAATCCTAAACCCTAAACCCTAAAAGCATAAACCCTAAAAGCCTAAATAAACCTAAACCTGAGCTAATTTTATGAAAGGTGATCTAAAGAAGTCTACAAAATTAAAATATAAACAACTTGGTCTACCTATTGATGTTGTGGTTCCTCCAAAATAAATGGTCGGATCCTTCACTTCTTTCTTCTTCTCAACATCCCAACTAAGATAAAAAATACAAATTATCACTGGTGAGCTATTTAAATAAATAAATCCTAAACTCCTCGCTAAGATTAGGCCATTCTCTTATCCTTGTCAACTATGATGATGGTAAAAAATACCTCATAAGATGATCTCATAAAGTTTTAAATAAACCTAATGATCACTTCTCTCACATGCCCTCTCCTATCCCACTTTACTAACTACATGTTCATCAACGCTAAAAAGAATAAATTTCCACCGATTACACATACCCTAAATTAAAGTAAAAAAGATCCTAAAAATTTGAAACCTAATGCTACTCTACCTCTACTTTATAAAAGAGAAGAAAAACCTAAAAACTGATGATGATAAACCTACAAACTGGCCTAAAAATAAAATTTTATTGTCCCTAAAATTATTTTATAAACACTAAATTTTAAATTGCATTTTATTTTATCCTAAACTATAAAATAATGTCTAAATTTCCTATTAAATCATAGTTAAAAAACCATAAACCCTAAACCCTAAACCCTAAACCTAAACCTAAAATAACAAAATAAATTAAAAAATAAACATAAAACCTAAAACCTAATAAACCTAACCTAAGAATAACCTATAAAACATCATAAACTACCTAACCAATAAAAAATAAACTATAAATAAAAAAATAAAAAATAAAATCTATAAAGAATACCTAAACTAAAAAATAATAAATCCAAGATCATATAAAAAGAAACTAAAGAATAATCTAAAGCTAAACTATGTATATAAATAGATGGTTCTAATATAAATTTGCTCTAAATCTAATAAAACTAATAAAATAAAAGAAGAAATGTTGAAAAATAAAAAAACTAAAAACTAAAAAAAACTAACCTAAATAATAAATAAAATAAAAATAAATAAACTAAATAAACTAATAAACTAACCTAAATAACTTAACCCTAAACCTAAACTATAAAACCCAAACCTAACCTAAAACCTAAAACCTAAACTAAATAAAACCTAAACTACTAAACCCTAAACCAAAAAACCTAAACCTAAATAAATAAAATAAAATAAATAAAAAACTAAACCTAAATAAATTAAAAAATAAAATAAAAATAAAAAAAAAAAATAAAATAAAAAACCTAAACAAACTAAAAAATAAAATAAACCTAAAATAAAAAAAAAACAAAATAAACTAAAACTAAACATAAAAATAATAAAATAAACCAAAAAATAAAATAAATAAAAATTAAATAAAACCTAAACCTAAAAAAATAAACTAAAAAAAATAAAAAATTAAACCTAAATAAAACTAAAATAATTAAACTTAAAATAATAAAAATTTAACTAAAATAAAATAAACTAAATTAAAATAAATATAACCTAAACCTAAACAAAAAAAATAAATTAAACCTCAATCTAAACCTAAACTTAAACCTAAACTAAATAAAATAATATAAACTAAAAATAAACCTAAACCTAAACTGAAAAATAAAATTTAAAAATAAACCTAAAATAAAAACCTAAAACCTAAACCTAAAAAAATTAAAATAAAACCTAAACCTAAACCAAAATAAAAAATAAAACCTAAACTTAAAAATAAAATAAAATAAACTCAACTAAAAAATAAACTAAACTTAAACTTAAACATAAAATAAACTAAAATAAAACCTAAACTAAAATAAATAAACTAAACTAAATTAAAATAATAAATAAACCCAAATAAAAATACTAAAATAAATAAAAAAAACTATAAATTAAATAAGTTTAAACCTAATAAAAATTTAAAATAATAAAATAAACCTTAAATCATAAACCTAAACCCTAAACCCTAAAATAATCCCTAAACCTAAAACTTAAAAATACAAGATTAACAACCCTAAATAAAATAAGCCCTAAACCCTAAACCCTAAATTAAACCTAAACCTCTAAACCTAAAAAAATCCTAAAACCAAAATAAACCTAAACCTAACCTAAACCCAGCCTAAACCTAAACCTAAACCTAAACTTAAAGTATCTAATAAATTATAAAATAAACCTAAACCCAATCCCTAAGAATGGGCAAAACCTAATGAGAACTCACCATCAACCGTGCTCATTCTAGATTTGGTGGTGGAGGCAACAGATGGCAATTATCAAAGTGGTGGTGAGGGATCTGGAGGTATGGATATGGAGGTGGTGATCGAGCAGTTGGTAAGGAGGGATGAGCTACTGCCCATGGTGATGAGGGAGAGATCGGATAGGATCCACCACCGAGAAATGGTTCTGAGGGAACTGGAGAAACCAAAGAACAACGAATGATCTACCTTATGGAACTATGTCTACTATAGATGGTTCAAGTTTTCTAATGTTTTGATTTGCTCAATGCATGCTCATTTTTATATGTCACCTGTGTCTAAAACATGGTGTTACTTGGTAATAAAATTGAAAAAGAAGAAATGTTGAATCTAATTTTATTCTCTATTAAAAAAACCAAAAATCCTAAACTCTAAACTAAAACCTAAACCTTAAACTTAAAATCTAAATCGTAACTCTTAAACCCTAAAAATAGAATAAATAAAAAATAAAAAAAATAAAAAAACCTAACCCTAAACCCTAAACCTACAACCCTAATCCTAAACCCTAAACCCTAAAACCCTAAACCAGAAATCCAAAACCCAAAACCCTAAACCCTTAATGCCAAAAGCATAAACACTAAAACCCTAAACCCTAAATGTCGATTGAGCTAATTTTTATTTAAGGTGATCTTAAAGAAGTTAGCGAAGAGGTTGCAAAACTAAGTTGGTGCTCACATGTTGGTCTTGTTGCACCTATTGATGTTGGTTCCTCTAGAAACATTGGTATAGATCCTTCACATACTTCTTTCTTAGGATCTCAACATCCCAACTAAGATGAACAAGGGTATGAAATTATCCTCTTTGGTGATTAGCATAAGATGGGATCCTCAAAGGATGCTCTCCTTACTAAGCTTGGGATTAGCCATTTTTTTTATGGTTTGTCATCCATTCTGTGTATGATGATGGTTCAATGTTCATTCTGTGCTTGACCTCATTGAAGATGATCTCATCAAAAGTTTTCAACATGCCTTTCAATGATCACTTCTCTCTCACTAGCCCTCTTATCCCAAACCTTACTATAGCACCACATGTTCATCAACCCTTACAAGAATGTCCTCTCCATCATGATTGCCAATGATTACACATACCCACAAGCTGAGAAGGTTAAGAAGTATTTGAAGGGTCCTAGTAAATTTAATGTGGCTATGCGGTGCTTCGCTTCCTCGCTTCTCTCCATGTGGAAGAGAAGAAGGAAGAGCCTACTGAGAAATCTGATCATGATATGGGTTTCGCCTTATTCGACTAAGCTTTGTTGGCCTTCTATAAAATAAAATTTTATTGTCTCAGAGTTAAATCATTTTGTGAAATATTTTTTGTGAATTTTTATTAAATTTTATTTTATCCTATTTTATTTATTATTATAGGATAATGTCTTGTTTGATTTAGTAATTTCTTGTTTGTATGGAATCATTTGAGTTAAAAAAAATAAAATAAAAGCCCTAAACCTAACTATAAACCCAAACCCTAAACCTAAACTAAAGTAACTAAATAAATTAAAAATAAACCTAAACCCTAAAACTTATAAACCTAAACATAAACCTAAACCTAAACCAAACCTAAACCCTAAATAGAACCATATAAACATATTTTTAAACCCAAGTTAAAAATAGACTTGTTGATTTTGAATAGTAACCATCCTCATATTGCTAACAAACTATAAATTGAGATCTCCTTTTTACATGAAGATCTACTTGGAACTTCATATATGATGTAGAGGATGGAACTATGTTGTCTTCAAGTATCCATTATCTACCAAACAAAATATAGATGTATTTGAATAATGTGAAACTATTTTGTCTTTATCATCTATTAAATAATTATGGATCCCATCCTGGACTCACTTTTGGAGTGCAAATTAAATCTTTCCATTAGAATTAGAGAACCAAAACTTCCTGAGTAATAAATAAATTAAATAAATATACCCAAAACAAATAAACTAAACTTAATTAAGAATAAAAATAAACCTAACAAATAAAATAAACTAAAATAAATAAAAAATATATACTAAATATATTTAAACTTACCGTTTGCTTAATCCTAAACCCCACCCTACCCTAAACCCTAAATTCCCACCAAAACTAAACAAACAATCTAAACTTAAACCTTCAACCTACAACCCTAAACACTAATAATTAGGTAAACACTAACCTAAGCCTAAAGACTTAGAAGGTTAACCATAGATTAGGTTATGCCTCAAGGATTAGGATAATCTACCTACCCTTCAACCCAAAACTAATCCATGTTCACCTTCTCAAACCAAACCTCAAGTTCAATTCAAACATGAAATTCAAATCCAAATCCAAACCCAAATTCCAAAACCAAATGATTGAAGGCCATGATCAAATCCAAACTTGAAACCCTTCCTAAGCCATATGACCTATCCCATGGACTCAGCCAAATCTTAATACAAATCAATCCAAAATAAATTGATTTTCTCATAATCAATTTATATCTTCAATCATATTCCTAAATATAAATCAAATCTACATTCAAATGATCAAAACTAAATCCAACTAAATCAAAACCCATCCTAAGCCATATGACCAATCCCATGGACTTAGCTAGATCTTAATCCAAATCAAGTCAAACTCAATTGATTTACTCATAAATCAATCAAAATTTTAATCATCTTCATAAATGTAATGAAACATACATTTAAATCATCAAAACTAAATCAAACCAAATCACAATCCAAACTGCCACACATGACCCAACCCCATGGACTTAGCCAAAATTCTTTATTCCAAAACCCAAATTCAATTGATTTTCTCATGAATCAATCATACCTTCAATCATATTCACAAATATAAATGAAATCTACAATCATCAAGCCAAACCAAAATCAACCCAAGTCAAACCCAACTTAACCATTTAACTTGAAATGTTCAAATGAACCAAAACCCATTTGAACCCAAGCCAATTGCAATTGAATTTATATATCAATCCCAAATCCATATATATAAACTCAACTAAATCAAACTCAACCCAAAATAAAACCAATTAAACCAAATTGGTCCACTTGACCCAAAGTGGCCAATTTGACCTATTTGAAAAGTTCTAATCCTACCCGCTTGAACCAAGTCCATCAAAACCTCTCATCATGATTGTTGATCACCCTAGGTTGATCAATTACCATAAATTGGGTCAAACCAAGTCAACTTGGTCATTTGACCAAGTCAACCCTTAACCCATATTAACCCAAACTAGCCAAATTGCAACCTAAGCCAAATCAAAATCAATATTTGAATATGACTTGACCTTCAATTGATTCAAACATAACCCAGTTGGCCCTCTTGACCCAAGTTGACCCAAATTGACCTAAAGACAAAATTGGGTCAAATCAAAATAAAACCAAATTGATTATGACCAATGGCTCACATCATTCCAAATTGATTGAACTTGACCAAAGCCATGATTGGACCCAATTGAACCACAATTGACCTACCCAGCAAAGTGACCTAAAGGTTCAATTTGGCTTAAATTAAACTAAATCCAAATTAATTAAAATCAAAGCCTACAATCATCTTCAATTGGTTAACTAAACCAAAATCAACTCCCAACCCAAGACAATTTGGCCAATTTGGTCAAACAACAATTTACATTTGACCCAAATGAATTCAAATGAGCCAAAATCAAATCTAAGCCAAACTAAACCAAACCAATTGAACCAAAACATCCCAAATGATCATATGAACTTCCAACCTTTGTTTGACCCAATTTGACCAATTGGTCAACTTGACCAACTTAACCCAATTTGACCTAAATGAGTCAAATTGATAAACCTAACCAAATCAACTCCAATTGACTTAGAATTTAGGCTAGCCCACTTTTGGCTCATTTCAAATCTTCCTAAATCAATTCCAATGCCAAATGATCATTCTACCCTTGGTTCAAGGGCATCACCTGAGATAAATCACCCATATAAGTGGTCATTTCCATTCCTTGACCACTTGGTACTCTCCTAATGGTCCACCTAGGCCAAGATGACCCAAGGGATTATTAGGTTGGCCATGACCCATGGGAGGTGAAATCACCTCACCCTTCCCATTGGAGCATTTGAAACCCATAGGACACCCATGATCCTTCCTTGCCAGCAACCTCCACACCTTTAACTAACCAAGCTGAGCAAACTCACCTCCTCCTACCACCCATGACTCCCTGAGATGGCTAGATGACCATTAGAAGCCAAACTCGAACCCACCATTCGATCAAGATGAAAGGGGTATACACCCTCTCATTTCCACTCAAACACACACACATAAATCATTCCAAAGAACCCTAGCTACAAGATGAGAGAGCCAAGCTCCCAAGCTCATTCCTCGATCAAAATGCCATTCCCATCCATCCTAAAATAGACACTCCCATTTGACTTCTCCATTTCTCCATCAAACTCAAATTAACTTTGCATACTTTCCCTACATCAAGACGAGTCATCTCCCAAGCTTGAGCAAGGTGGGACTTGATCAAAGTTGACCTCCAAATCATCGCTTGTTTTTCCAAAACATCAATTGATCCAATTGCTTCATCTCCACTAGATGAAGCTTTCAATCGAGATACTATCTTGAGCTCTAGTGAGGTATGCTTCCAAAATATCCTTAGGCAAAATGGGTTGGAGCTTTTGAAGAAAACTTGCATCTCATGTGATCTTGATCGATCCCTTCAATCAATGTCGGAAGGTGTGGGATCCTTTGGAGTTGATCCAACCTGTAAGCTCATCAAGTGAGCAATGGAGGAGGACTCCATTCTCCTCACTCGCATGATTAGATCATGCACCATCCATTTCCCATGATCAAAATGGATGGTTGTGATTAGATCTAGATCAACTGATTTAATCCTATTAAGCTATGGGATTAATAGTTATCATCTGATCTTAGATTGAACGAGAAAGCACACCGCCACCGCCAATGCTAAGTAAGTTTTAAGTAGCCAATCCCATGATACCATGGAAAGCACGTCGCCATGTGGTGCCAATAGATTAGGCTTTAATTAGCATAATTAATCATTTTTAATGGCTAAAACTTCTAAAAAATCATAAATCAATCATAAAGAAATAAAAATGTAAATAAATACTCATTTTAAAGGTATTTTAGAGGAGAATTAATTAAAATGATCTTAACTAATTTTGAATAGTAATTAGTTTAATTATAAAATTAATTAGATTAATTACTATTTAATTATTTGAGCAATTAATCCCTTTTATGGGTTAATTTAATGGGATGACCTCACCTCTATGATTTTCTTGGGATTTATTGCTTAATTAAGAAAATTGAGTAACTAAACCTTAACTACTCTTTAAGTTAATTAATGATTAATTAATGTCATAAATAGTAATAAATTGGTTAATTTAGTATATTAATCATTGTTCATAAGTAAGTAAACTAAAGAATAGGGTTGGGACCCCTTTTAATAAGTTCATTTCATCCTTTTTTTTAAAAATGAAATTAATTAATATTTAACTTATTAATTAAATCACTTAATCAAATTAAAATCATAATCACATCAGACCTTAATTAATTAAATCATGGGGTAGGTCTTTAGGTGTTTAATAACCAAAAGGAGTTTAATGAAATTATGGTTAGTCCACATGTGGGAAAACCATAAGAGTAATTAATTAAGTCCCTTAATCTAATTAACTATTAATCATGAGCCAATTGCATTAGGCCCTTTTATTTCCTAGATCATTGCAAGTTTATTTTCCATGCATGTTGGCTCATATTATTTAGTTAATTACTTTAGACATAGTAAGGGTAATTAATTCATCTAATTAAGGGTTCAACTTAATTAACCCATAAAATCAACTTAATTACATTTCCTTAAATTAAATCAAATCAATAATGGGAATGGGTTTAAAACAAGTGATGATTTCTCTTCCTTCTTTAAATCAAATCAAATCCAAAACTTAATTAATAAAGAAGCTTTGGTTTGCTTTAAATAATCTTATTTGATTTGATTATCCTTAAGAACTACTTTGGTTGAATGAATCACATGCTTATATTTTATTGTCTTTCCAATCATGTTAATGTCAAATTCATGCATCCATCTTTTCAAAATCAAGTAAAACAAAATGGATTTCCTTTATGTAAGCTTGCATGTTGATATAATTTATAATATGCATGGCTATTATCACTATTAAATCCAAATGTATTTTCAAAAGCTTATAAATGAATAATAATATGTGTTATGATGCTAGTTATAAGTACATAAGAAATGCATGTGCTTATTAGCTTAAGTGTATGAATATTTCTCTTTCATATCTTGAATGGTAATGGGTATGAAATTTATGAGGCTTTGATTACCTCACTTCCTGGTTTAACAATGTCAATGCACCCATTTTATTTCATTCTTATGTATTTCTAAAATTTGATAGAGTTTAATTCATATATATATATATATATATATATATATATATATATATATATATATATATATATATTCAATAAAAAATACATTCTTTGCATGGTTTTCTTTCCCTCATTTATGTATACATCCATGTGTGTCCAAGAAAAGAAAGTATATAGTTTGGACATCTCAGGAATATGAGGCTTTAGTCCCTAAGGAGGTCATTTGATTACCTCCTCGTTTAATAATGACATGTACTTGCCTATATCTTTGTACATGTATATGTATATGTGATTTGTGAATGAAAATCCCATTTTACATTAAAATTGCATGCATTCATAATTGACTAAGTGGTTGAATTAATTAGCCATATGATTTGGAGCTTACTTCCTATGTTCATGTATATGAATTTACATATGTTTGAATGCAAATGGGTATATAGTTTGGACATCCAGAATACTGAGGTTTTAGCTACCAAGGAGTTCATTTCATTACCTCACTTCTAGTTTAACAATGGCACATGCCTATTTAATTTCATTCTTATGTCCTTTTGTATTAGAATTTGGATAAAGTTTTAAATTAATATGTTTAAATAATTCAATCAAACAAAATATAAATTCTAAACATACACATACATTCATCATTTAAGTGTGCTAAAATATGTTGCATGTATGGATACACTTAGATTAAATCATATGCATGTTACATGTGATGGAATGGAATGATTTAATATATGTCATGTGGTAGTAATTCAATTAAATTAATCTTAAGATGCCTTTCATTTTGAATAGGATTATTTAAAGTGAACCTAAACTTAGGATTAGTTAAACCATTTAATAAGCCATTCACTAAAGAGAACTAAATCAAATTAATAAACTTTAGAAAGTGACTTAAGGTAGGGATGAAAGAGGGCAATCCTCTTTTCCTCTCTTTATAACACTTAGTTCCTAAGTGTAATCAAATGAAACAAAAGAAAACACAAATTAAAATTCTCAAATCAATTAAACTACTTCAAGTGAAATCAACCTTTCATATTAAATTGAATCCTTCTACACTTAGAAAATACAACACTAATGCCTAACAAGACTTACCACAAAAGCCTTAATACACACATTAGAATTAAGTCACCACTTCTAGCACTAAGTTAGGATAGTGTATGATGTGATGTATGTTTTATTTTATGATGTATTTTTTAGATTAGATGTTAGGGTGTATGCTTCATAGACGAAGTTAGCCAATATTAGTAATCATGTTTTCTGCAGGGATTATGCTTAAGGGATGCTTAAAAATAAATGTGAATGCTCTTTTGTAGGTTGCTTAAATCCAAGCATAATCCAAGTTAGGATAGGGCATAGTTACCATCTATGGTGCTAAGTTCAAATTATAAATACAACTACTTGGGATTATATGTATATTTAGCTAACCTCTATTTTGCGTATAGTTAGATTTACTTTTCCCACATAAATGTAATTTTCAATAGGAATTAGGATTAGTGTGGGTAATTAGGATGAATAGTGGCCAAAAGGCTTTTATCTTGGGTGCCCCAGTGATGCCTTTGAAGCACCCATCCAAATCAAAGAAGGAACCAAATCAAATGAAGATATGAAGAAAAAAGACCCTCATAGTATTTAATACAATTATAATTATTCTTTCATATTCTAGGTTGTATAAAGGTAGAGCTCACCCATCTTTTCTCTCTCTCGTTATGGCACTGATCGCACCATCCTTTTATTATTTTATGATAGTTTATATAATTATTTGATGTTATGTTTACATTGTGCATTAGATGTGCTTTTCATAGTTTCTTAAATAATTAATGCTTTAATGTGGCTTGGATATTAGCTCTTAGATAAAATAAAACCTAAATAAAAATAAAAAATAAAACCTAAACTAAAATAAAAATAAAAAAACCTAAACCTAAAAATAAAATAAAATAAAACTCAACTAAAAATAAACCTAAACCTAAAAAATAAACTAAAATAAAATTTGAATCAAATAAAGAGGCATTGAATTGAGAGTGCTTTTAAAAATAGTGAGCCTACCACCAAAGGAAAGCAAATGGAATTCAAGCAAATTTTATTTAAATTTTTTTGAATTAACTTATCAAAAGATGGGATCATTCCAAGCCTTTAAAGAGAGGAGCACCCAAGTACTTTAGAGGTAAGTGTTGATGTTTAAAATTAGTGATATGCAAGATTTGATTGATTTTATTATTGGAGATATGAGAGGAAGTGATAAAATAGCTTTTGTTATCATTGATAGAAAGGCCACTTTCTCTACCAAATTTATTTATAAAATTCTTGAGATTCTTGATATGATAGAAGCATTGCAAAAAATAATGAAATCATCTACAAAGTCAAGTGGGAAATAGAAGACCACCAAGAGTTTTGTAGTACATACAAGGATTATTTAAGAATAAATCATCGATGATCATAGATAAGTACTCAACAGTGATCATAAATAAAGCCAGAGATAAAGGATCCCTTTGTCTTAAGCCATGGGAAGAGGGAAAGAAACCCAAGGTTTCCCCATTAAGAAAAATAAAAAACTAGGCATTATTAATACAATTTTTAATAAAATAAATAAATTTATTA
Source organism: Cymbidium sinense (assembly GCA_021442155.1). Classification (NCBI taxonomy): domain Eukaryota; kingdom Viridiplantae; phylum Streptophyta; class Magnoliopsida; order Asparagales; family Orchidaceae; genus Cymbidium; species Cymbidium sinense. Next base: position 50,978 of record JAKCPB010000726.1, on the reverse strand, counting down.
GAAAAACCAAATAAATTTAGAATATGGAAAAGAAAATCCCAAGAGATGTTGTCAAAGGATTTGGTAAAATTTACTTTAAAAAGAATTTTGCCACCTCTATTCTTGGCATCAAGATCATGAATTAATTCTTTGGCAAGTAAAATATTATCATAAATAGATCTACTTCTAACAAAACTTGTTTGTTTGAGAGAGATAGATCTATTAAGTAAAGGACTAAGATTGGTGGTAAGAATTTTGGAAATCAACTTATTAAAGAAGGTGTAATGACTAATAGGTCTAAAATCACACTCCAATAGTCTGGATTATCTTTCTTAGGAATGAGAATAAATAGAAGTACTAGAAAATATCTAGGAAAAGGATTACCATTAAAAAAATCAATCATAGCCTCAATCAAATCATTTTTAATGATAAACCAACATTTTGAAAAATTGAGTAGTGAAACCTCACCAGCAAAAAATCTATGTTCATGCTATTAAGAACTTTAAAATTTCATCTTCATTAGGTACAATGGTAAGCAAATCATTATCATCATTAGTAATAATAGGAATCAAATGTGGTTTAGAAATAGCTTCATAAGAGAAATTCTTATTAAGCATATTTCTAAAGTAATTAATAATAGATTCCTTGATATCATTATTCTATGTAATCCAATCTACATTATTGTCTTTAATTTTGAATATTATTTAAAGCTCTCTATTTATTAATTAAAGCATGGAAATAGCTAGTATTCTATCATCACCATCCGTAATATTTTTACTAGCATCTTTATAAGTCTCTTCCATATTTTGGAAGTGAACAAGTTTATCTTTCGCCTTAGTTAGGTCCTTAATCTTAGAAGGATCATATATAACAGAGACTTCAAAATCATAAACCAATTTTTCCATATATTTAATATTAACAAAAGGGTTTTTAAAATAATGCTTGTTCCACCAATGCAAATTTTGTTTAAGTCTTTCAAGTTTAAACCAAAGGCAATTCATCCCCATAATCGAATTACTAGGATGCAAAAAAGCTTTCAAATTAATAGCCACAACATCAAAAAAAATCAATATGCTAAATCCACATGTTCTAAAATCTAAAAGGAGAGGAGTTTTTTAATCTATTAGAATTATCTTTAATAGAAACTAGAAGAGGGGCATGATCAGACAAGGTTCTGCTAAAATGAAAAATAGAAGTAATAGGCCACTAAGTAATCCAATGAGTATTAAAAAGGTTCCAGCTCAACCCTTGCCAAAGTCTAGAGTTTTGCCAATTATAATTAGAACCCTTAAAGACAATATCAAGAAAATTACAATCAAGGATCATATTGGAAAAATCTTCCATGGAATGAATATTGGGAGAGCAACCACAACTTCATTTAGAAGAGAATAAAATAGTGTTGAAATCACCACCAACAAACCAAGGTTTGTTGACCGAGGTAGAAAAATACCTCAAAATATCCCAAAGAAGATTTCTACTAGATCTATAAAAAGATGCATAAAAGAAAGCGCCCAACACACAATAGTCACCATAGGGTTTTAGGTTTAAGGTTTAGGGTTATTTTATTTTTTATTTTTTATTTTTTCTAAAATTAAATAAATTGGTAGTTTAATTTATTTAGTTTATTTTTTATTGATTTCAATTTATTTTATTTTCTATTTTTTAGGTTTATTTTATTTATTTTGATTAGTTTATTTATTTTAGGTTTATTTATTTTAGTTTATTATTTAGGTTTAAAGGTTAGGTTTACTAGTTTGATTTTATTTTTATTTTATTTTTTAGGTTTAGGTTTTATTTTTTATTTTTAGGTTTAGGTTTAGATTTTTATTTTATTTTTTAGTTTAGGTTTAGCTTATTTTAGGTATTATTTATTTTAGTTTAGGTTTAGGTTTATTTTATTTTTATTTTAGGTTTAAGTTTTTTTAGGTTTAGGTTTTACTTTTATTTTTAATTTTATTTTGATTTTTTTTATGTTTAGGTTTTATTTAATTTTTATTTTATTTTATTTTATGTTTAGTTTTTTATTTTATTAGTTTTTTTATTTTTAATTTAGTTTAATTTATTTTATTTTATTTTATTTAATATATTCTATTTTCTTTTGAGGTTTAGGTTTAGTTTATGTTTTATTTTATTTTACTATTTTATTTTATTTTGGTTTAGGTTTCTTATTTTTTTATTTAGCATTATTTTAGGTTTTAGCAAAGTTTAGGGTTTAGGTTTAGGTTTTTTAGATTTATTTGTAGGTTTCATTTTTAGTTTAGGTTTAGGTTTATTTTTAGTTTATTTTAATTTGGTTAGGGGTTTAGTTTTTTTAGGTTCAGTTAGGTTTTAGAGTTTACTTATTTTAGTTTAGGTTTAGATTTATTTTATTTTGTTTATTTTAAGTTTACATTTTTTTTTAGTTTGGGGTTTAGGTCATATTTTTTTTTTTTATTAGGTTTATTTTTAAGTTTGGGTTTTTGTTTAGTTTTATTTTATTTTAGGTTTATTTTATTTTTATTTTAAATTGTTTTTATGTTCATATTAATAATTTATTTTATTTATTTTATTTTAGTTTAGTTTTTTTTATATTATTTTATTTTAGGTTTAATTTAGGTTTAGTTTAGGTTTTATTTTATTTTATTTAGGTTTAGTTATTTATTTATTTATAATTAGTTAGTTAAGGCAGTTTTTTTTTTTTTTTTTGTAAACCCCATTTAGAATTTATTATAAAAAAGATTACAAGGTCCTTAAAGGGAACAAACTCAAACTTAAGAACTAAATCATGGGAGTAAATCCTATCTAGTAAACAAAAGCAAAGAAAAATAAAAGCAAAAAAAGATACAAATTGATTAACATAAGAAGCCAATGGAAGATTAGGTCCAATGCTAGATGTGAGAATGCATGAAACTATGGAGCAATAAAGAGGACAAAGAGAAGCACTTAAATAAAAGAAGTTAAGCTAAGGTAATAAAGACAAAATGATAACAAAAATATAATCGAGAATAATAGTAAAAGTGTGATAGAGAAGGCTTAGGCTCACCTGTTAAGGCGGATGCAAATATGAGCATCAAACTTTAGCAAAAGGTTACATCTTAAGAGCTACTACCAAAAATTGAAATCATCAGACCATCATGAAAATACCATTTGAAGAAGATCTTTTGAGCTTTAATACACCCATTAAATTCATATAAAGTAGAAGAAAGAGCGAAAGCGAGAATGGATAAGAGAATCCCATAAAATATGTCATCATATTAGGCCCCATGGCATGATAATAACAAATGAAAGAAAACCATCATTTTCAGGTCAACCATATTTTTAACCAGATCTAAGGGTTTACTAAAACCAGCAAGAAGACCCACCATAGAGAAATAGCAGAAAAGGTGAGGCAAAGGTAAGAAGCAATAAAAGGTCAGATGTAATACCTGCTAAAATCCAGTCAGGCAAATACAAAAGCATGGTATTAACTCCATCCCAAATATATATGACAATAATAAATATACAGTCTTGGTAAACAACCCACTAAACAACCCAGGGATATTTCCCAAAAAAGGAAGTCCATTAAATGTAAGTAATGCAGATATTAACAACCTCACTTGCGAAGTTAAAACCAAAGTGTAAGGAAGGATACCCCATAAATTAAGAGGTGCAGTCTATAGAGAAGAGATGGGAATACAACACATTAGAAGAAACAAGTAAAGGGCTGCTACCACAAATAATTCCAATAAAGACAATCAAAGATAACACCCGGAAGTTGCTTGGTAGCAAACTCAATAGTCTTATCATGGATAATAGGCAAGCTAAGTCCATTCATATAGAGTAAATAGTACATAGGTTAAAATCAAGTAAAAAAAGCATAATCATAATGATCTACACAATTTACAACTAGAGGGATAAAATAGAGAGGAGAATTAAATGTTGACATCAAAATAGTCAAAAAATCAAAAGGCAAGAAACAGCCAATAACCACAAAGACAACCTGCTGGACAACAACAACAACAACAACAACAACAAGCCATAATCCCACGAGGTGGGGTCAGCTACATGAATCCTTCATCTCCATTGTGTCCTATTATGTGTCAAATTCATTTAATTCAAGTATACTAAGATCATTTTTTATACATCTTAAAGTCTTTTAGGTCTACCTCTACCTTTCTTAACATAAGGTAAATCTAATGCATCTAATTCATCTACTCTCTAATTGGTCATTTACTTTATGTGGCCAAACCATCTAAGGTGACTCTCTCTTATCTACCATTGGGGCTAACTTTTCCCCTACTCATTTTGTAATCTATCTCTAGAGTAGCCACTCATCCACAGCATCCTCATCTCTAACATACTTAGTCTTATGCTTCTCTTTTATTGGCCACATTCTACACCATAAGTCATTCTGGTCTTACCACCATCTTATAAAATTTTCCTTAAGTTTAAGTGGAACTTTTCATCACATAATAGGCGGATGTTCCTCCACTTCAACCATCCACTTGAATTCTACTAATAACATCTCCATCTATTTCACCATCATTTGAACAATAGAGCCTAAATATCTAAATCACTTTCTTTAATGACTTGATCACCTAAAGTCACACTATCACTAAAACTTCTACAACAAAAAATTACACTCCATATATTCAATTTTAGATCTACTTAAACGAAACCTTTAGACTCTAAAGTTGACCTCCATAATTCAAGTTTTTGTTGGACTCCTCTCTAGTCTTATCAACATGAAGAATGTAGCAGGTACATCTTCTTGTAAATGCCTGGTAAGAACATCCATAACTAAAGTAAAAAAAGATAAGGCTTAATGTTGATCCTTGATGTAATCCAACTGAAATAGGAAAATATTTTGTCAACCCTCCTTGTGTTTGGACACAAAGTACAACTATATATATCTTTAATGAAATATAACCAATATTAACTCCTTTCATTCTAGAACTCTCCAAAGAATATCTCTTGAGACTTTATCATAAGCTTTCTCTAAATCAATAAATATCATATGTAGATCCTTCTTACTTTCTCTATGTCTCCATCAAATCTCTTAACAAATGTATAGCATCCATAGTAGATCTCATGAAAAGTATTGTGACTTATATATGCTCATTACTCTCTCCCATAATTTTAATGTATGGCACATTAACTTAATTCCTCTATAATTTGTACACTCTTGTGCATCACCTTTATTCTTAAATATAGGAACCAACAAACTCTTTCTCCTATCGGCATCTTTTAGTCTTTAAAATAACATTAAAAGATTTGTAAGCCAAGAAATTCCTTGATCTCCTAAACATTTCCACACATCTATTGGAATATTATCATTTTGCTTTCCCACATTTCATTTTCTTTAAAGGATCACAAACTTATTACTAATAGATGATAAAATGAAATTCTATTTTTTTAGGGTATTAAGGTTGCTAAAATCAATCATACTTTGGATCCTTCATTGAAAAGTTTATCAAAATACCTCATCCACATATTTTAATATCTTTTTAAAAGCACTTTATTATTTTCATCCTTAATACCCCTCACTTGAACTATGTCTTTACATCTCTATCTCTTTGGTTTATAACTTATACATACATCTTTCACCTTCTTTGGTATTTAATCTATTGTATAAATCACTAAAGCTAAATTTTTTGCATCATATTGCTTTCTTAGAATCCACTTTATATCTTTCCCAATTCTCCAAGTTTTTATAACAATGTTTCTTATTTCTTATCTTTTCTTGCACACTCGACTCTACCAAACTATTCTTATTAAAAGAAGCTTTTCCTTTTGCTACTCAAGCACATCTTTAGCAACTTGCAATTTCACTTGATATTTTTTACACATAGCGTTAGCTTTCTTATGAACATCCAAAATTCTAATTTCTTATAGTTTGCTAAAATATTTTTTTGTGTTCTTTAAGTGTCCCCATCTAATACTAGGACAATAATTTAGTTTATTTTTCTCTTATAACCTTTCATCTTAAAATCTAAAACTAAGTTGATGTTGGGTACTTAAAATTTCACTTGAATGAACAATCTTTACAATCTAAATGATCTATTTTTCTTTCAAAATAATCAATCGTAATTACTAGATCAATTTTATAAGTAATACTATGTTCATCTCTTTTCTTAAATAAAGTATTAACAACTATAAAATCATAAGCTAAGGCAAAATCTAATATAGTCTTACCTTCTTCATTAGTCACTCCAAATCCATAACCACCATGAATACTTAAAATCTTCTACCACTCAACCAACATGTCCATTTAAATCTCCCCAATAAATACTTTTCTTTAAGAGGTATCTTTTGTATTAATCCTAATTCATTCCAAAATTTTCTTTTGAGCTTACCTCCAAACTACTTGAGGAGCATAGACACTTATAACATTGATAATCGTATCCACAATAATATTTAAAGCTATAATTCTATCTCCACATCTATTAATACTTATAACATTATCCTTCAAACTTTTATCTATAATCACACCACCATTTCTAGTTCGACTTTTAATACCAAAGTTTAAAACCTAAACTATCAATCTCCTTGGCCTTCTCACCAACCCATTTAGTTTCTTGAACATATAAAATATTTATCTTTCTATGAACCATAATATATATTAATTCCATTAATTTACATAGAGAACCTATATTCAAGATCCTAACCTAATTCTAGTTTCATGGACTAACTTCTTTGCATAATGGAACCCTTGCTTATTTAACACTACACTTGCTAATTTTCATTTTATTCAAGCAATGATTAAATAAATCCGAGGGGCATCTTGCTTTACAATATATTTAAAGGATTCATGTCATGATTATTTTGACAAATTTTATGTGGTTGTCATACCTAACGCAACCCTCCACTTTTGCATCGGACTTGGGGAGTAATGGTGTTACAAATTACACCATATAAAACTCCATTAAAAAGCATAGATGTAAAATAGAAACAAAATGGATTCAAAAGATAATCAATAGAAAATCCATCCAGATAAAGATGATCGCTAGCTAAACCCACATCCTCGGAAAGGAATAAGCCATTAAGTAAGTCCAAACCTACAATGAAATGATAAAATTGAGGAAATTACAATTTCTCTTGGCGGTTTGGTATATGAGGTTAATAAAACAACAAAAAATAACTCCAAAGCAGAACAAGATAAACAACCCAGTAATGGACATAAGACTCAATGAACGGATCATAACAACCAAGAAAGAAAATAATAGCAAGTTGGCCATAAAACCACCCATTCAAAATGCATAAGTTAATTCCCGGATAGAATGGGAAGGGTGTGCAAGACTAAAATTTGAGAGGATGGAAAAATAGCGGCAGAAGTCAAGAATAGATGTTAAAAGCATTAAATCGAAGGCAAGAAAGCGACCAACAACCACAAAGACATCCTAGACAAAGGACCCAAAAATCCAAAGGCCAATAGTGGAAACAATAATACAATTATTACACCCACCATATAAAACTCCATTAAAAATTAGAGATGTAAAATAGAAACAAAATGGGTTCAAAGGAAAATGAACATAAATATCCTTCCAGATAAGGATGATCAGGCCTGCAACTAAGCCCACATCCTCAGTAAAGACAAACTGAAAAGCCAATAAGTAAGTCCAGTTCTACAATGAGATAAAAAAATAAACAGGAAATCACAGTTTTTCTCATGGCAGGTTAGGTATATGAGGTTAGCCAAAGAAATCAGCAAAATAACTCCAAAAGCACCCTGCTGAACATGATGGACAACCCGATAGCGACATCTTTGGACATAAGATTCAATGATCCGATCGACCAACAACCAAGATAGAAAATAAACAAGTTAGCCATAAAACCACCCATTCAAAATAGACAATGCATAAGATAAATCCCGGATAGATAGGAAGTGGTCGCCAAGGCTAGCTGAACCAAGATGTAAAAATAGTAGTAGTTTAGAAAGACCACAAACATGTAAAGATCAGCAAAAGCCCTATTTCTAATAAGAAAATCAAGCAGAAAAGCAAAAGCCACCATGCAATCAATAACCTCAATAGAGGCCTGCAGGACAAAAGGCCCAAAAATCCAACAACCAACAATTAAAACATCAACCTAGATATTGCACCCTACAAAAGATAAACCAGTAAAGAGCAATGGTACAACATAGTTTATTAAGTGGTTCAAAGAAAAGTCATCTTTGATATCCATCAAGACACATAATATCAGCACAGCTAATCCCACGTCGTAAATAGAATTCAAGAAATAATTCCAATTAGGAAGAAGTTATAATAGCAAGGATATTGCAAGGTCTCTCCTTACAGGTTTTGAAGGTAAGGTTATGGAGCATAAGAGAGGCTACAACCATAATTAGGGGAAGAATATCAGATAAATTAGGGTCAGCCATAAAGTTATATAGAAGTATAGCAGTTAGACATTGAGGCAAGGGTCCCAGAATATAATTCAAGAAAAAGAAAGAAATCTTTGATAAAAAAATAAAATAGAGCATTAAGTAATACATCTCCCTCTAGCAAATAGGAAAAATCTTACTAGTAATAGTAAGACCCCAAACAAGGTTGGGATAATTAAACCAACAACAGATGCCACATAGCTCAACAAAGAACCAATAAGGAGTAATAGGATGATGCATCAGCAAATTCCAAAGGAACATCAACACATTAACAGTAAAAGCAATAGAAGCAGTAAGCTCCCAATTAAACTTAAGGTAATTAAACCAACAGCACATGCCATAGAGATCAACAAATAAGTAGCAAGGGATATCAGGATGATGCATCAGCAAATACCAAAGAAATAATAACACTAAGTAGAAAGTGATCATGCAGTTAAATGTAGCAATCAATCCAATAGGTTAGATTTTTGAGATAAGGGAGTCGGTATTGTCCGGATTAACCAAGCCACAAATGTTTAGGTAGTTAGTTGATCAAAGAATTTATTCCATCCAATCTAGCACCCAGATTGGCGGGTAATCGACATGAATTACCCTCATGCCATACATGAGTGATTTTAAAATAGACTTATGTAAGGAGAGCTCTAGTTTGCTTGAGAAGGTAGTACAATTATGTATTGCCCATTTTGGTGGAAGTCAAAAGATCAATCAGCAGAAGGGCATCCACCTCAATCCAAATATTGAGCCAACCTTTTTGAAGGAAAATCTCAAGAGCTTTTTACATTGCCATGAGCTCAGCAAAGGGAATAGAGCAAGAATTAAGGGAGTAAGCAAAAGCACATAGGACTTTACCATTAAGGTTTAAAATACCACCACCTAAACCTTTATGAGAGAGAGCCATCGTGTTAATTTTAATAGTATTAGCATGGTTTTACCCAATAGACAATCTTGTCATCTTTACGGTGTGGTTGATCAAGGATCTTTTTGCATCATTTTGTATCCATATCAAACCAAATAAATTTGATATTGATTGACTTTAATGTGACTAATAGTGTTGTCAAAATAAACTTCAAGAAGCGGTATAAAGTTAAGGAGCCATTGTAAATGATAATGTTAAAGAGGTCATCATACAAATCCAAAGTTTAGAAACAATGGCCCGTTAACAAATATGATTCACATTCTCAATGTGAAAGCAACAGCATTTTGAAGGTAATTGAAAACCTTTACCCCACAACAAGGAGTCAACATGGATGATGTTTTTCAAAATACACCAAGTAAGAATAGAATAAGAAGTAGGGATAGTGTTATTCCATAGTTTTAAAAACACATTGGAAAAATCATGAGCTTCTTTAATGTGAATCCAAACATTTTTAAAGTTGAAATCACCATTATGTGAAAGCTTAAAAAGGATCTGATCTTGATTGCTAGGAATGATAGGAATAGTAGTAAGCTTGTTTAAAAGAAAGGAAGGAATATAATCAGTAAGCTTACTATTGTTCCACATATTATTTTGCCAGAAAGAGTTCACTTTAATAGCAGTGGAGTGGGTAGAAAGTAAGTCATCAATGGACCCACCTCAGTCTAATCTTGCCAAAGAAGAGGAGCTAGAAGTTAATCCCCAGGAAATTAATGATTGGCATCCCATTTGATGGAACAAAGTCTTTTCCAAAGGAGAGTCTCCCACTTTATAGGGGGAAAATGAGGGTGCTTACAGCAATATTTAGTCATGAAATTAGCCCAAAGACTATTGTTACTCTAAAATTCCACCAAAGTTTATAGGAAAAGGTAGTGATAGCTTCTTTGATTGGCTTACATCCAAGACCCCCCAGTGACAACTTTTATACCAAGAGGTCCAGGCATTCTTTTAGAGGAGTTATTAGAGCCCCAAAAAATTTGGAGGCACTCAATTACATTAATGATAGAATTGGTTGGCATAATGGTTTGAATGAGGTATAAAGGCATGGAGTTAAGGGTGCTCTTAATCAAAGTGAGCCTACCACCGAAAGAGAGTAAATGGAATTCCCAAATAGAAATTTTATTAGAAATTTTCTGGATTAGCTCATAAAAAAGATTAGATCTTTTCTGACCTTTAAAAAGTGGAGCACCAAGATAGTTAATAGAAAGTTATTGTTGCTGAAAATTAGTAATTCTCAAGATTTGTTGATCCTATTACCAGGGATTTTAGAGGAAGGAATGATACAACATTTTCCTTCATTAGAAAGTGGTACTTTCATTACCAAATTTATTTAAAAGGTTCTTAATAGTTTTTAATGCGAATAGAGGCATTGCAAGATTATAAATTCAATAAAACTAAGATGAGAACAGAAGACCCTTGAGTTCTAAAAAACATGTTAGGATTTTTTTGTAGAAAAGATCATTAGCTCCTTGAAGGTATTCAACATCAATAATAAAAAGAGGGGTGAAAGGGGATCTCCTTGTCTCAAACCATGCATCAAAGTAAAGAAACCTAGGACTCACCATTCATGATAATGGAGAACCAAACATTGGTAACAATTTTGATGAGCGGATGAAAATATAACCAAATGAAGAATTTGAAAGAGGAAATCCCAAGAGAGGTTGTCAAAAGCTTTAGAGATGTCCAGTTGAAGAGGATGTTGCCACCTAGTAGGAACATCAATGTCATGAATCGACTCTTGGGATATAAGTATGTTATCGATATAGCTCTACCTTTAACAAAAGGTTTGGTTGGGAAATAATTTTTAGGTAGCGGACTAATCATATTAGCAATTAATTTAGTAATGAGTTTATGAAAGAAGGTGCAAAAGGCGATAGGTCTAAAATCCCCAAGAATCAAGATTATTAGTTTTGGGAATGAGAACAATGGAAGTGCTTGAAAAATATCTAGGTAAAGGGGTTGCCATCAAAAAATCAACAACATCAACAAGGTCAAACTTAATAATAGGCCAACAATGCTAAAAGAATTGAGTGTAGCCATCGGGGCCAAACAATAGTCGTGTTCATGCTATTTAGAATACTACCAATCTTAGCTTCCATAGACCGAAAAGTGAGCAAGTGGTTGTCATCATTAGTAACATGAGGGATCATGTGTGTTGAGAGGGCTTCTAAGGAAGGGTTGTTGTTTAATAAGTTTTAAAATGTTGTATGATAGAATCTTTAATTTCATTATTATCAGTGATCCAGCTACCGTTAACATTTTTGATTATTTTAATAGAGTTTAAGGATTTCCTTTTTTGAAAAGAGCATGGAAATACTTTGTATTTTAGTCACCATCAGCAATATGTTTGCTAGCATCCTTTTGCCGCCAGTAGGTTTCCTCCATATTTTAATAATTAATCAAGTTATCTTTAGCTGCATTGAAATCATCAAGCTTATTAGAGTCAGTTAACATAGCATCTTCAAGGGAGCAAACTAATTGTTCCATATTTTTTAGATTGGTAAAAAGATTTTTAAAATGATGCTTGTTCCACCAATTTAGGTTTTGTTTAAGTCTTTTAAGCTTAAGCTAAAGCTGATCATGCCTTTAACAAAATTGTCTGGATGAATAGGGGACATCCAATTAATGGAAACAACATTAATGAAATCACTATGTTGGATCCACATATTTTGGAATCTAAAGAGGTAGGGGAGGATAGTGTATTGGAAGAAGTTTTGACAGAAATTAAAAGAGGAGCATGGTCAGACAAAGTTCTGCTCAAATGCTCAACAGAAGTGAGGGGCCATTGATTGATCCAAAGGGAATTAAAGAGGGTCCTATCAAGCCGCTTCCAGAGTCTAGAGTTATGCCAGGTATAGTCAGATCCTGAAAAACCAATATCAATCAGATTGCAATCAAGAATCATATTAAAAAATTCTTTCATAGAGTGGATGTTAGGAGAGCAACCTCCTTTTCTTTTCGAGGAAGTGAGAATAGTGTTGAAGTCACCCCAACCAACTGTGGTTTGTTGACGAGGCAAAGGTTCTTAAGTTATCCCAAAGGATGTTCCTACCAGCTCTATTACAAGATGCATAGATAAAGGAACCAAGAGAAAAAAATTTACCCAATGAGATTTGAACATTAGCCAATTGTTGGAGATCATCAAGGATAGAGATGTTGATTAAATTATTCCAAAAGCACCAAATTTTATTACTAAAATTATAAAAGAAATTTTGAAAGCCCAGCATTCTAGCAACAAGGGTGATCTTAGAAGAGTGTATGAATGGTTCAATAACAAGTAAGGCTATGTTATGAGTACAAAGGCTTCTAATACTTGGACAATGAGAGTCCCAATACCCAACATTCCAAATAAAAAATTGATCATAATAAATTAGAAGGAAAGAAAAAAAGATAACGAAAAAAAATAAAAATCAAGGAGAAGAGAAAACATGAAACAATTATTTATGGGAAGTTAGAGAAGATCTAGTGGTTCTAGTGGAGCTATTAGTGAACATTCTAGCTTTAAGGGATTTTTTTTAATAATAGTTTGAAAAGGTCTATCTATGTCCAAAGTATCTCCATCCGAAAGAGAGTGGTTTGTGATATTCAGAGTAGGACCAGTATCTATGAAAGCATTCCTAATGGTGATTTTCCCTTCTTCAGTGTCAGAATTGGGTTGAGAAATTGGGTTAGCATGTGTATCACTCTGAAGGGTAATAAAAGGAGAGCTTGTGACACCATTAATAACACAAATTTCATGTTCATTTTCAGGATTACTTTTCAGATTTTGTCTCATCCAAAGTATCAACATTTTTGAACAATTCTTGAATTAGTTTTGAGATTTTGATCCAACTTGAAATTCCCATTCAAATCACCATTAGGGTTCATATGAATCAAGGAATTATCTTGAGAGGCCAAATTATTACAATTAGAGGCAATGTTAAGTAAGTTATCATTAGCCTCCTCAAACCTCATAAGCATTATTTTTACCAAGCTATGGCTCCAATAGAATCAGATAATAATAAAAAGAGTGGGGGTAGGAGGGTGAGTTCCATTTTGAGTTACTTTAGGCACATAAGCGAATTTATTAGTTTTTTCATTTGCTAGAGAGGGATTAAGATCCGATAATTTATTCTTTTTAAGATGAGGATACAAAACAAAGCATTCAGAGTGATCATGATCATGAATCTTACAATGTGTGCAAAAAATAAGGAAATTTTCAAATTCCACTTTTTAATTATATCCAAATTTCTTAAAGCCGGTCCAAACTTCTTTAGGATACTTTTTGGTAATATCAATCTCAACCAAAATATGAGCAACTGATGGCCGTGATCTTGCAGTGGTGGCCTGATCAATTTGAAGGGGCCAACCAAAGAGAGCCCCAACCGTAAAGAGAACTTGATGGGTAATGTAATGTATTCTCATGTTTGGAAAAGCTAGCCATAAAGAAACAATTGGGGATTCCTATTTGACATCAAAAAGAGGATACCATTTCAAAATCTCATTTGACAATTATACACAAAGTAGAGCGAGTAAAAAAACTCTGAGTAATTAGATAATAAGGATATGCCTAGGATCAATCAATCCAATAGTGAAAACACCATAGAGCTTTAGGCTATGAAAAAGGATCAAATGTTATCAAGAGTCGGGCGACGTAAGGAAAATTTACCAACTAAAGAGAATTCAAAAGGCTTCACCAACTTTTCCACGTCAAGATCCGAGCACATTACAGCAGGCATTCCACAAAAATATGTTGAGATCAAATTGACTAAAGCATTAGAGGAAGTGTTCTTACCAGATAATGCCTCCTTGAAGCACTTAACAATAGGTAGAGTAACGGATGTAATCAAATCCATAATACCTTGTAAATCGAAAGCCCTAGCCCATGCCTCCAAGTTTGAAGAGCTCAGCTGCATGGAAAGAGGTGCCTCCGCCATTGAAAGAGCAAGGGACACTCACATTAGTGGCCAAACAGAGAGAGAAAACACTGAGAAATTTTAGGGAAGATTTGGAGTTTGGGGTTTGGGGTTTAGGGTTTAGGTTTATGTTTAGGGTTTAGGGTTTAGGTTTAGGTTTAGGCTTAGGTTTAGGTTTAGGTTTAGGGTTTAGGGTTTATGTTTAGTTTATGTTTAGGATTTATGGTTTAGGGTTTAGGGTTTTAGGGTTTTAGCTTTTAGGTTTAGGGTTTAGGGTTTAAGATTAGGTTTAAGTTTAGTTTAGGTTTAGGGTTAGTTTAGTGTTAGGGTTTAGGTTTTAGGGTTTATAATTTAGGGTTTGTTTAAGATTTTGGGTTTATATTTAGTTTAGGATTTAGGTTTAGGGTTTTTTTTAAATTAAACCCATTGGTTTAAATTATTTAGTATATTTTATTTTAGTTTATTTTATTTTTTTATTTTAGGTTTATTTTTATTTTTTATATAATTTGGTATTTATTTTGTTTGGTTTTTATTATATTTTTTTAGGTTTTTAAGTTTATGATTTTTTAGTTTTTTTTTTTCTATTTTATTTTATTTTAGGTTTTATTTTTATTTTTTAGATTTAGTTTTATTTTTATTTTAGGTTTTTTAGGTTTATTTTTAGGTTTTATTTTAGTTTAGGTTTAGGTTTATTTTCAATTTATTTTAATTTATTTAGTATTGGGTTTAGGTTTAGTTTATTTTATGTTTAAGTTTTGGTTTTACTTATTTTAGTTTAGTTTATTTTTGTTTAAGTTTATTTTATTTTGTTTATTTTACGTTTAGATTTTTTAATTTCGGGTTTATGTTTTATTTTGTAATTTTATTTTATTTTTAGGTTAAAGTTTTATTTTATTATTTTAAGATTATTTTATTTTTTATTTTATGATTTTCTTTTATTTTATTTAGGTTTTCTATTTTTAGGTTTATTTTATTTTTATTTAGTTTAGGTTTTCTTAAATTTATTTTAGTTTATTTTATTTTTTTTATTTTATTTCTTAGGTTTAGTTTTAGTTTAGGTTTAGTTTTAGTTTATTTTTAGTTTATTGGTTTTGGTTTTTATTTTATTTTATTTTTAGGTTTTATTTAGTTTAGGTCATTTTTTTTAGGTTTAGTTATAGGTTTATTTTGGGGTTTATTTTAGTAGGTTTTTGGTTTATGGTTTAGGGTTTGGTTTTGGGTTTATGGTTTTAGGGTTTAGGGTTTTGGTGTTGGGGTTTAGAGTTTTAGGGTTTATAGGGCTTAGTTTTAGAGGGTTTAGGGTTTAGTTTAGAGTTTGTGGTTTAGGGTTTAGGTTTAAGGTTTAGTGTTTTGGGTTTAGTAGTGTTTAGGGTCAGGTTTAGGTTTAGGGTTTAGGGTTTAGGGTTTAAGTTATTTAATTTTATTTTGTTATAATTATTTTAAATTAAGCAAACCAGGGTAGTTTATTTAGTTTATTTTATCATTTATATTTAGGATTTATTTTATTTTATTTAGTTTAGTTTTTATTTTAGGTTTATTCAATTTAGTTTAGGTTTTTTATTTTAGTTTATTTTTTAGGTTTAGGTTAATGTTTAGGTTTATTTTTTTAGTTGAGTTTTATTTTTATTTTATTTTTTATTTTTAAGTTTAGATTAAAATTTTTATTTTATTTTTTTAGGTTTAGGTTTTAGGTTTTTATTTTAGGTTTTCTTATGTTTTATTTTTTTAGTTTAAATTTAGGTTCATATTTAGTCAATTTTATTTTATTTTATTTAGGTTTAGTTTTAAGTGTAGTTTATTTTAGTTTTAAGTTTAGGTTTTATTTATTTTAGTTTAGTTTATTTTAGTCAGGTTTAGGTTTATTTTATTTTTATTTATTTTCATTTTAGGTTTAGATTTTTTTTAGTTTAGGTTTAGGTTTTATTTTTATTTTTTATTTTTAGGTTTAGGTTTTATTTACTTTTATTTTTATTTTATTTTAGGTTTATTTGATATTTATTTTGTTTAGTTTTATTGTATTTAGGTTTTTATTCTTAGGTTTATTATATGTTTTAGTTTCATTTAGGTTTTTAATTATTTTGTTTTAATTTATTTGTATTAGTTTATTTTATTTTAATTTTAGGTTTAGGATTTGGTTTTAGTTCAAGATTTTATGTTTTTTTATTTTTTTATTTTATTTAGTTTAAGTTTTTAAATATTTCATTTTAGGTTTTATTTAGTTTAGGTTTAGGTTTTATATTTTAGGGTTGGGAAGGTTTAGGGTTTAGGGTTTAGGGTTTTAGGTTTTAGGGTTTTATTTAGTTAGTTTAGGGTTTTAGTGTTTAGGGTTTAGGGTTTCTAGTTTTTTTTTAGGATTTTATTTAGGGTTTTTATAAAATAAATAAGTAAACTAGTAGGTTTAAGTTTATTTAAATTAGTTTTTTATTTTAGTTTATTTTATATTTTAATTTTATTTATGTATATTTTTTATTATTTATTTAATTTAGTTTAGGTTATTTTAGTTTATTTTTTCAGCTTAGGTTTAATATTAGGTTTAAGTTTAGGTTTTTATTTTATTTTTTTAGGTTTAGGTTTTAGATTTTTCGTTTAGGTTTATTTTTATGTGTTATTTTTTATTTTAGATTTAGGTTTTTTATTTAGTTTATTCTATTTTATTTAGTTTAGGTTTTAGTTTAAATTTAGGTTTAGATTTTATTTATTTTAGTTTAGTTTATTTTAGTTCAAGTTTAGGTTTATTTTATCTTAAATTCATGTGATTTGATATGGTTTGTTTGGTTTAGTTTGATTTTTAATTGAGGGAATAGTCGCTAAGGATGTGAGCTCAGTCAAATTTGATATATTTAATTTATAGACCATGTCAGTGTATGGTGGACCCACTAAGAAGGGGTTATATCAAACTTGTCCTATCTCAGATTTACAAATCCAAAGGGATAGTCTACTAGTCATGGGGTAGAGCTAGCCAACTTAAGGGGTTGTGATTCAATGTGTAACGGTTATGCTAGGAAGAAGGCATAACAGACTTACATCTTCTAAAGCAAAGAACAACTACTGGGGTGAACCCAACTTAGGGGTGACTACTGAGTGAATGTAGTTGAGGACTTATATCAACTCAAGAGTAGTCAGGTGATTCCTATAAGGAGTTTTGCTGACACTACCCTAAAGATAGGATTTTGCTTGAGAGAAGGTACTGCTAAGGGTATCCTCCTAATCCATAAGTGAATATATATTTTGTTTATATGTTTGCATGGACCCTATTGGTGTGCGAGGGACCACATTGAGAAGGGGCTTTGTCGACCCTGACCTATCTCAAATTTACTAGACCAAGGGAGAATCTGCACATCTACAGGATAGATTCTTCAACCACAGGGGTGGTTATTAGGAAAGGGGAACTATCTAATTAATAGTAACCGAGTAGTGTCTAAATGAGCTCGCAAAGGATGTGATCCAAATCTGGAAAGAAAGCATGTAGGTTTACAACTTTCCAAGCAAAATAGATCATTGGGATAGTATGTCATCAGCTGGACAGATGCTATCTGACCTAGAGTGACTACTAAGTGGGGAGCCCGGAGGAAGGACTAGAACCATACATGAAGCAGTAAGGAGGGATGGAGCCACTAGGGGACTTATCCTAAACCTCAAATATACTCGACCTAGTCAGTGCACGAAGGCTAATCCAAGATGAAAGTGTAGCAGACTCACATCCACTTAAATGAAGCCAACATGAAGTATATTACCAGCAATGTAATAAAGCCTCCTAAACTAACAAAGCACTCATCGGTGTGTAGTGGCATAGTAAGGAAGGAAAGCATAGTAGACTTACATCCTCCAAAGTAAGAAGACCATTGGGGTGACACACTAGGGGTAGACGTTAGCACCTAGAGCGACCAGAGTGAGTGCTCGGAGTTATCTCAACTCAGAGTAGCCTGATACAAAATATAGATGTTTGTTTTATATGTTTGTGTCTGTGTTGTGTCAATGAAGGATAGGATACCATTGGGTTCCTTACACCTACCCTAAACACATCACGGTGGATTCATAAATGAAGAATACTTTCAATGATGAAGAGATTGAATTTGAAATGGAATTTTCATTGATGATAATTGCTTCCAAACATAATTTATAATATTTCTTTAAGTAGAGCCCATTGACTAGAAGCTGTGGGTTCTCTCCCTTATGATTAATAAGCTGATAAGATCCTCCTTGGTAGGCCTTCTCTATGGTAAAAGGGCCTTTCTAAGTGGGTTCAAACTTGCCTCCCATCATACGACAGACAACAATCAATCTCCTTAGAACTAAAATAAGCTCTCCTACTTGAAAAGCTCTAGAATGGACCAACTTGTTGTGAGCTTGAATCATTTTATCTTTGTACAACTCAAGGTTTTGGAATGCCCACAGGTGTCTCTCCTCCAAACCTTCGAGCTCTTCTAACCATAAATCAACATTCGATTTTGTTGTGATCTTACTACCCACAGCTATCCTTAGTAATGGGAGTTGGACTTCTAATGGTAGAATGGCTTCAAAACCATACACTAAGGAGAAAGGAGTAGACTGAGTTAGAGTTCTATATGTAGTGTGGTAGGACCATAAGGCTTCAACTAAATGCTCTTGCTATTGTCGGTTATTGTTGTCGAGTGTCTCCATCAGTATTTGGATGAGAGTTTTATTGAAGGCTTAAGTTTTCGTAGTTGATGGAATATCTCAATCTATATTTGTGTCTTTGGGAAAAGTGGTTGATCTCGATGTTCTTGAATGCAATACCATTATCGATATAATTCATGAGACATTCAACATATATGATACCCAAAAATTGGAGCACATGCTGAGTTGTGACCTCTCTGAGTGGATTCACCTTCTCCCATTTATAAAAGTAGTCAGTAGTAGCTAAGATGAACTGATGACCTTTAGAAGAAGGAGGATCAATCAAACCCACTATGTCAGTACCCCAATACTCAAATGGCCATGAGGCTAATGTAGGATGTAGAATGTTGGGTTGTTGGTGTAGGACCACACCATGTATTTGACATTGGTGGCATCGCTAATCCATGCAATCTTTATCATCGAGTTAGTAGTATCTAGTCTCTTAATCTTGGCTTTCATCTTTGGACTATTGGCTTAGATAATCGAGTGTACCTGGTCACATCTTACTTTCATGCTTGTCTAAACAACATAATCACATATGATCAAAAGACCCTTGGCACAAGAAACCATCCATAAGAGCATAGAAAAGTTCTTTTTGCTTCATCTAATGGGCTTGGAGCTTCTCTTGAGGTAGTTTTCCTTTATTTAGGTAATCCATGAATCGTTACCTCTAATCTAACTCTTCATCCTTCTTGGCAATGGCAACCTCCCCTTCAAGAGAGTATTTTTTTATGAGTTCAATATCAATAAGGGATAAGACTTGTCCATTTTGAACCTTTATTGATATGAACTAATCCTCTAAACATGCCAACTCCTTGGAAAGCTTGGCTAAAGCATATACTATGATATTCTCTCTTTGAGGAATCTTATAAATGATAACCTCTAGGATTTAGGCCAATAACTCCATGTTGTACTTATGGTAGTGATGGAGCTTGCGCTTTATAAACTTATAGGACCCAGGAATTTGGTTGATAACTAGCTAAGAATCCCTGAAGCCATTGATGTTCTAGATGCTTAGAGTCATGGCTAACTTCAGATCGACAATCAAAAACTCATATTTGGCTTCATTGTTGGTGCAAGGATTGGACATATGATATGAGAATCTCATCACATCCAGGTCTAGAGTTAAGAGAACTATTCCTACCCTATTTTTCTTGAAATAGTAGATTGTGGTTCTTCTCCTCTTTGAGAGAAAGCTGCACCATCAAAGTACATCTCCCAATGGCGAATTCTAGTATCCCCTAAGTTCATGATTTGTTCATCGAGTGATCATCACTAAGAGGAGAGTCAACAAGAAGTAGGTGTGCTAAGAATCTACCAACCATCAGATAGACCATTTCTCTTTGAGATATTGTAGTGGATTGATCCTAGAGATCAAATTTACCTTCTGAGAAATCATATAGTGCTGTAGCTTTTGGGATGTAAAGATTAAAGCTAGGAAATGCTTATTAGTGGGTGGATAATTAGCCTCAGTAGGGATTATATGATGGCTGAAGTAGTAGAGTGCATTTTCCTTCCCTTCATCATTGGCTTGTACCAACAAAGCACCATGGGAGTCATCTAACACAATAGTGTAAAGTATGAGCAACTTGCTCGAGATAGGGGTTGCTAGAATCGATGACATCATCAAGTAATGCTAGATGTCTTTAAAGGCATGCTCACACTTATCATCCTACTTGGACTTGGTGTCCTTTTTGACAAGTGCTGAGAATGGCTGACATCTTCCCGATATTGTTGGATATAAAGCATCTTAGATATGCTAAACACCCTTGGAATGATCTGAGTTGAGTTAAACTTTTAGGGGGTGGCATTTCTAACATTGCCTTGATCTTCTCTAGACTAATTTCGATTCCATGGTGTCGGACAACAAACCTAAGGAATTTCCAAGCTACTGAATGTACATCTGTTAATTTCATTTTAAGAAAAAATAATCTTAACTATTTAAAAACTACTCTCAAGTCAATGAAGTGGTCTTCTTTTTCTCTACTTTCATGAGATCATCGACATAGCACTTGACTTGATGATGAATGAGTTCATCGAAGATTTGAGTCATAGGTATGTAGCACAGATTTTTAAGGTGAAAAGGCATGACCTTATAGTAATAGATTTTGATGAGGTTCTAAAGTAGTGTTTCTTTCATCTTCAATCTCTTTTTTGGTTATATCCAGATGAGCCATCCATGAAAGAGAAGACGCATGAGATGAGGAAATGTCCACCATCAACTGTGATTGGTAATGAAAATTCATCTTTGTACATGCCTTATTTAAATCCCTAAAATTGATGCATATAAATTTATTTTTCTTAACTGTGATCATGCTAGCTAACCGTTGGTATTTTTTTCTTATGAAGCAGATCATCAATTTCTTGACTTCAAAAGAAGCTATGTCTAATCGCATGCATCTAAGAGCTTGCTTGATAGGGTTAGCAATAGGCGCTATTACTAGTTTATGAACCACTATGTTCAAAGCCAATCAAAACATCTCTTCATAACTCCATGCAAAATAGTCCTTAAACTCAGTCAATAGCCTAATTAAGTCATCGGTTTTAATTTCATTCAATAAAGAATTGATTTATGTCAGGTGTGGGCCTTCTTTAGTTATTTTAATTTTCTTGAGCTCGTCGATGGTTGGGTTGATCTCTTCTTCAAACTCTGGTAGTGCATCTTTGTCTTCAAAATCATCTGGATCATTTGAAGTTTCTAAGAATAGCTCCTAATATGAGTTAATATGATTTGAAAATAACCCACTAGATTTCAAATGAATGGTGATGATTAGTAATCATCATCATCATTGAACTCTTGAATCAATCTAGTCCCGTCTTCATTGAGAGCTTTTGCATTTGTTCTTTCATATTCACAAAGTAGTTTGACCTATGCTTTGACCAAGTATGTGGGATTAACCCTTTCTTTGCTAAATTATGAACGCAAGGAAAGTACCAATCAAAAGGTAATTGTATTAAATCTTTATATGAATCATTCTTAAGTTTTACATCAACTTCTTGACTTAAGGATGATGCTCCTTAAAGAACTATGAGTCTTCACACTAGTGGATGACTTAGGGGCTTAACTACCAAACTTTTTTGAAAGGAAAGTGGTTAGAGCTAAGGTTCACTAATGCCTAACTATTTCACATATAGACTTGGATACACTTATGCTTTACTTTAGACATCATTGCTATCGCTCAAGTGTCACCTCCAAGGGAATCTACTTGAGAAGAGTGGTGGTGCTAACCATACTCATCCCATGAATGAGATTCTAAGTCTATGGATAGCAAGTGTACTCTTAGTAGCTGGGACATATCTTCTATTGGGTGGCCAATAAGGAGGTTTTCCACCCCTAGGACTGCCTCTAAATTAGCCTCTTCCTTTGCCTGATGGAGGTCAGGTAATCCTACCGATATGTTCGAATGGAGTAACAAACTATGGTTGGAATCAAATGTCAGGCTCCACTTCCTCCTCCAAGTCTATTTTCTCTCCCTATAATTTTTTTATTTTCTCTTTCCTTTTTCTTTTTCTTGTATTCTTTCTTTTCTATTTCTTTTTCTTTTCCTTTTTCTTATATTTTTATACTTTGGCCAAGTTTGCAAGAATAGACATGTTGAGTTTGAGGGATGTAGTAAGCTGCATCCTCATATATGCTGGCATCGTGAACTGTAAATGGCTTGAGATCTCCTTTGATAGAGTAGATAATCCCACCTTTCACGAACTTCATACATTGATGTAGAGAGGATGGAACTATATTATTCTCATGTATCCATGGTGTCCTAAGCAAAGCAATAACCCTAACCCAAACCATAAACATAAACCTAAAGTAACTAAATAAATTAAAAAATAAACCTACACCCTAGGAATGGGCAAAACCTTGACGGTAAGAACATCATTGTCAACCAGGCTGAGTCTAGATTTAGTGATGGAGGTGAAGGTAGAGGCGGATCATAGTGGTGGTGGGAGACCTAGAGATGCTGGTGGATATGGAGGCGGTGGTCATAGTAGTGGTGGTTATGGAGGCAGGAGGAACGACAGAGGTTACAGTCATGGAGGTGGTAGAGGGAGGGATCAGGGATATGATGGTGGATCCCACTACTCGAGAAGCCAAGGTGGTTCTAATGGGAACTAGAGAAACTAAAGAATGGCCGATCAGATTTGTTACTTATGGAACTATTTCTTTACAGTAAAGATGGTTTAAGTTATCTAGGGTTATTTATTTGCTCTACGTAAGCTCATTTTTTATCTATGTTTGTGTCTTAGAAAACTTGGTGTGTTACTTGGTTGATAAAATCGAAAAGAGGAAATGTGGAATCTGAATTTGTTCTCTAAAAAAAAATCAAAACCCTAAACCCTAAACTAAAACTAACCCTAAACCTAAAACTTAAACCTAAACCTAAACCTAAACCCAAAAAAACCCTAAAAAAACCTAAAACCCTAAACCCAAAACCCAAAAAACCCTAAACCCAAAACCCAAAACCCTAAAACCTAAACAAACCCTAAACCTAAATCTAAACTAAATAAAATAATAAACAAAATAAATAAAAACTTAAACCTAAATAAAATAATAAAAAATAAAATAAAACCTAAACTAAACCTAAACCTAACCTAAACCTAAAATTAAAATAAAATAAAAATAAAACTAAACTAAAATAAAATAAATAAAACTTAAACTAAACTAAAAAAAATAAAATAAAAAACTAAAAAATAAAAAAATAAAAAAAAATAACTAAAATAAAATAAAATAAAAACTAAATAAAAACCTAAACTTAAAAATAAAACTTAAACCCTAAACTAAAAATAAAAAACCTAAACCTAAATAAACAAAATAAAATAAACCTAAACCTAAACTAAACTAAACTAAAATAAATAAAACCTAAAATAAACTAAACTAAACACTAAACTAAATAAAATATAAATTAAAATAAACCTAAACCCAAACTAAAAATAAAAGCTAAAAATAAACCTTAAAATAAAACCTAAACCTAAACCTAAAAACTAAAATAAAACCTAAACCTAACCTAAAAATAAAAAAAATAAAACCTAAACCTAAAAATAAAAAATAAAAATAAAACTAAACCAAAAAAAATAAACCAAAACCAAAACCCAACTTAAAAAATAAACTAAAATATGAAACCTAAACTAAAATAAATAAACCTAAAATAAACAAACCAAACTTAATAATAATTAAACTAAATAAAAATAAAAAATAACGTAAACTAAAGTAAATAAAAAATAAATGAAATAAACTAAATAAACCTAAACCTACCAGTTTACTTAATTTTTTTTTTTTAAAAAACCCTAAACCTAAAATAAACCTTAAATCAATAACCCTAAGCCCTAAACCCTAAACCCTAAAAAATTTTAAACCTTAAACCCTAAACCCTAAACCCTAAAAAACCATAAAACCTAAACCCTAAGCCTTAAACCTAAAACTAACCTAAACCCTAAACCCTAAACCATAAACTAACCCTAAACCCTAAATCCTAAGCTCTAACCCCTCCTACAACCTTAAACCCTAAACCCTAAACTATAAACCCCAAACCCTAAACCATAAATCCCTAAAACTCTAAACCCTAAAGCCTAAACACTAAATCCTAAATCCTAAATCCTAAACCCTAACCTTAAACCCTGAATCCTAAACTTATTTTCACTTTTTGGCGTTATGTTTTGACCTTTTGCTTTTGGTTATCCTGGTTGCTATCGGTGGTTCTCTTGAGCCTTTTGGTTTTTTAGGCCTGGTGGCTATTGTCTTCTCTACATTGTTACTCTGGTTGCTAGTGGATGAGATGGTTTTCGCTCTGGCTTTATTCTATTTTATGCATTGGTTGGTTTGTTAGCTCTCCTCTTGAACTCGAATTACTTTTTGTTGGTTTTTCATGGTTGAATGGGTGGCCTTTCTAGTGGGAACTGTATTGGTTTTCCATTCTGGCCTTCTTTTGGAGAATTTCCGGCTACTTTTTGGGGTTGCCTCTAGTTTTATTGTTTGTTATTGGATCCTTCTTTTGCCTTGATTTTGTGTTTAATTATTCTTTGGATTATCCCCTATTGGGTGCATTTTTTGGACGTTTTATTATTATTATGCTTCTATGGTTAGTCCTTATTGTGGGAAGTTTATTTCTGGTCTTGGCTAATTGTTTTATTGCCTTCTATGGTGGTGTGCTTCTTTTGGACCTCTGTTGTCTGGTGCTTTGTTGGTTTTCTACTTTTCCTTAACTGTTGGGGATGCTACCTTTGTTGGTAACTTATGATGGGCTATTCTCTAGTGGTTGCCTTATGGCTATTTTACTTAGCTGGTTTTGTTAGAGGACTTTTAGTTGTCTTTGGATTCTTGGTTGGTTGATTTTTTTTCCTTGTTGGTCTTTTCCTTCTTCTTGGACAATTTGCTGGAGCCTTTTGTTGTGTTGGCCCAACCTCTGTTGATCCTTTTGGTGGTTGGTGGCTACCTTTGGTCCCCTTTTATGTGGTTGTTTTATCTTCTTATGATTTTCACTCACTATAACTTATGTTTCCTTCATTTGATGGTTTCATTTTTTAGATAATTTGTCATTTTTGGTTGCTCACCCAGGTTTTTCTTGGTGACTGCTACTTGTTGGGACTTTGTCTTTAGGGCTCCTATCTTGGTTTTGTTGTTTCTAATTAGATGCATGGTGCTGATGGTGGTTCTTTTCCTGGTTTGAGCTTGGATGGGTATTTGGATAATGGTTGTTGTTGGTGTTCTAACTTTATTCAAGCCTCTCTCTCTAGGTTATTTTGATTAGTCTATTATTATTTTTGTTTGGTGGTTTTACTGCTAGTTAGTTTCTGGTCGGTTGCCCTTTGTTTAATGGTGTAGGATCTAGAACTCTATGGACTGTTAGCCTTTGATGTTTGCTTGTATCATGTATGCTAGCTATGATGGATTTGATGTTACTCACCTCTTCTCTCTAGTTGGAAGCATTACATATGATTGCAACCCTTCTTTATAAAGTTTGGATGCTCAAATGTATTATGCCTTGGGATGATCCTAATGAGCTTGAGCCTTCTCATTCTTAACTTTTTTTCCTCTCTTTGCCTTTATCCTTTTAGCTATGACTTTTGCCTTTGTAATGTTTTGTAGATTTCTTTATGTTGGAACTTTATAGAGGGAATGGTCATTACTCCAACCTAAGTGTTGTTGTGGATCTTTCTTATCTTACTTTCAAAGGAATCATGAACTGTTGTTGACTCATCCTTTACTATTTTCAAGATTTATTTTTTCTTTGTGTCTATTTCTCTTATGCTTTTAGTTATTGTATTTGCCCTTTTGTTTTTTTTTTCTTTTTCTAATGTACTTAGATGGGGGTTTAGCTCTTTAGGTTTCTTGTATCTTTGAGAGCAATAGAATTTTAGAGCTTTACCCCTTTTAAGGACATTGTATCTTTTCCTTTTATGGTAATAAAATTCTAACTTCCCCATAAAAAAAACCCTAAACCCTAAATAACCCTAAACCTTAAAACCCTGAACTCTAAACCTTAGACCCTAAACCCAAACCCTAAACCCTAAACTCTAAACCCTAAATAATAAATTGTAAAACCCTAAACCCTAAACCTAAAACCCTAACCCTAAACCCTAAACCCTAAAAGCATAAAACTTAAAACCCTAAACCCTAACCCTAAACCCTAAACCCCAAACCCTAAACCTAAACCTAAAGTAACTAATAGAATTAAAAATAAACCTAACCGCTAAAACCTAATAAAACCTAAACCCAAACCTAAACCCTAAGAATGGGCGAACCTTGATGGAGGAACATCATCACAACCGTGCTCTCTAGATCTAGAGGTGGAGGAGGTTATTAAGTGGTGGTGGGGGATCTAGAGGTATTGGTGGATATGGAGAGGTGGTCGAGCGGTGGTTATGGAAGCGGAGGCGATGGAGGTTACAACCGTATGGTGGCGGAGGGAGATCAGGATATAATGGTGGATCCGCTACTGAGAGAGGGGTGGTTTTGATGGGAATTGGAGAAACTGAAGAATGGCCAATCTAATTTAATGTTTATGGAACTATGTCTTTACAATAGAGATAGTTCTAGTTATCTAGAATTTTTGATTTGCTCTATGCATGCTCATTTTGAATCTATGTCGTTACTTGTGTCTCAAAAACATGGTGTGTGTGGTGTTTATTTTTGAGATGTGGAACACCACATAGATCTTAGGGGATACTTATTGAAATGATTGGGTATGAAATTAAGAAAAGATGCACTATCTCAAAAAATATAAATTATCACCCTATAATAGACCTAATCACCTAATAAGGACTCGTAAGGCATGATGGGTCTTTAAAAGTACCAGAGATCTTTCCCCTACTTTACTTAAAAAAGTAAAGTAGCATTTATATTAAGTCGGGTTCATTAAGTTCCCTATGGAGGCAAGCCTTTATAGTTAATTACATCCTAAGGGATGTGAATCCCTTAAGAATACTTTTGATTAAAGTAGCAATTAAAGTC
Organism: Cymbidium sinense; assembly: GCA_021442155.1. NCBI lineage: Eukaryota > Viridiplantae > Streptophyta > Magnoliopsida > Asparagales > Orchidaceae > Cymbidium > Cymbidium sinense. The sequence continues at coordinate 23,766 of JAKCPB010000726.1, read as the reverse complement.
TCCAAAGATTTTAAGGCTAGACTATCAGAGGATTAGTTGTATTGGAAAATTAAGTGGGAAAACTCAAGGAGAAGACTTATTATCAAAGCCAAAGGAAACAAGTATGGAATGCTCTTGATACTAGGAAACCTAGTGAGCATTTCAACCTATCCTATAATTGGGCATTATAATTTTGAAATTGAAGAGAAGATCAATTTTGTTAAAGTTGACATTACATTAGAACGCTAGGACTTGTAATCCAATAATACAAGATTGTGGAGATGCCTAAGAGGTTAGGATTTATGCTTGTAGCCCAAAATAGCCACCTTGATCATAGGGAGCTTTAGCATAAGCCAAAAGCATGACCTAAATCTAAGCAAAATGGGCATATGGTTTAACGCACTGCCATGACCATTTGGAGTGGTAGCCGCTAACACCTCCTATGCTTTGAATCCATGAAGTCTGATCATATGATTTGCAAGATTAGTTACGTTATTATTTAATTAGAAAGAAACTAAAGTCATTAAACCCACTCCCTAAGAGACTTGTGCATGAGTGGAATGACCATATGACTTAGTTAAGTGCAAAATCTTTTCAAATTTTATTTATTTTGCCACTTCACTTTGATAAAGACTTTGGGTTTTTGATGTCTACATGCATGATGAAATAAGGTTGTTGGCTAAATCAGCAAGAAAGGAGTGTTTTCCACCTCACAAGTCAAGCATTCCCCTATCGTGCAAGGATGGAAATCCCTTATTTTCAAGAATGAAATAATATGATGTGTATATTGTTGGCCATTCAACATTCAGCTAAAGGGTTGCTAAATCTTTTAATTATCTTGATTTATGTCCTAGGCTTTATGTAAGGTTATGAATTGTTTAAAACTTTAGTTATGAGTTGTAGTTGGGTAGAAAGTTTAATTTTTTTCTAAGAGCCTAATCACATTCAAGGCCACACATTCAAACATCAAACATATAAAGAAACTAAGAAAAGCATGCCATCCTAATTGTGCACTTTAAACACATCATCAAATAATTTTTATTGTTAATACAAAAGAATAATAGACCCATGCGATCAGTTGCTTCCGTACAACCCAAAAAGAAAAAAAAGGGTAGCTGAGCTCTACCCTTATATAACCAAGATATAAAAGAATAATTTACAATTTACAAATGATAAATTCTATGGGGGGGTCTTCAAGTTTTCATGTCTTCATGTATCTTCCTCCTTCTTTGATTTGGTTTACTCCACTTCAAAGGCATCACATGGCCTCCCAGGACAAAGCCTTCTAGCCAATGCTCATCCTTATCCCCCCATAGCACTAATCCTAATTTCTAATAAAAAATTACATTAAAAATAGAAAAGTAAATCTAACTACACAGACAAGTGTTAGCTAAACACACATACAACCCAAGAAGTTATATTATATTTATATTTTGGACTTAGCACATGGGTAACCAAGCCCATCTGTCTAACTTGGATTATGCTTAGGGGCTTAACCAACCTACAAAGGGAGCATTTATATTTATTTTTAAGTGGCCCCTTAAACATAATCCCTTATTGAAAATATGATTAGGCTAATCATGGCCTACCATCCAGTCTATGAAACATACACTCTAATATCTAGTCTAAAATAATACGTCACAAAAAAAAACATACATCACACCATGCACTATCCTAACATAAGGCTAGAAGTGGTGACTTAATCTAATGTGTGTGTATTAAGGCTTGTGTGGTATGTCCTAACTAGGCTTTAGAGTTACGATTTTCTAAGTGTAGAAAGATTCAACTTAAAGGGTGGTTTCACTTCAAGTGATTTAATTGATTTGCAAGTTTTAATTTGTGTTTTCTTTTATTTCATATGACCTACACTTAGCAACTAAGTGTTGTAAAGAGAAGAAAAGGTGTTGGCCTTAAACCACATTCTAAAGCATGTTAATTTGATTTTGTTCTCTTTAGTGAATGGCTTGTTACACATTTTAGATTAATCCTAAGTTTAAATTCTCTTTAAATAACTCTATTCAATGTGAAAGGCTTCTAATGATTAATCTAATTGAAATACTATCACTTGACACTTGCTAAATCATTTCTTTCAATCACATGTAATATGCATATGATTAAGTCTTAAGTATACCTACACATATAAAATCTTTTAGCACACTTGAATGATGGATTTGAGTATGTACATTTGAAGCTTTATATTTCCCCTATGATTGAATTATTTTATCATATTAATTTAAGGCTCTAAGGTCATGAAATTAAATAGGTATGTGTCATTGTTAACCAAGGAAGTGAGGTAATCAAATGACCTCCTTGGGTCTAGCTAAAGCCTCATATTCCTGGAATGTCCAGACTATATACCATTACATTCAAACTATATGTAAATTTACATGCATGAACATAAGAAAGAGAGCTCTAAATCACATGATCAATTAATTCAATCACTTGAACAATTGCAAATGCATTTTTTAAAAAAGAAGGATTACCATTCTCTAATTAAATACACACATGTATGTATAAAAGACATAGCAAGTACATTCCTTTGTTAAACTTGGGAAGTGAGGTAATCAAATGACCTCCTTAGGGCTAGCTAAGCTAAAGCCTCATTCTGGGATGTCAGACTATATACCACTTTTCTAGATCCATACACATGTATTCATAATTTGGAGAATGAAAATCATGCAAAAAATGATATTTAATTTGATTGAATCATTTATGTATATGAATTAAAGCCTCATCCAATTCTAGTATTGAAATACATAAGAATGAAATCAAATGGAGAATGTTCCATTGTTAAACCGTAAGTGAGGTAATCAAATGACCTCCTTGGGCTAACTAAAGCCTCATATTTTGGGATGTCCAAACTATATGCCCATTAACATTCTCACTTACATAAATCAATACATGAATAAAAGGAAAGGAGCTTCACTTCATACATTTAAGCTATAATCAAATGCATCTCCTATGTATTTATAACTAGCATTCATAGAATATGTAACCATTCATTTATAAGCTTTGGAAAATACATGTTTGGATTTAATAGTGATAATAGCCACACATATTATAAATTAAATCAACACATGCAAGCATGACATAAAGGAAAACCATTTGACTTAATTAATTTTGAAAAGATGAATGTATGATTTCAAATAACATACAACATTTAACATGATTGGAAAGGAATGAATGAGCATAAACATGTGATTTCATTCAATTAAATTAATTCTAAGGACAATCAAATCAAATAAAAGCATTTAAAAAAACTTTTTAATTATCACTTTCAATTTCATATTTGATTTGGTTTGAAGAAATGAGGAAAGTTTGCTGATCCTAACCCATTCTCATGTTTGTGATTTAATTTCATTTAATGAAAAGTAATTAAGTTGATTTTATGGGTTAATTAGGTTGTATGCATTAAATCCATTAATTAATTAACCCTTACCTATGTTGCCTTAATTTAATTAACCATGTAATTATGATCCAACATGATATGTACATACATTGGAAATTAAATCAGCAATGAACCTAAGAAATGAAAGAGCCTAGCAATTCACAATTAATTAATTAAGTTAAGAAACTTAAATAAGTACTTTCATGGTTTTCCACACATGTGGGTTAACCATAATTTCCTTAAATGTCTTTAGGATATTGAACACCTAAAGATCTAGATGAATTGATTAATTAAGATTCCATGTGATTATAGTTTCAAATTGATTAATTAAGCAATTTAATTAATGAATTAAACCATCAATTAATCCCAAATTAATTTCCATTCAAGTGAAATGGACTTAGGGAAAAGATTGGGAAAAGGTCCCAATCTCATTCCCCATACCCATTCACTATTTCACAATGATTAGCAAGCTTAATTAATGATTTTCTTACTATTTATAATATTAATTAATTGCTTACTAATTAGGAAAGTAATTAAGGTTAAGATAACCAATTTCCTAATTAACCAAGCAATAAACCCAAGAAAATTATGGGAGGAGGTCATCCCATTAATCAACCTCAAAAGTTTGGGATTAATTACTTAGGTAATTATAGAGTAATTAAGCTAATTAAGTTTTAATTAAATTAAGCCTTAATTACTATTCAAAATTAATTGGGATCAATTTTAATTGAATCTCTAAAATACCTTCAAAATAAATATATACTTGCTTTTTTTATGATTTATCTATGATTTGTTATAATTTTCCAAAGTTTCAGCTGATTTAAATGATTTTCCTTATTTTTATAAAGTCCATTAAATTTATTTTAACTATTTGAACTTCAATGCAATATCTCCCAATCTAGAAATCCTTTTGACTTGAAATTTTTATGGTAGTGATTTTAAGCTCAATTTTTATCTGAGAATTTCAAATCAATGATGTGTCTTTTTAGTTTAATTAATGAAATTTTATTTTCCTAAAGCTTAAATTAAGCTCACAATATTTAGTAAAATTTGGGGTTTTTTGGATTCATTGGATTCTTGGAAAGACAAAATCCAATGTGCCCTTATTTTTAAATTTTTAGTTAAGTATTTTATATTTTATGAATTTTTAAAGTTTGAGGTGTTTTTAATTAATTTTTGAAAAGTAGAAAATCCCTAATTTCTTACTTAACCGGCCACGCGGTGCTAACTGACCACATGCTATGTCATCGCGACCACCTTAGATGAGTGGGAATGTGGATATGATGATGATCAACCATCTGATCTGGATCGATCAGATACACGCATGATCCATGTGAGCCGCATGATCAAATGACATCCACATGATCTGATTCATCTCCCTCGAATAGGAGATCGATGGTGCGCAATCAGTAGAAGAGGAACAACACTGTGGGATTTTGTGATTCTTGTAAAAAAATTGAATGAAAACTTTTATAGCAATCTTCACTATCATCACTCCAAATGCATGGGGATGATGTAAAATAAAAAAAAATGCAAGGGTAATCTAAAGGAAATTTCTAAATCAAGCAAAACCATCACAAATAAAAGAACCGCCAACTATGGTTTTGAAAATTATCTCACCGAGGATGATTTTGGTGGTGATGATCCGAAGTGTGCCTTAGTGCAAGAAGCTTTAGAATGGGTTGCTCTGCTTCACTTAGAATAATGTATCCACCAATGGCCACCACTTCTTCACTAGAATCCACTTGATTTTGATGGTTTTGCTCAAAACCAAGTGGAAATGGTTGCTAGTTAGTTTGAGAGCTCTAGAGAGTGAAATGAGTGTGAGAAAGTTTTCTGCCTCTCTATTTTTGTCTCCTTGTAATGGCCAAAAATCACCTCATTCATGGTGATTTTTGGCTCCAAGTGGGTGTCCTTTGCTTGGGGTGGTTGGGATTCTCCTTAGGTGGCTTAATTTGGTTGCTCAAGGCATGGGAGGTGGCTATGAAGGACAAGTGGGTGTCCTAAAAAGAGGTGGAGGTCCTCATGCCAACTATTCCAATGGGAGAGGTGAGGTGATTTCACCTCCCCATAAGTGACCCAACCACCTCTTAGGTCAAGTTGAAATGTCCTTGGAGCCTAGGTGGACCAATGGATGAGTGTCAAGTGGCCAAGGAAGAGAAATGACCATTTACATGGGTGTTTTGTCTTATGTGATACCCTTAGCCAAGGGTAGAGTGGTCATTTGATATTGAATTTGATTTGTAGATTTGAAATGAATCAAAAGTGAGTTGGACCAAATTTCATGCCATTTGGAGTTCATTTGGTTAGGTTTGGCTCAATTTGACTCAAGGTCAAAATGGGTCAAAATGGGTCAAGTTCATATGACTATTTTGAGAGGATTGTATGCTTTGGTTTGATTTAATTTGGATTTAATTTGGGTTTAGTCTAATTTGACCCTTTATGTCAATTTAACTAATCAAGAGGGCCAATTGGCTAGTTTGGCTCAATTGAAGGTCATGTTTAAATATTGATTTTGGGTTGATTTGAATCATTGGTTTCAATGGATTTGGCTTAGGTAATTTGGCTAGTTTGGGTTCATATATAAAGAGTTGACTTGGTCAATAGGCTATGGTTTGATTACAATTCATATCAATTGATCATCCTAATGTGATCAACAATTGGCTTAATTCACTTTGATTTGGATTGAATTGGTTTTGGTTCATGTAGGTCAAATTGGCCACTTTGGGTCAAGTGAACCAATTAGATTTAATTGGCTTGACTTTGGGTTGAGTTTGATTTAGTTGAGTTTATGTATAGATTTGAGATTGATATATAAATTCAATGCAATTGGTTTGGATTCAAATGAGTTTTGGTTCATTTGAATATTTCAAGTCAAATAGTTAGGTTGGTTTTGGGTTGATTTTGGATGGATGATTGTAGATTTATATTTTGGATAGATGATTGAAGGAATGATTGATTCAATAGAAAATCCATTGATTTTGGCTTGATTTAGATGGGTTTTGGCCAAGTTCAATGAAATGGCTTAAAGGGTTTAAATTGGGTTTTGATTTGATTTTGATTTGGTTTTGGCTATTTGAATTTATATTTCATTTATATTTGAGAAGATAATTGAAGGTAAAATTGATTTATAAGAAAATCAATTGAGTTTGATTGAATTGGATAGAAATTTGGCTAAGTTCATGAAGGTTGATTAAAGGGCTTAAGAAGGATTTCAAGTTTGGATTTGATCTTTGGTTTCAATCATTTGGAATTGAGTTTGGACTTGGATTTGGATTTGAAATTGAGTTTGAGGTTTGGTTGGAAATTTGGATTTGAATTGAATTTAAGAAGGTGTACATGGATTGGGTTTAGGCTATAGAGTAGGTGATTTTCCTAAGTCCCTAAGGCATGGCCTAATCCTATGATTAACCCTTCTAAGTCTCTAGCTTAAAGTGTTCACCTACTCTCTAGAAGTGTCTTATGACTAAGGAAACCTTAGTTTCTAAAGGTTCCTAGGTCTAAGAAGAGAGGTTGAGAACTCACTCCAAAGTGAGGTCAACAAAGGACCCCAATAGGTGTGGTGTAACTACAAGGCACACGCATTGGCATTGACCAAGATGATCAACAACATCCAAAAGATACAAACACTAACAAAAAATGATCTATACCTAAACGAAAGGTAGATAGAATCATGATCTTAGTAAAGAAACTCTCTTTATGCTAAGGGCATAAGAGAGGGATGGAATCTGGGATTGAGTATGTGAACCTTCCACCAGGGAAGCAAGTTGCTATCCAGGGATAAGAATTTGAGTTTGATATGAATATGTGTGTGTATCTGGGATAAGAATCTATAATCTACTAGAAATTGGGAATGTGAGCCCCCAGGCGGTTTGGTTATCATGGGATATTTATGGCCCCATTAGGGAGATTAATTTGATTTCCACCGGAGAAGTTTAATTTTTTTGATATGTTTTAATTTGACTCATGGGAAAGTTGGTTTTGAATTTAGTTTATTATGGACCTGTCAATGATGGATCCAATTAGAAGGCTATTCGCCTTGACCTATCTCAAATTTACAATCCAAAGGGATAGTCTACCACAAGGTAGGACTATCGACCTAAAGGGTTGCCTATTGTAATGTATACTTAGGAAGAAAGCATAGTACTTACATCTTCCAAAGCAGGATCAACTAGGGTGATCTTTGGATCCATAATAAATCAAACCGACCTAGGGGACTACAGTGAATGCTTGGGGACTTATGTCAACTCAAAAGTAGTCAAGATTATTAATTTCATTGATTTGTTTTAATTATATTTGGTTTGTTTTCATTTGTTTAATTTCATTTGATGGATCCCATCGCGTGTGATGGACCACCGAGAAGGGGCTAGGCCTTGGCCTATCTAGATTTATCGATCCAAAGGGTAGTTTATCGAAGGGTAGGACTATCCACCTAAGGGTGCCTTTTGGTGTGCAAAACTTTGTGGACAAAGCATAGCATCTTTAAAGCAAGGAACAATGGGGTGACCCATTGGATGCATAATAAATCAACTCGACCTAGGCTGCCCGTCAATTGTCAGAAAGAATGCATAGCGACTTACATCTTCCAAAGCCGGATGACCGAATAACTTGGTGGCATAATAGATTGAACCTAACATGGGTGACTATTAAGAGAGTTTGGAGAACTTATCTCAACTCATGAGTAGACTATAGAGTTTTGACATTAAAGATAGGATGCCTAAAGTCTTGACACGCGAGTAATATATATATATATATATATATATATATATATATATATATATATATATATATATATATATATATATATATATATATATATATATATATATTTTTTTATTATTATGGACCTTGTGAGGACTGAGAAGGGAGAAGGGACTATGTTAGACCTATCTTAGATTTAGGACCAAGGGAGAATCTATGCATCCATAAATAATCTCCAACCACGTGGGTGGTTATTAGGAAAGGGGATTGTCCAATCCAAGTAGTAACTGGGTAGTGTCAAATGAGGTCAAAAAAGGATGTGATCCAAATAGAGTGCTGGGAGGTACCACTAGGTTATCCTACCTATAAATAAGAAAGCCTATAAGTGTATGGCCAACTCAAGGAGAAAGCATAGACTTACATCTATCATGAGTGGTGTATCCATCTGGGTGTCACAAGATAACACCAACCAACCTAAGGTGCCCATTGATGTGTGATAATTATAGGAAGAAGGCATGTAGACTTATATCTCTAAAGTGAACTGATTATGGATATCATCACCGAGAACCTAGGGTTGTCGGTGCAATAGTTGTACTTAAGAAGAAAGCATAGAAAACTTACATCTTCAAAGTGAGGAACAACAGGGTGACCCATTGTTGGCACACAACAAGTCAAACCCAACCTAAGGTACGACTAAGTAGGGAGTCACAAGAAGGACTAGACCACTTGAAGTAATCAAGAAAAAGGTGTAGGGGCCTTACCCTAATCCACTACTCGACCAAGTCGGTCATGATGGCTAGTCCAAGAAGAAAGTGTATAGTAGACTTATATCCTCTTGAATGAAGCCAACATGAAGGTATTACCACACCAAGGCCTACCATGCTAACAAGGCACTCGTGCAATGGCCAAGTAAAGAAGGAAAGCATAGTAGACTTACATCCTCCTAAACAAGGACCAGGGTGACACACTAGTGGGAGTACAACCTAGAGCAGCCTAATGAGTGAGTGCGCAGGGTGTTATCCCACATCAAAGTAGCGAGAAAAAAGATGTGTATGTGTGTTTGTCGATATACTCAACTGTCAACATGATGGCTAGTTTAAGAAGAAGGCATAGCAGACTTACATCTTCTTAAATGGAGCCAACATGAGGGTAGCTTACAACCATAGTAAGGCCTACCATGCTAACAAGGCTCATCAGTGTAGAATTAAGTCGAAGGAAAGCATAAAACTTACATCCTCCTAAATAAGGGACCACTTGGGTGATTCACTAGCAGGGTAACACGTCCCAGAAAGAAGCTAATAAGTGAGGGGCATTATCCCACATCAATGTAGCTAAGATAAAGATGTGTATTTGTTCATGTGATTGTGTTTGTTTGTGTTGTGTTGATGAAGGATAGGATGCCATTTTGGTTCCTTACACCTACCCTAAACACATCAAGAGTAGATGAAATGGTGCTAGAGGGGCAATGTGACTCCACCAAAAAAGATGTTGTTCTCTACACCTAACTTAATTGTACTAGTCAAAATAGGATGCCTCCTAATAGCACCGAGAATGTGTAGTAGTTTTGTGTTGATGAAGGATAGGATGCCACTCGAGTTTCTTACACCTATCCTAAACACATCATGGTAGATTCACAAATAAAGCAAATAATGCTTCCAATGAAGAAGGGTTTGATGAATGGAAAGATAGGATTTTTATTGATGATAATTATTTTCAAACATTATTTTAAGGATAGTATTTCTTTAAATAGAGTTGATTGGAAGCATCGCACTCTATCATAATGGTTTAAACTACTTTCCATCCTTCAAAGCACTAAGGTAGCCTTTCAATGATCAAAAGTAGAATCTTGATTTAAAAAGTTTTAAGATAGACTAACTTTGAAAGAGTTTAAACCATCTATATTCAACATTAATTGAAATCTTTCTAAGTAGAATCTTGAGGTCGATCTCTAATGTCACTTTAATCTCTTGAGATCCTTGTTATCCCATGATGCTTTAGGATTCAACTTCAAGCCGTAGTGTCATAACCAATCAAAGACAACTACTCATTTGTAAAAGATGGTCTTCCTTTTTTTAACCCTAGTGACCGTGAGAAAGACATGACCTTATAGTTGTAAATTCCAATGGAAATTATAAGTGCAAATGACCTGTCATTCTCTAGCATCATTCAACCCATCCTTGAATGAGGAGACTGCATATAAAGAGGCTATGTCTGCTATCAAATTTGAAATAGGTAATGTGGATTCATCTTCAAGACGTGCCTAATTGAAATCTATAGAATTGACGATGTGTGGATTTGAATGTCCTTCCTTTTAACTGAGCATAATGTTGGGTAATCATGATAGCATCTTTCTTCTTCAATAAGGTTGACTTCAAACTTTGATCTTCTTCTTGGTGCAAATGTTCATATCAAAAGTTTGCAAAGTAGGAATAGAAATAGGTTTAATTTTGAGTTTATAGACTGCTACCTTTAGAGAGGTAATGGGAACTTCATTATGGTCTTAGGTAAAGCAATCTTTAAACTACCAAAGTAACCTAACTAAGTCGTGGCATTTTCTTTCTAACTTATCATATATGGATGTTTGGAGGGTGGGTGGACTACCTTTATGTTTGAGGTTAATCTCTTAAAACTCATTGGTTGATGATCTAATTTTCTTCTCAACTTCGTGAGTGTATCCTCTACTTGAAAGTCTTCTAAATTCTTTAAACAAAGTAAGTGAACTAGGCAAAAAATGATTTTATTAATTCATTTGAAGGTTTATCTACAACGTTGAACCTCTTTGAGCTTGAAGAAAGAGATGAAGTGAAATTTGATATCTCATATATATATATATATATATATATATATATATATATATATATATATATATATATATATATATTATAACTCTTAACTTCCAATCCTATAATAATATCATGAGATAGTAGAATTGGAGTCAATGTGCTAGCATCTAAGTTTCTAGTCATATCATTCATGAGTTATCCTTTAGAACTTTTTGTTTTACTTATCTACTCCAAAGACTTGTCAAAAGTAGACTCAAAATTTATTATATATATATATATATATATATATATTTTTTTTTTTTTATATTTTACCTGTACACATGATTTATCCTTTGATTCCAAATCAATGTGTATTATTGGTGCTTTACTTTTTTCTTTCTTTTTTTTCTTTCTCTTCTTCTCTTTTTTTTTTTTCATTCATTTTTTTTTTTTTCTTTCTTTTCTTTGTTTCATTTTTTTCTTCTCCTTTTTTGAGTCTTTGTTTATATTGTGTTCTGAGGGGATTGCTTGTCTTTCATTTCCATAGGATATTCTATGTTGAGTAAGACTTGAGAAGGTTGCCACTAACTGAGCAAGGAAGAATTAGGTTAAGTTCCAATTAAACACTCCTCTATCTCCTTAGAGAAGGTGAGGGTGCACTCATTATTTTAGCTTAGTGGGCAACCTTCCAAGATAGTTTAGGACCTTATGATTAACCTTTAGAATAGTTTGATGCCCTTATTTTGGATTGTGAGGTGTATCTTAAGAAGGATTTAGAATTTGATTATTTCCAATGACTGGTTTGCTTCTTCCTATGGTGTTGATCAAAGTGGTAGGACCCTGCCACTACAACAATTGGCTTTGTGATATCTTCTAAAGAGAGGTAAATTGATGTCTACTCTTTATGGTGCCCAAAATTTCTTCTATTAGATATGATGATTCTAACTCTTTGTCGATAGTGACACCACAAAGTTTAGAATGGGGTACCTCCACAGTTGGAATCCTTAAAGACATCAAGTCCATGGTACTACTATTTTATGGATTATGATCGTTATTGTGATTATCGAGTTGTATTCTTTTGGGAATTAGGATTCAAATCATTTGATTCATACTTATCTAGAATGGATAAGGCATGCTCAAAAATCCTTATTGACCTTATTCTTGGCTCTTGAAGGAACTTTTATGGCTTTTCTCCTTGGGGAAACTAATGTGACTAGGTCAAACTAAGAAGTGGCTTCTTGCCCGCCACCTCTACCGATGGTCATGAGGGTTGGAATCTCATTGCGGAAAGAGAACCATATAACCTTTGCTTGTTGTTGACTTGAATTGTTTACTTGATTTGATTGTTGAATTGGAACCCTCATTTAACAAATTTAGGTATGCTAAATGGGGTTCAAATATTGGAGAAATTTTGAATTTTTTTTTTTTTTTGGAGGAGAGACTTTGAATTTGATTTAAATTTAGAACCCACATTCAACAAATTTGGGTATGTTGAATGGAGTTCAAATGTTTTAGAGAGGCTCTTAATTGATGCTTCCATTGGCTCACATTTGAATTTGATTTTATGTTTGGGACCCTCATTTAACAAATTTGGGTATGTTAAATGGAATGAATTGACTTTGTTTTGATTTGATTTTGGAATCTTCACTTAGAAATTTATGTATGCTAAATGAGATTCAAGTGCATGTTTGAAAACATTTTTTGAAAACATTTTGTTGTCTATGATGTGTCATGTGTTTGATTTATTGAATTTGATTTGAAAATGGGATCCTTACTTAGCAAATTTAGGTATGCTAAGTGAAGCCCAATGTGTTTGATGTATTTTGATTTGATTTTGAAAAGAGACCCTTACTTAACAAATTTGGTAGGTTAAGTTGGGCTCAAGTGTGTTTGATGAGTTTGTTTTGCTTTGTTTTGAAAGAGGAGAACTTCTATTTAATAAATGTGGTATGTTAAATAAAGTTCAATTTGTTTTCAATTTTGAAAAGGTGGGACTCTCATTTGACAAATTTGGGTATGTCAAATGGAGTTCAAGTGTGTTTGATTTTTTTGTGATTTTAAAAAAGGGAACTCTACTTAGCAAATGTGGGTATGTTAAGTAGAGTCCAATTTGCTTTTGTTTTTGAAAAAGGGAATTCTCATTTGACAAATTTGGGTATGTCAAATGGAACTCAAATGTGTTTTAATTTTTAGTGATTTTGAAAGTGAGACTTTCATTTAACAAATTTAGGTATGTTAAATGGAAATCAATTATATTTTTCTTTTTGATTTTAAGATGGAATATTTGTGTGATGTTGTTTTTGAAAAGAGAAATTCCAACTTAGCACATGTAGGATGTGCTAAATGAAATTTCAATTTTATGTCATGATCTTGTTTAAAAATAAAATCTTCATTCAACAAGCTTAGGTGTGTTGAATGGAGATTACTATTTGAAATATGTGCTTTTGGAAAAGGATTTTAAAATTATTTGATTTTAAATTTTGAAAAAAAAACCTCCATGCAACAATCATGGATATTGTTGCATGAGGTTTGGTTATCTTTAAATGCAGATCTTTTATCTGTGAATTTTAATTTGAGAAGTGCTTTTTGAAAGTATTTATTATTTTTGCAAACAGTTTATTTTCTTAAGTATGAGATGAACCTTACCTCACCAAGAGAATGGTAAAGAGGTTATAAATTTTTAGTCATCTTCTTTAGTTAATTCAAATTTGTTTTACCTATTGGGGGAAATAATAAAGGTTTTAAGACCTACATGGACTAAGGTCTTAAAATCTAAAGGTTGCTAGCTAGCTCAACCTAAGGATGAAATAGGCTAAGTGCCAACAACAAGAAAGATAGTCTAGGACCCATATAAAATACAAGTCCAATCGATGTTTGGAGACATAATTGCTACTAGAGATGGAGAGAGGAACCTCCCAGTGAGTCGCCAAAAAATGTATGGTGTTTATTTTTGAGATGTTGGACACCACGTAGATCTTAGGGGTACTTATTGAAATGATCAGTATGACATTAAAAAAAAAGATGCACTATCTAGAAAGATAGAAATTATCACCTATAATGGACCTAATCACCTAATAAGAACTCTAAGCATGATGGGTCTTCCAAGCTAAAGCCTCATATTCTGGGATGTCAACTATATACCATTACATTCAAAGCATATGTAAATTTACATGCATGAACATAAGAAAGAAGCTCCAAATCACATGATCAATTAATTCAATCACTTGAACAATTGCAAATGCATGTATTTTTAATAAAAAAGGAAGGATTACCATTCTCTAATGAAATACACACATGTACATATAAACGACCTAACCAAGTACATGCCTTTGTCAAACTAGGGAAGTGAGGTAATCAAATGACCTCCTTAGGGCTAGCTAAAACCTCATATTCTCGGGATGTCCAGACTATATACCACTTTTCTTAAATACATACACATGTATTATAATTTGGAGAATGAAAATCATGCAAAAAAATGATATTTAATTTGATTGAATCATTTATGTATATGAATTAAAGCCTCATCCAAATTTTAGTATTGAAATACATAAGAATGAAATCAAATGGAGTATGTGCCATTGTTAAACCATGGAAGTGAGGTAATCAAATGACCTCCTTGGTGCTAACTAAAGCCTTGTATTCTGGATGTCTACTATATACCCATTAACATTCTCACTTACATAAATCAATACATGAATAAAAGGAATGGAGCTTCACTTCATACATTTAATCTATAATCACATACATCTCTTATGTATTTATAACTAGCACTCAAAGCATATGTAGCCATTCATTTATAAGCTTTGGAAAATACGTTTGGATTTAATAGTGATAATAGCCACACATATTATAAATTTAATCAACACATGCAAGCTTGACATAATGAAAAATCATTTGATTTAATTAATTTTTGAAAACATGAATGTATGATTTCAAATTACATGCAACATTTAACATGATTGGAAAGGAATGAATGATAAAACATGTGATTTCATTCAATTAAATTAATTCTAAGTACAATAAAATAAAAGAATTTAAAGAAAACCAAGGCTTTTTAATTATCACTTTCAATTTCATATTTGATTTGGTTTGAATAAATGAGGGAAAGTTTGCTGATCCTAACCCATTCCCATGCTTATGATTTAATTTGGTTTAATGAAAAATAATTAAGTTGATTTTATGGGTTAATTAGGTTGTGTTATGCATTAAATCCATTAATTAACCCTTACCTATTTTGCCTTAATTTAATTAGCCAAGTAATTATCAGCCTACATCTATGTACATACATTGGAAATTAAATTAGCAATGAACCTAAGAAATGAAAGAGGCATAATCCAATTGGCTCACAATTAGTGATTAATTAAGTTAAGAAACTTAATTAAGTACTTTCATGGTTTTCCCACACATGTGGGTTAACCATAATTTCCTTAAATGTCTTAGGTTATTGAACACCTAAAAAATCTACCCATGAATTGATTAATTAAGATTCCATGTGATTATAGTTTCAAATTGATTAATTAAGCAATTTGATTAATGAATTAAACCACCATAAATTAATCCCAAATTAATTAATTTTCTTCAAGTGAAATGGACTTAGGAAAAGATTGGGAAAGGTCCCAATCTCATTCCCCATGCCCATTCACTATTTCATAATGATTAGCAAGCTTAATTAATGATTTCCTTACTATTTAGAATATTAATTAATTGTCTAATTAATTAGGAAAGTAATTAAGGTTAAGATAACAAATTTTCCTAATTAACCAAGCAATAAATCCCAAGAAAATTATGGGAGGCAGAGGTCATCCCATTAATCAACCTCAAAAAGTTTGGGATTAATTACTTAGGTAATTAGAGAGTAATTAAGCTAATTAAGTTTTTAATTAAACCTAAATTAAGCCTTAATTACTGTTAAAATTAATTAGGATCAATTTTAATTGAATCTCTTTTAAAATACCTTCAAAATAAATATATACTTACATTTTATGATTTTTCTATGATTTGTTATAATTTTCCAAAGTTTTAACTGATTTAAATGATTTCCATGATTTTATAAATTCCATTAATTTATTTTAACTATTTGAACTTAGAATGCAATATCTCCAATCCAAATCCTTTAACTTGAAATTTGTAGGTAGATTTTAAGCTCACTTTTAATTTCTAAAAATTTTCAAATCAATCTGATGTGTCTTTTTGGTTTAATTAATGAAATTTGATTTTCCTAAAGCTCAAAATATTTAGTGAAATTTGGGGCTTTTTGATTCATTGGATTCCTCTTGGAAAGACAAATCCAACGAGCCATTATTTGCAATTTTTAGTTAAGTATTTTATTTTATTTTTTGTAATTTTGAAGTTTCATGTGTTTTAAAGTAATTTTTAAAAGAAGAAAATCTCTAATATCTTACATAACCTCCAAGACTGTAAAATTGACTGGACCACCATGTGCCATGGCATGTATGACTGCGTGGTGCCACATCAGCAGATGAGCGAAAATGCGGACAAGGATGGAAAAATGAAATAATTCTATCACGATCGATGGTCTGATTGAATGATCCATGATCTAAAACCGCGTGATCCACCGATCAGCCTGATCCATATGATCTAAGCCATCTATCTCCGAAGAAGATGGATGGCTGAAAGGTGGAAGAGCGAAGGAACACTATTTTGGGCAAGATTTTGTGATTCTTGAAAAAAATTGAATGAAAACTTCATTTTAGCTCAATTTTCTAGCATCTTCTTGAAATCACTCAAAATGTGTGGGGATGATGTAAAATAAAAAAATGCAAGGGTAATCTAAAGAAATTCTAAAATCAAGCAAAATTGACATAAACAAAGAAACCTAAGGTCGGTTATGGTTCTTGAAAATTATCTCACCGAGGATGATTTTCTGGTGGTGATGATCCAACCTCTAAGTGCAAAAGAAGAAGCTTGAATGGGTTCTGCTCTTGCTTCACTTAAATAATGTATCCACTAATGGTCGCCTCACTAGAATCCACTTGATTTTGATGGCTTTTGCTTAAAAACCAAGTGGAATGGTTCCTGGTTGGTTTGGAAGCTCTAAGAGAGTGAAATGAGTGTGTGAGGAAGAGTTTTTGCCTCTCTATTTTTTGTCTCCTTGCAATGTCCAAAATCACCTCATTCATGGTGATTTTTGGCTCCAAGTGGGTGTCCTTGGCTTGGTGGGATTCTCCTTAGGTGGCTTAATTTGGTTGGCCAAGGCATGAATGGGAGGTGTCCTGCAAGGACAAGTGGAGGTCCTTCATGCCAAGTGTTCCAATGGGGAGGGAGGTGATTTCACTTCATGAGTCATAGCTGACCCAACTACCTCTGGGTTAGGTTGGACAATGTCCTTGGAGCCTAGTGGAATAATTGATGAGTGCCAAGTGGCAAGGAAAAGAAATGACCATTTACATAGGTGTTTTGTCTTATGTGATCTTAAAGGGTAGAGTGGTCATTTAGCATTGAATTTGATTTTGCAGATTTGAAATGAGTCAAAAGTGAGTTGGACCAAATTTCATGTCATTTGGAGTTCATTTGGTTAGGTTTGGCACAATTTGACCCATTTGGGTCAAATTCAAAATGGGTTAAAACCAATTGGTCAAATTAGGTCAAACCAAGGGTTATGTCAAGTTCATATGACTATTTGGAGAGGATTGTATGTTTTGGTTTGATTTAAATTGATTTAATTTGGTTTAGTCTAATTTGACCCCTTTATGTCAATTTGGGTCAACTTGTCAAGAGGGCCAATTGTTTTGGCTCAATTGAAGGTCAAGTCATGTTTAAATGTTGATTTTGGGTTGATTTGAATCATTGGCTTTGATGCATTTAGCTTAGTTGCAATTTGGCTAGTTTGGGTTCATATAGGCTAAAGGGTTGGTCAATAACATGCTAGACTTGGTTTGACCCAATTTATATCAATTGATCATCCTAGGATGATCAATAATCATGACATGAAGTTTGGATTGGCTTAATTCACTTTGATTTTGGATTGAATTGGATTTTGGTTCATGTAGGCCAAATTGGACACTTTGGGTCAAGTGAATCAATTGGATTTAGTTAGCTTGATTTATTTGAGTTTATATATAGATTTGAGATTGATATATAAATTCAATTGTTTGGATTCAAATGAGTTTTGGTTCATTTGAATATTTCACATCAAATGGGCTTTTGACTTTTTTGGTGATTTGAATGATTGTAGGTTTTATTTATATTTAGATAGATGATTGAAGGAATGATTGATTCAAGAGAAAATCCATTGATTTTGGCTTGATTTAGATGGGTTTTGGCCAAGTTCAAGGAAATGGCTTAAACAAATTTTAAATTGGGTTTTGATTTGATTTTGATTTGGTTTTGGCTATTTGAATTTATATTTTATTTAGATTTGAGAAGATAATTGAAGGTGTAATTGATTTATAAGAAAATTATTTGAGTTTGGATTAAATTGGATGGAATATTGGCTATGTTCATGAAGGTTGATTAAAGGAATTAGAAAGGATTTCAAGTTTGGATTTGATCATTTGGAATTGAGTTTGGAATTTGGATTTGAAAATTGAGTTTGAGGTTTGGTTGGAAATTTGGATTTGAATTGAATTTAAGAAGGTGTACATGGATTGGGTTTAGGCTATAGGTAGTGATTTTCCTAAGTCCCAAGGCATGGCCTAATCCTTATGATTAACCCTTCTAAGTCTCTAGGCTTAGGTCAAGTGTTCACATAATCTCTAGAAGTGTCTTATGACTAAGAAAAACATGTGTCTAGAAGGTTGCTAGGTCTAAAAGGAGGTTGAGAACTCACCCAAAGTGAGTCAAAGGTGTTACTTGGTTGATGAAATCAAAAAGAAGAAATGTTGAATCTAAATTTCTTGTTAAAAAATAAACCAAAAAACCCTAAACCTAGACTAAAGCTCAAACCTCAAACCTAAAACTAAACCCTAAACTCTAAACCCCAAACCCTACCCCTAAACCCAAACAATAAGCTCTAAACCAAACCCTAAAACTAAACCTAAAAAACCTAAAACTAAACCCTAAACCCAACCCTAAACCCTAAACCTAAACCTAAACTTATAATAAAATAAACCTAAAATAAACTAAAAATAAAAATAAACTAAACTAAAATACAAAACCTTAACCTAAACCCACCTCCTCCTCGACCTCGTGCTCTGGCGATTCTCTTTTCCCTCTCATTTTAGCTTTTCCACCGCTTGATGGTTTTAGTGTGATTCTCATGGATTCCTTCTGAATCGATGGTCAGCTTTTGTGTTTTACTTGGAGTGAGCATGGCTTGGCATCTTCCCGATGATTCATGGAAACCTGGATCCAATGGATACTACTAGGACATCAACTACCTTGGCTACTACTTCAAAATCAATCAAAGACATCCTTCTTGGTAAGGATAGTATTAGGAGTCCACGAACTTGTTTGACTTCTTTTCAAGGCATGCCTATGGTTATGTGTACTACTCTGATTGTGGAAAAGCTTGTTAAGCTATTTGAATTTACTTTGGTTGGAAAGTTTACTCTTCATAGGCTAGAAAACATTCACTCTTTCTTTCATAGTTTGAAACTTTTGGGTGCTTTTATGATTGGTTTAATTGATCCCCACCACATTTTGATTCAGTTAATGAATGATTTGGATTACTCACATATTTTTACTCATCATTCTTATTTTTCTTTCAATTGCCAAATGAGGTTGCTGAAATGGATTCCACTATTTGATATTAGGGAAGAATCCCCAATCATTTTGATTTGGATTTCTCTTCCCAATATGCGAATTCATTTCATTAATCATCAATTCCTTTTTTAGTGGGTGCTTTATTTGGTTTTGTTGCAAATTGATCGGCAATGCTATGAAAATCTCGACCTTCTAGAATCCTTGTTGAATTAGACATTACTAAGAAACACCCCAAAGAAATCGGTTGGGATCTAAAATTACTTATATGTAGAAAGTTGATTTTGAAAATTTCACTATTTTTTGTTCTCATTGTAAATTCCACGGGCACATTAATTCTGAATGTTTCATTCTACATCCTCACCTAAAAAAGAAAATTCCTATTAAGAAACTATTGTTCCTAACACTAGGCCGACCACTGTTAAATATCAAAAAGTTAATTCAGAAAAAAAGGATTCATTGAATGTTCCTAATAAGGCTATTTTACCACTTATTTCTTCTATGCAATTGAAGGTTTCTAATGTGGAAAATAATAATTTCTCTAAACTTTTGGATGATGATTCTTTTCCTCCATTGATCCCTCATCCTTACCAATTTTGATTGATGAAAATATAGCATTAATTGAAAATATTAATGAGGATATCAATGTTATGCATCATTCAAATTCAATGGAGAATATGGCTTTGGTTTCTCATGATATTCATTTGAAAACCGACTTTACTTTAGTTCAAGATGATTTATATTCTCAAAAGATTTGGTTTTGTCTAATAATCTGGGTATTGAAGAAGAAGGGCTTGATGTTCACACTTCCTTCTTAATAAATCTATTTTTGGCTCCCGCTTGCTATACCCGATGCTCATTTGCCTTTAATAAATTCTAATGGCTTGGAAGAAGGAGAACTCACTTTTATTTAGGATACTTCCACTAAATCTATGACTAATGTTGCTAAATCCTTCTCGGTTGATGATTCTATGAGAAAAGGAAATGGTTTCCAAATTCTATCATGCTAAAAAGAAAAAAAATGTTAAAACCTTCCCTCCCAAATTGTCCAAAAACACTAGACCTCTGCCTCTCTCTCTCTTAATTAACCTTTTCTTAACCCCTTTTTTACTTATGTTTAATTTTCTTGTTTGGAATGTTATCGCACCCTCTATTCATAACTATATTAGAAACCTTTGTCATATTCATAATATTTCTTTACTTATTGTTTTGAGCCTCTTATTCATGCAAACAAAATTAAACATGTTGCTAGAATGATCGGTTTCAATAAATTTTCTAATGTTAGTAATAAAATTTGGTGTTTTTGGAATAATTTTGTGGAGGCTTCTATTCTTGATGATTTTCAACAAGTTGTTAATGCTCAAATATCTTATGGTGACTATTGTGTTTTGGGCTCTTTTGTCTATGCATCTTGTAATAGATCTGGTAGAAATCTTCTTTGGGAAAATTTAAGGAATTTTGCTACCTCTATCAATAAACCTTGGTTTGTTGGTAGGCATTTCAACACTATTTTATTCTCTCTAAATGAAGCGGTGGTTGTTCTCCTAATATTCCTTCCATGGAAGAATTTTCCAATATGATCCTTGATTGCAATTTGATTGATATTGGCTTTAAGGGTTCAAATTTTACTTGGCAAAACTCTAGCCTTTGGCAAAGGTTGGACGATTCTTTTAATACTCATTGGATTACTCAATGGCCTATTACTTCTATCAATCATTTAAGCAGAACCTTATCAGATCATGCTCCTCTTTTGGTTTCTATTAAACATAACTCTAATAGATTAAAAAATTTCTCTCATTTTAGATTTCAGAACATGTGGATTCAACATATTGATTTCTTTAATGTTGTGGCTAACAATTGGAAAGCTCCCTTACATCGACAATTCAATTTTGGGATGAATAGAATTTGGTTTAAATTTAAAAGACTTAAACAAAATTTTTGTGGAATAAGCATTGTTTTAAAACCTTTTGCTAATATCAAAGAAATAGAAAAATTGGTTTGTGATCTTGAAGTCTCTATTATGTCTGATCCTACTAAGATTAAGGACTTGACAGAGGTGAAAGATAAACTTGTTAATTTTCAAAATATGGAAGAGGCTTATTGGCGCTAAAAAGCTATTAGCAAACATATTGTAGATGGTGACAGAAATACTAGATATTTCCATGCTTTAGTTAATAGAAAGAAAGCTTTAAATAATATTAAAAAAATTAAAGATGATAATGGAGATTGGATTATGAGAATAATGATATTAAGGATTCATCCATTCACTACTTTAGAAATATGCTTAATAAGAGTTGTTATTTCTAATTTGCACTTGATTCCTTCTATTATAAATAAAAATGACAATGATTTTCTTACAATTGTACCTATTGAAGAGGAAATTTTAAAGTTCTTAATAGCATGAACATAGATTCTTTTTGGAGAGGGTTTCACTACCCAATTTTTCAAAATGCTTGGTTTATTATTAAAAATGTTTTTTATTGAGGCGTGGTTGATTTTTTTAATGATAATCCTTTTCCTAGATATTTTTCTAGCACTTCTATTGTTCTCATACCTAAGAAAGATAATTTGGACTATTGGAGTGATGTTAGACCTATTAGTCTTTGCACTTTCTTCAATAAGCTGATTTCCAAAATTCTAACCAACAGGCTCAGTCCTTTACTTCATAGGATTATCTCTCTAAACCAAACTAGTTTTGTTAGAGGTAGATCTATTTCTAATAATATTTTGCTCAAAATTAATTCATAATTTAGATGCTAAGACTAGAGGTGGCAATATTCTTCAAATTAGATATTACCAAAGCTTTTGACAATATCTTTTGGGATTTCCTTATCCATATTCTTTATTTAGGTTTTTTGATAAATTTATCATTCTTATTAAAATTGTATTAATAATGCCTGGTTTTCAATTTGGTTAATGGGAAGCCTTGGGCTTCTTTCTTTCTTCCCATGGCCTAAGATAAAGGGATCCTCTAACTCCTACCTTATTTATTGTTGTTGAGTACTTATCTAGGAGCATCAATGATCTATTCTTAAACAATCCTAGTATGTATTACAAAACTCTTGGTGGTCTTCTCTTTCTCATTTAAGCTTTGCAGATGATTTCATTATTTTGCAATGCTTCTATTCATCATATCAAGAATCTCAAGATTTTTAAAATAAATTTGGTAGAAAGTGGTATATCTATCAATGATAATAAAAATTTTATTATTTTATTACTTCTTCAAATCTCAATAATAAATTAATTAAATCCTCCATATCACTAACTTTAAACATCAACACCTTCCTCTTAAGTACTTGGGTGCTCCTCTTTTAAATGTCTGAAATGATCCCATCTCTTTTATGAGTTAATTCAAAAAATTTTAAATAAAATTTCTATTTAGAAATTTCATTTACTTTCCTTTGGTGGTAGGCTCACTATTCTTAAAAGCACTCTCAATTCAATGCCTCTTTATTTGATTCAAACTGTTATCCCCACTAATGCTACTCTTATCAATTGATCACTTGCTTAATAAATTTTTTTGGATCCAATAATTCTACTAAAAGAATGCATTGGACTTCGGCATAAATGATGTGGTCCCTTGGGTGAAGGTGGTCTCGGTTGCAAACCAATTCATGAAGCTATAAATGCCTTCTCTCATAAGCTTTTGTAGAATTTTAGAAAGAATGATAGCCTTTGGGCTAATTTTATGATGAAAAAATATTTCCAAGGTAAACACCCTCTTATCTGTGCTTATAAATTTGGTGACTCTCCGATTTGGAAAGGCTTTGCTCCATTAAATGGGTTGTTGAACCCTTAATATGTTGGGGTATTCATTCCGTTCTTCTTTCTTTTGGCAAGACAATTGGATTGGCAATGGCTCTATTGACTTATTTTTTCTACCCACTCTCTCTACTATCAAAGTTAACTCTTTCGCATAATAACACTTGGAATGAAAATAAACTTGACAATTATATCCCTATTTCTCTTTTAGATAACTTTAGAAATATCCTTATTTTCTCTAACAAACCTGACCAAATTCTCTTTAAGCTTTCTTACAATGGTGATTTTGTTCTTAAAGAGGTTTGGAATTTTATTAGAGATAAGCAAACTCCTCTAATGTTTTCATTAAACTTTGGAACAATATCATTCCCATTTCTTATTGTTTTAGCTTGGAGGATTTTGAATAACTTTATTCTGTGGACTTTTGCTCTGAATAAAGGGTTTTTTTTCCTTCAAAGTGCTATTGTTGCTTTCATATTGAAAATGTTAATCATGTTTTGTCAATGATGCTAT
>JAKCPB010000725.1:0-100352 GCA_021442155.1 Cymbidium sinense | reverse complement strand
TCAAAGATACGTATATACTAGACGGTTGCTATGAGCAAAATGAGAGTACGAGTAAACTCTTTGCCCATGAGGTAAAGCCTCTCCTTGAGGGCATTCTTCATGGAGATAATTGATGTGTTATAGCTCATGGTATTCAAGGAAGTGGAAAAACCCAATTGATTCTGGTTTGTTATATTACTTATCTTGATCATCTATATTTATATGCCTTGTGTATTTGCATAAATGCTTCTACATTTCATATGCTTTATCTTCAATGGAGACTCCTAGTCTTGCAATGATGGCATTTTGTGAAATCTTCTCTTCTATTGAAAAAGTGGGTGGCTCCATGACTACATCATGTCATAAAATTTATAATGATCATATATATGATCTCTTGGATCGTAAAGAGCAAGAGGTTCGGATTTTAGAAGATTCTGAAAAAGCAAGTCAACTAAAGGGGCTTTCCAAGGTGACAACAAAATTTTTAGCAAAATAGTTATCTGTGATTTGAATATCAAAGTTATTACCCAAGTACTTTGCTTAATTTTGTTTAAATTCCTTTTCAGATCCCTGTGAAATCACTCTCAGATTTCGAGAACTACTATTTTCATAAGCAAGCAGTAATCTTCCAAAGAAGGTTGAAAATGATGTCAGAGTCAAAATACATAAAGGCTTGATCATGTATGTTACCTCAATTGATAAGGAATCAAAAGTTTCTCACATTGGAAAGCTAAACTTCATGGAGTTGGCAGGTAAAAATTTTGCTCATATTTTTCTTGTTGAAATCAGGATACGAGAAAGTTCAAAAGAGAACTGATGGAAAAGCTCATTATCTGACAGCATCAAAATTAACAAGTCGCTCTATGCATTGCACAATGTTGTGAGTGCAATAAATGGTGATAAATCATACAATCCATACCGAGAAACAAAATTAACTAGATTGTTGCAAGATTTTATGCCGCACAAACAATGTTGTCGATAACATATGGTGAGCTCATACTTTTTTTTTCTCCGTTCGATGTCGAAATACTTCAAATGGTTCTTGATTAACACATGCTCATTTAAGGCGAGTCCCAATTTATGCCCTCAAACTTTTCTGTGATTATTTTCCGTGATCATGCCAATTTGTCAATAGACAAAGGCATGACCTTACAAGTACCATTAAAGAATCTAGAAGATATTTTCCATCAAATTCTTCTATTGGTGGAATTCATCCATTAGATAAAACAATGATAAAGCAGGGAATTTATCAATTGGGATCAAGGAAAGTATATCCCCAACTAAAGGAAGGTATGATCTTTGAATTTCACTAGGCTCTTGCTGGGACAACTATTTCATGTTAATAGTTTCTGTAATATAACCATGATTTGTCATAATTAACAAATTGTTCCCTATATAGATTCCAAAGTCATGGTAGTAGAGTCAAAAAATCCACTCCATCTCCATGTTGTTCAAAGGAAAGGTATGAGATATACATGGATATTAATATTTTAAATAAAAAATAACATTTGATCATTGTATATTTTCTTTGTTTTAAAGTTGATTAATGCAAAATAGTCCCCTTATGAAAACTCAAACTAGAAAAAGTATGCAACTAAGAGGTATTAGTTGTTCATTCATTTTGCTTCAATACTTATATAGCTTGCATAATTTGAGAATATATTATCATGTCCAAATTATTGATCAAAAAATAGATGGGTATAATAGTTTTTATTTTATTTTTCCAATTAAAGCAAAGTAAATTTATATGTAATGATTTAAAATTATCATAAACACAACCTAGCAATGTGTGGGAAACTTTTCTTTTAGATGGTTCTATTTTTCAATTTTTTGAACTCAAATTATAATGCAATATTATTCTTTGTATGTATGGATTATTATTATTTTCTCAATGAAATAATTTTTATGGTGTAATTTTGAGCTTAATTAATGTATGAGGGTGATGGTTCCAATGTTGCTTCAATTTCTAGTGCATTGAAATTGGTATTATTTTACTACACTTAAAAACTAAGTTTCAAACTTGAAATCTTTCTATTGTAAGATATTTTTAGCTTAATTGGTTTTATGTAGAAAAACTCAACAATGGCTATAATCACGTGCTCATCCATGACCAAAAGGTAGGATATTGTTATTTCCTTTCATGTTTGTTAAAGAATGATAATGCAACTTTGAATTTCAAAATCATATATGAATTGAAGTTATCTGATCCTTTAACTATAATGTAAATGTTCATATGAAAATTGTCTTGAGAACAACTCTTATTCAAGTTTATGCACATGTATTAAAATTTGTCTTTATTTTCAAAGGATGTCTCTATACCGGTTGATCATATTCAACAAAGTGTCAATAGTCCTCTTTCAATTGACATGAAGTTATCTAATGGTATAGAAGGTATGCTAAATATTTTTCTGTAGATAAGATGTAGATGTGACCATGTAGATGATGAACATGTGAGAAGATTTCCCATAGCAAACACTGCTTGTGTGAAGACTTAGATAATTTAGTATAATATTTATTTTTCATATAAAATTTCATTCCAGATCTAGGAAAGAGCCCCCTCATCCCTCTCGCAAATAGAGATTATTTTTGTGAGTTGAGTGTATACAATAAAAATTCAAATATTTTTCTTTGATTTGACAAATGTTAATCATAAAGTAAGGTCATGTTTGAGATCAATTTTATTTTTTATTTTATTTTATTTCAAAATAAAGCATATTTTATGATGATAGTTGTTTTTAAAAACACTCAAAATATCTAAAAGTTATTTTGAGTGTATTTATAGACATCTTTATTTATTTTAAAAAATTTTAAATAAACATACTAATATTTAAGAATAACATAAAAATAAAAATATAAAAATATAAAACAAAATTGATCCCAAATAGGCCTTAAATTATCATATTTAAATTGCACCATGCATGAACTTAAGTATTTTTTATCTCCCTTATCAGGAAGGAGGACCAATTGGGCTCATCCAAAACAGTGATCTAATTACAATTGACATTGAAAATAAAGAATAGACGCTCATCTCGATGAGCAACCGAGAGGGAGAGAAAATGGAGCCCCCTCCTACAAAGCACGAGGAGTTCTTTATAAGGTACAATAATTTCGAACTATCTCAGCTTCAATTTTATCTCAAACTTATCTTTTTTCCTTGTAGATATTAAAATGTTCAATCACTCAGAGATGTGATGAATGTATTATGCATCCAATTAATTTATTAAATTTTAAGCTATTTTCTTAGGTTTTTTTGGGGACGATCTTCTCCATATTCTTCTGTTATTACTATGCAAACTCGCTTAGTCCCCAAGTTTTCACTAAGGGAATTAATAAGTGATTTTGTAATTTTTACCTGAACTTTGATTTTGAGAGAAATGTTATTAATTTCTTTAATTTTGGTTTGAACTATGGAGTATTAATGTAACATTGTTACCATTGTGGAATTATCCTTCTATTAAGTTACTTTGTCCAGTATTTAATATTCATCAATAAACATGGTGTGCCTTATTTTATCTATTTTGTGAGCCTTCATCCCTCTTTGAACAAACATGCTTTTCTTTAATGCAACCAAATGAAACCAACAACCCTCTTTATACTAATCAACTTATCTTATTTCATATATCTTTTTTTACCGAGAAAATTTTAATTCTATCACTACCCTAAACCTTCATCTATTCACAAGTTTCCTCAATCTTTGACACATTACTATATATGATCATGCAATAAATTTAAGAACCTGAAGTAATCGACATATTTTAATCATTAAAAATTAATTTTATCAACTAAATCAGAAAAAATTAATAACAAATGATCTCCAACCCATTGTTTGAGGAGGTTTTACTGATGAGGTTTCTTCAAGGAACAAGATGACCAAAGCTTCAATATGCGGCACTTCTATAGTCTCCTTGTTTTCCTCTAAGCATTTCTTCGAGCTTCAATGCAGCAGACGATTTCTTCATGCCGATTATTTCCATCTCTTTCCTCCATTCTCAGACCAAAACAAGCCGGAAATAGAGAGAAAGTTAGATGCAAAGTTTAAGGTTTATTTTACATTCAAAACAATGTGCATATGTTTCATTGTAAACACCAAAAAAAGGTCTTTTATGCTTAAATTTTTTCAAAAATGATAGATTTGTCTCAAATCAAGCCTACATTAATGCCTTTTGAATTTGATTTGCAACTTGAAAATCATTTGATAGTCCGAGATAAATATAACCTCATTACAAACTCATTGATACATGTACATTAAAAAACTTATACCAACTATTATATATTTAATGTTAAAAATTAAATCATTTTACAATGTGGGAGAGAAGAAATAAAAAAGATTAGTAGATAACTCAAATTGATTCATGAGATGTAATTTGTGCCATGTGAAACAATAAGTATTTTGAAGTTGTATAGACCCTATTAGATATCATGTATTAATCACTTTATTTTTTTATAAAAATTCAATGCACAAAAACTAAAACAAATGCAACAAGATAACCCATATAGTCACTAATAGAATTGTTTTACTACATAAAGGCTCTAAATTGCCTAGAGTTATATGATAATTCATTATTTTTATTTTATTTTATTTATACTTCTATTCAAATGCGAGAGTTGTTGCATGTACACCAAAATAAAAATAATAGAATGTTCCAAATAAAAGAAGGAAAGAAAACATCAAAGTCATCACAGCCAAAACACCCCCACCAAAGAGAAACAGCTATCAAGCATTATGACCTGATACCACCAAAACAGAAACAGCAGGACATAAGGCCAACACAGACAACTAAAGACAAACCATTACCAACAAGTAGGAAAGTAATATGACCAACCACTAAAAAGAGAACACCAACACTGAACAGTAAACAAAAAAAAGCACAACCCAAAGCTAAACCAACAACCAAAGATCACCAAAAAACAACACAAGACCTAGAGACCAAGAGAGAAAAAGCAATACAAAGTCAAACCAACCAAGAAAAAATAGCCAAGGCATATATGCTAAATCAACAAAGCACCAACCGCAAAAAAGAAAATGATGATTTATAAAATGAATCCTCATTAGAAGTGAAATCCAAACAGAACAATCAAAATTCTTCCTTAATATCGAGAGGTGACCATTTAAGCAATTGCATTTGACGTTAAAAATAAAGTAGGAACAAGAGAATACAGAATAATCCAAATCATTAACTAAAACATGACGAGTATCAATCAAATCGATCAAGAAAGCACGAAAGCTTAAGATTATGAAAAAAAGAATGAATGTTATCAAGATTAGACCACAAAGCAAACTTCCCAACCATAAATTCATAAGATTTAGCAAGCTTTTCAACATCCAAATCAACACATAACCAATGGCACTCCTTTAAAAAAAGTCGAAAGAATATCAAAAGACTCACCAGCTAACATCCTTACCAAGAAGCACATCTTTAATGGATTTTTATGAGCTTATTATGACAAACCCCAAAACTTGATGCCTAATGGGAATATCGAATTTGGAGGTTTACCCCAAGGATTAGTGTTTATCGTAACCATAAAGATGAAGCATAGTGAGCGGTCAAAGGCAACAACTCTAATAAAAAGAAATCTACACAAGAAGTCTCAAAATTAGTCGGGACGCTAAAATGGGGAACCAAGAATCACCGAGTCAAAATACGAGAGAGAAAGATCTGTGTGGAGATAGTGGAGATGGTTTTTTTTTTCATTTTCCATTTTCCAATTTTTCATTTTCATTTTTTCATTTTCATTTCCATTTTTCATTTTCATTTTCATTTTTCATTTTTCATTTTTCATTTTTCATTTTTCATCTTCCATCTTCCATCTTCCATCTTCCATTTTTCATTCATTTTCCATTTTTCATTTTTTATTTTTCAAAATGCAGTGTTCCATAATAGACTTAGGATTTACAAAGGTGAGCGTATAAATATATCGATCTATGGGTAAATAATACAAGATAAAGATGGATGAAAAGCCCCAAGGATTTAAGTGTGTTTGAAGATGATATTTTAACAAAAAAGCTTTGAAAGAAACAACCATAAAAAATATGAACTCAATTATAGCGACATAACCAATTCCAACAAACCTAATAGAAAGACTATTTTTATTACACATGTAAATATACACCACTAAATCATACTAGTGTTATGTAGACATCTAGATAATGATGCTCTCAGATTAAAAATCAAAAAAGATTCTAGATTTAAAATACAACTTCTTTTGAAAATGAAAGCTTTTTTTTCAAGAAAAGGAAATAGAAGTGGAATTTATCAAAAAAAAAAAAAGATAAAAAAGATAAGATTTGATTCTGATTTGAGAATCTAAATAAAAATGAACATAAGTGAAATTTTAATTTCTTCAAAATCATCTCATATTTTAAGTTTAAAATAACAAATGAAATGAAACAATTATGATCATATAAAATTTCTTTGAAAACATATTTTGTAAAATATTTATATCTAATTTAGATTTTTTTTGAAGTTTTTATAAATTTGGGATCAATTTTATTATATGAAATATTATTTTAAAATATATTTATTTTATATATTTTTTATAAAAGTTTATTTTCTATTTTAAAAAATAAATAATTTTAAAAAAATTAAATATTTAATATTAGTGTTTTCAAAAATAATAATAATCATCAAATTTTTTAATTTGAATAAAATATAAATAAAAATATCCAATTTTTTTATAATTTTTATCTTTGTTTGATGTATATTTATATTTTTATTTTATTTCATAAATAATATTATTTTTAATCATTTTATATTTTATTTTTTATAAATATATTTATCTAATATATTTTTTTTTTTTTTTTCTTTTTTTAAAATATTTAAAATAATTTTAAATGTTAGTACTTTTAAGAATATTTTGATGTTATTTTAAATTAAATAAAATAATATAAAATAAATATAGAAAAATAACAAAAGTGATCCCTAAAGGCTAAAAAATTTATTGATTTGTTAATATCAAAAATAAATAAAATATCTTTGTTTTTATGTATTTTATATTATTTTATTGTATTTCATTTAGAAGATTTAATATTCACAATTCATATATATATATATATATATATATATATATATATATATATATATATATATATCATTTTTTTTACATAAATATATTAAAATAATTTTTTATATTAAAAAATTATTTGTTATTATATAAATATTAAATATGTATATATAAATTAATAAAATTTAATTTATAAAATAAAATTTAGTTTAGAAAAAAATAAAATTAGTCCATTAAATATCAAAAATCAATTGAATGTTTTAAATGTAAAATTCTCTCTCTTTTTTATCTCAACTAATTAATGAATTTAAATGTTAATTGGGTCTACCATTTATTATGTAAATAAAATGAGATTTCAAATAATTATTTTTATAAAATCAATATACTTTAAAATGTAAAAACAAAATATTAAGAAAATTAAAGAGAGATAATTTAAATTTGTTATTTTATATATAAATCATTATTTACTTAAATATATTTGATATTAAATTATAATAAAAAAATTAAATTGAAATTATTAATTTTATTTATTTAGATTTTATATAATTTAAGTTATAAGAATATGAAAATAAATAATAAAAGTTAATTAGATATTAAAAAGAAAATTTGATCAAATTGAATAAAATCCATATTATAATCAAAGAATTTTTTTTAATTTCTCTCTCTCTCTCTCTCTCTCTCAACTAATTCAATGAATTTGAGCACAATGTTACAATTTTAAGTCTATTCATTATTATAAAGGAATAAAATGAGATTTCAAATAAACTTTTTTATAATAAAATCAATAACACTAAAATGTAAAACAAAATATTAAGAAAATTAAAGAGAGATAATTTTAAAATTTTGTTAGTTCTTTTATATATAAATCATTAAAATTAATACTTTTAAATATATTTCACATCATTAATTATTAAATTAAAATTGACAAATTGAAATATCATTTTAATTTAGATTTTGATCTGATATACTTGTGAAGCTATATGATATATGAAAATAGAGGATGATATATGAAAATAGAGGTGGAGGACACGATTTTATAACCTGTCCCGATCACAGCAGAACGTGTTTAGATTCAAATTCCCAGCAGCCATAACCCAATCCCTAACGCTTCTTTCCAATTGATATCAATCTCCATCACTTTCTTCTTATATCTCTCTCTCTCTCTCTCTTAACTAATTCAATGAGCACAATGTTAAATTTTAAGTCTACTCATTTATTATAAAGGAATAAAATGAGATTTCAAATAAACTTATTTTTATAATAAAATCAATAACACTAAAAATGTAAAACAAAATATTAAGAAAATTAAAGAGAGATAATTTTAAATTTTGTTAGTTCTTTTATATATAAATCATTAAAATTAATACTTTTAAATATATTTCATATCATTAATTATTAAAATTGATTAAAAATTGATAAATTGAAATCGACTCAATTTCATTTTAATTTAGATTTTGATCTGATATACTTGTGAAGCTATATGATATAAAATATAATGATATATGAAAATAGAGGTGGAGGACATGATTTTATAACTATCCCATCACAGAATATGCTTAGATTCAAATTCCCAGCAGCCATAACCCAATAACGCTTTCTTTCCACTGATATCAAGAGACGCCCATCACTTTCTTCTACATCTCTCTCTCTCTCTCTCTCTCTCTACACACACACACACACACACACACAATCACCTAAACGCAAGAATTTCTTTCTTTAATACCTCGAGGCCTTACTTGTGATTCTTCCTCGCCATGGACGCTTTGTTACCTCTAATAATAACGGAAATTTGCCTAAGTCCACAAATAAAAAAGGGAGTTTGAATACAAAATGGCCTTTCACCAATCAGAAGCTCTGAGAATCCTCCTCAAATTACTATTTCAGTGGACAACCATGCATCGGTTATTTTGCATGATCTTTAACTTATCGTCCTTCTCTAAATCTTCGTTTGTAATAGATAATGAGGTAAGAGTTTTAGTTAGTTTATGTCAAGGGAAAAATCACCTTTTCTTGTTCTATGGAGTAGTGAATCTTGATTTAGTCGTGGTTTGACGATAGGTTTCTTGATCTAGCTATTTAAAGTAGATTTCAAGCAAGATTTAGTTTATCTTATAAATATGGATTTCATAAATCTTACGAAATAATAATATATGTTTGGTAGTCAACATCTTTAGTATGAGATGCAAGAGTATTTACTAAATCCTATACCTTCAAAATCGATAAGGATTAAATCCAATATTTAGCCAAATATAAATTAATTTTGGACTTAAGAAAAATCTAAAAGACTAGTCGATGATTTTTTTACCTAATATATAAAATACTGAATAGTTCTCAAACTAAAGAGACCGTTATTAATGGAATTACTTGAAATTGCTTGTTTTATTTGGTGCAACCTTCTACAATTTGATTAGTTTGAATGGTTTGAAAATATGATATAGGATGTCTTTTGCTTGAAAATGTCAAAGCATCTATTCTATTAGATGATACATCAATATGCTTTTCTACATAAGATGAAAAATTATTATTTTGTAGTACAAGAAACAAAAAAAAATGGTTGAACAAGAACAATCAAAATTATGAAAGGTTTGTAATGTCATTGATAGAACTTTTTTTCATTTATGACAGCCTCAAAGATACTTATGTACTGGCTACGAGCAAAATGAGAGCAGTAAATTTTTTGCCCATGAGGTAAAGCCCTCCTTGAGGGCATTCTTCATGGAGATAATTGTGTTATTGCATGTGTTCAAGGAAGTGGAAAACCCAATTGATTTTTGTTATATTACTTATCTTGATCATCTATGTTTATATACCTTGTGTATTTGCATAAATGCTTCTACATTGTGTTTTATCTTCTTTTAAATAAGTAGGGATCTATGGAGACTGGTCTTGCAATGACATTTTGTGAAATCTTCTTCTATTGAAGAAGTGAGGCCATGACTATATCATGTTATGAAATTTATAATATCATATCTCTTGGATTATAAAGATAAGAGGTCCAGATTTTAGAAGATTCTAAAAGGCAATTCAACTAAAGGTGCTTTCTAAGGTGACATCAAATTTTCAAAAATAGTTATCCTGGTATGAACATCAAAGTTATTACCCAAGTACTTTGCTTAATTTTGTTTAAATTCCTTTTGATCCTTGAAATCACTCTCAAATTTTGAGAACTACTATTTTCACATAAGCAAGGTTGTAATCTTCCAAAGAAGGTTGAAAATGATGTCAAAGTCAAAAGTCATAAAGGCTTGATCATGTATGTTACCTCAATTGATAAGGAATTAAAAGTTTCACATTGGAAAGCTAAACTTCATGGAGTTTGTAAAAAATGTAGATTACTTAGTTCCTCAATCACGTTTTGTTCTTAAGTTTTCTCATGTTTTTTTGTTGAAATAGATACGAGGAAGTTCAAAAGAAGATGGAAAAGCTCTTTATCCGACATCAAAATTAACAAGTCGCTTATGCACAATATTGTGAGTGCAATAAATGGTGATAAATCATACATTCCATATCGAAACAAAATTAACTAGATTGTAAGATTTTTATGCCACACAAACAATGCTTTGTTTGATAACATGTTTGGTGAGCTCATACTTTTGTCTCGTTAAACCAGAATACTTCAAATGGTTCTTGATCAACACATGTTCATTTAAGCGAGTCCCGCTTTCAAACCTTTCTGATTATTTTCAGATCATGCCAATTTGTCAATGAGGTATGACCTACAAGTACAATAAAGAATTTAGAAGATATTTTTTCATCAAATTCTTCTATTGGTGGAATTCATCCATTAGATAAAACAATGATAAAGCAGTGAATTTATCAATTGGGATCAAGCAGAAAGAGGATCAAGGAAAGTATATCCCCAACTAAAGGAAGGTATGATCTTTGAATTTCACTAGCTCTTGCTCGCAACGTTTCATGTTAATAGTTTCTTTAATATAATCATGATTTGTCATAATTAACAAATTGTTCCCTATATAGATTACAAAGTCATGATAGTATAGTCAAAAAATCCACTCCAATTCCATATTGTTCAAAGGAAAGGTATGAGATATACATTGATATTCATATTTTAAATAAAAAATAACATTTGATCATTGTATATTTTCTTTTGCTTTTACAGAAAGTTGATTAATGCAGTCCCCTTATGAAAACTTTAAACTGGAAAATGTATGCAATGAAGAGGTATTAGTTAAGTTTATTCATTTTGCTTCATTATTTATATAGCTTGCATAATTTGAGAATATATTATCATGTCTCAAATTATTGATCATAAAAATAGATTGGGTATAATAGTTTTATTTTATTTTGCCAATTAAAGCAAAGTAAATTTATATGTAATGATTTAAAATTATCATAAACACAACATAGAATGCGAGAAACTTTTGTTGTTTTAGATGGTTCTATTTTTCAATTTTTGAACTCAAATTATAATGCAATATTATTCTTTATATGCATGGATTATTATTATTTTTCTCAATGAAATGATTTTATGGTGTAATCTTGAGCTTAATTAATGTATGAGTGATGGTTCCAATGTTGCTTCAATTCTAGTGCATTGAAATTGGTATTATTTTACACATAAAAATTAAGTTTCTGAAACTTGAAATCTTTCTATTGTAAGATATTTTTTAGCTCAATTGGTTTTATGTAGGAAAACTCAACATGGCTAGAATCACAGGCTCATCCATAACCAAAAAGGTAGGATATTGTTAGTTCCTTTCATGTTTGTTAAAGAATGATAATGCAATTTTGAATTTCAAAATCATATATGAATTGAAGTTATTCCATCCTTTGAACTATAATGTAAACATATGAAATTGTCTTGAGAACAACTCTTATTCAAGTTTATGCACATGTATTAAAATTTGTCTTTATTGTCAAAGGATGTCTCTATACCAGATCATATTCAACAAAGTGTCAATAGTCCTCTTCAATTGACATGAAGTTATCTAATGTCTGAAGGTATGCTAAATATTTCACAGATAAGATGTAGATGGACTAACTATTTGGTTTTGGTATATTCTAATATGATGCATTTTTTATTGTTTTAGGTTGTCACATGGAAAATGATCATTACATGCTTTGAAAGTGGCAACGTTCATTAACCTGTTAAGAGAGATATCAAATAGATTTAAAATTCGAACTCAACCCATAAGCAAGTGTGCATCAAAGACAGATGGGTCATGTAGTAATTTACATAGATAGTGTGGAACCTAAAACTCCAAGATTAATGTTAAGTTCAAAGCTTGATTGCAATTCAATGGTTGAGAGTTTTGCTACTCCACAAGAAA
This sequence comes from Cymbidium sinense, assembly GCA_021442155.1. NCBI lineage: Eukaryota > Viridiplantae > Streptophyta > Magnoliopsida > Asparagales > Orchidaceae > Cymbidium > Cymbidium sinense. The sequence goes on along the minus strand of JAKCPB010000725.1, from coordinate 88,080 downwards.
AGTTCAAAACAAGAAGTACCGGATTAAAGGTGATCACAAATATGGTTTGTAGTGATTTCATCTTACATGACTTTTTTAAACATATTTTATTTCGATTTTTGTTTTGTCATTCGTAAAATCATTGATGAATGTTTGGATTTCTTAAATAGTAAGCAAGTGAGTATTATCATCCTTTGTTTAACCTACTTTTAAGTTGAATAGGTAAATGTGTAGTTATAGTAATTATGATAGACATTTACTTTCTTTTAATGAGAAGTTATCACTTCTATGTTGTTGGATGAACAAATATTTTAAATCAAAATTTACCTCTTGTTTTTTTCTCATTATTACTTTTATTCATATTACTTTGATGAGATAATTTCTTATTTTTATACTTGCATGTTTGTTTACTTCAATTAATTCTACAAGTGAAATGTGAACACACAACAAAATTGACGGAACTACGAATGTGATACTACACGAATCACAGTTGAAATACTCAAATTATCGTCAAAATTAATTAGAATGACATATGATCACAAAACAGACAGTGCCATTGTGTCCCGAAATTAAAATCACTTTGAATATACCTCCATATTGACTTGAGTTGCCATGTAAAGAATTTTGTTGAAAGTCTGCCTATTTCGAGGCAATGACACACAAATCGAGGCAACTGTCATGAGTCAACTAACACTTGTCCCATCAACCCGTCATGTCACTAGTGGTAGGTTGCCACATAGTTATCCCACTCCCATGCCCCACTCCTTGTCAACTAATAATGGGTTACCACGTGGCTCACTATGTGACAACTATCCTCACACTCTATCTCCCGTTTATTTATAGTAGTTTACTCAAATCTTGAACCCTTCTAGACTCCAAACTCTACCTTGAACTCTAGCTGATACTCTCCACTCGTGAGTATACTCAACACTCACTATTCTCTTCCATGGACTTTATTCTAAACCTTACTCCACTCCAGAGTATACTGCCACTATTAGATCCTACTTTCAACTCGCTGAACTTATTTCTCTTACTAATCCATTTCCACTTGCTGATCATTTGTCAAAAATAGAGTAATTTCACCAAACCTACTTAAACTCACTAAACCTACCCTAAACTGCATTCTTACTCACTCACTACACTCACTAAATCTACGATACTTTCTGCTCGACTTACTCTCCACTTGTTAGAGACTTACTTGCCAAATCCTTTTCACTCTGGCCACTGAAGCCACTCCTTACTTGGTTGAAGCCCTCTCAACTTCTACTACTTCCCAACATCCACTTCTCTCCCTCCTTAAGATTTGTGCCATATGCTTTGTGTGATAGGTATAAAATGCACAACTCAAAAACCCTTAAACTTGATTATGTATATTTGGTGTGATTTAGAATTGCTCACACTTTTCTTAGCATGGCAAAGGAAACTCATATGCGGTGATAAATGGTAAGCCCTGCACACTTTTCTCAAGATGATGGGGACAATTATATCACTTTGCAAAATTCTATGCATACTTTTCGTATATGGATGAGCCAAATGAAAGACTTAATAGACTTAATGTTAACTTGAACTAAATTGGTCAAACATAAATCAAACCCAAACTAGATCTATATAAATATTAAATAAAAATCTAAAGCCAAGAATTTCGATATATATATATATATATAAAGTCTCAAAGAACTTCAAGGAATTTATCCCAAACTATAAACGAGCCCTTCACATTAAAATTCTTAGAATACTCAACAAAATTGAATGAATTGAAATAAAATGAACTGAGACATCCCTCTATTTATAGTCAAAGAAAGATGCCTGGGGCCCATTAAATTACATTTAAAACATGTAAAAAAAAATCACCACCTACAAGTTTATTTAAAGTATGTAGAAATTTCACCGCCTAAATAAAGCTAAAAAATCTGAAAGAGCATCTAAAGGAATCCAAGATAGAATCTAGTTTATAAAGTATAAGTTGATTTCAAATCCTTACCTCCACCGGATTCGCAACGCTTCTTAAAGTATATTAAAGTAACCTTGCATTCAAATTCATCACATTAAAAGGCATACAAGCCATCAAAGTTTTAAATGAAACAAGTATTGCATTTATTGCGGCATTCAAATATTGAGACATTGAGATGTGTGCAAATAACCTAAAAGGTTGACATGCAATATGAGACAAAATTAAGATTTAAATGTAATATTTGGAAGATCATGCAATTAAGTTTGAAAGAAACTGCATGGGCCCCACTGTTAAATGCCTAAACTTAGTGTCTAAGGTATGCGTGTTCACATAAGACAAATTTGAATAGTGCATGTGCTTCATCCAACATGTTAAATGCTTAACCACATGGTCCGAGAATACCGCAGTTAAAATCAAAATCAATCTAAATTCAATCTTGTCTTAAGAATTACACATTATCTATTCATAAAGTCACATCTAAATTCACCATGTGTATTCTTGACGTATTTCATCAATATGATGAAGTAGTAAGTCCCACATAATCAATCCAATCCTCCTTTTTAAAATGACTATAGTTGACATGATTGATTGCAAGTTAAATGCTTGATTAAAAAGAAGAAAATATTATTTTACATTTGCATATGACCATCAAAGATATTAATTAGGAAAATTCATATTCAAACTTATAAAATTTGTGTTTTCATGATAACATATAAGATAGCTAATATGATTATAAATTCTATTTATATATCCAATTTTTTTAAAAAAAAGCGAGTTGATAAGGTCTATCCCGTGATAGTATTGAATAAGCATCTCAACCTAGATATCACCATTAAGTTACACTTGAAATTCAAGATCAAATCAATCTATGATCAAATTTAAAAAATATGCAAATAATGCTAAACTTGAGATGATTAAATGAAATTCAACATCTAAAAGTTTAAAGCATAATTCACTCCTCCTCCTTTCATAAATGTTCATCGGGGGTGATAAATTAAAAAAATTATAACTTACAAAGGAGTCAACATCAAGTCAAGTGTACTATTATATTCACACTCAAATAATCTCATGCTAATAAGGACATGGCTTGTGTCATCTGTTCACATAATTTAGTCAATAGGATTCATATGTGATGCGATAATCGAGTCAACAGTGGTTTGGCCTCTCAATAACCTTACTATATTACAATCATGACCGTAATATGCTTTCTAATGACTCGTCTCTTGAGTGAACCATAGAGTGTTCCTAATATGGCAAAAAAACTCATTATTTGCTAAGGTAAACTTAAGATTGTCTCCTTAGAGAAACACTGCCCTAGGTCTATAAAGTATCCTTGGATGATGCAACTCATGGTTGTTGACAAGGATCCTTTGTTGACTACCTCCTCTAATTAAGTAAACTCATGACCATGATAACTCAGAATGATGGAACTATGAGAACTTGATCAGGCGCGAATGTTCCATTCCCTCAACCATTCATTTTAAGTTAAAAGATGATAAATTTTATATATCTAAATTTAATACTTCATTTGTTGTTACTATACGATCTAACATTGTGGGTTCAAAATGCCACCCACCTCTTGATAAATTGTGAATGGAATTGAAGAGAGCAATTTAAAGTGTCGATGTAATTTCGTAAGAGACCTCTCGATTACACACTACCCAGCTTTCACCCTGATTTGGTGAGGACTTTAGATCTGGTTCTACCACAATAATCTATAATTACTTCTCCCAATAAGAGAGAGAACTTTCGATAAGGCTAGTTGAGTCGCTAATGCGTAGCATATAGTACAACATGTGGAGTTTCAGAATTTAGATTATGAATTTCACCAATTCAGCTTAAATCGAATGGTGGGGGGAATGATGACGCGTCCATCTAGATCCCATGGCCATCCCGCATGGTTCCTACCTACTTAGTCGGAGGAGGTACGACCCAACGACCGGGATCCTTATTAGCACACATGGGAATGTCATCCAAGAAATCCTTAAACTGGGTGTTTGTCTAAGGAGACAAAAGCTTTTAAGTATACCTTAGCTGACAGAAGGCTGTTTGTCCTATCAAATATACCCTACGATTCACAACTCAAAGTGCAGTCATTGGGAGCATATACGGCGATCGTAATATAATGGAGTTTGACGCAAAATTACCGATCAAAGGACTTTGGTCATAATTGCATCATCTGTGGAGCCTCCAAGCCACGCAGTGAGGCGGCATACTTACTAGCAAAAGATTATTGAGAGTGAACATAGTAGAACACTTGATTTGACTCTTTTTGAGTGAGCTAATTTTCTTAATTTGTCCTGACAAACAATTACAAGGTGGATGATTGAGTTTTGTTTTAAGCTTTTAATGATTGAATTTCATTTAAGCAACTTTTAGAGATAGATATTTAATTTGAGTTAATTTGATTTGAAAAAATTGATTAATTTAAATATGTTTAAGAGCTTTAGATCCATCAACTTTAACTACTAATAAAGAATTAGATCTATGTCACCGACAAAATCGGGCCGATATATTTTATGTGTTGAAATTTTATAATAAATTTTAGGTTTTGTTAACACGGACCCATCCTAAGACTAAACGAAAAATAATCAGCAAAGATCCTCGCATTACACTTGAATTTAAGCATTCAAAGATAGATCGGGATCATGGGTGTATTTGAGAATGCCTTAACTAACGTCTTCTGTTCGCTTGTATAAAGTGTTGTGAATCCAATGATGTAGAAGACGTTGTAAATTGATCTAATATTTTATTAGATTTTTCAATTAATATTTAATTGATTCCAATTTACTACCTTTTCGTGACATTAAAATTTGCACTTTATATCTTTATGTCGAATACATGCGTATTTATACTTAGCTAATTTCACCTAATTAGTGATTTCGATTTTGAAAATCATAATTTAGAATGAAGTTCCTTAAATTTTGTAAAGGAAAGCTCCTTCATTCGTAACATTTAATTTAGTGTCGTCTTCTGCTTTACAAAGAATTATAGATTCGGAGATTATTTAAAAAGTTTGCACAAGCTTTGAATAAGAATATATTCATTTTAGATATGTGTAATAAATTTATTTTCAATCATGCATTTGCATGTATTTTGGAGTATTTGACCCAAAGGAGTACCACTATAAGATATGTACGAAACTTCATGCTTGTATTCATACAAGTTTATATACGAAGTTCACCCAAAAGAAAGCAAGCCTCTAATTTTATCATTTAAGGACTTCTTCATATTTTCTACAACAAGAATTATTAGACCCGAGGTTTTTTGTTAATTTAATTATAAGTGAGTTCCACAAAGATAGCTTTCCTTTCCTATAAATAAGACTAGTGGGGGAGTTTTACTTTTCACCTTATTTGCTTGAAGATAAAACTTCATAGCCTTTAAGGATTTTGAAGAAAAGAAGGAACTTGCTTCGCTTAAAGTAAGTAGTTTACTTTAGTATTATGTTTCATCTTTGTTTTGTTTAATTTCTTTTAAGCATTCTCCACTTTGTTTTAATGTTTTATTTTTATGTTTATTGTGTATTTTTTTATTTGATTTAAGTTTAAATGATTTCCATTTAAATCTTAAGTCTCAAATTTAATCCAAAATCACATAATTTTAGCACCTCCATCCTCATATTTTATTTTGGCTTTCAGACGCCTTTAATAAGCATGAGTATCTCATGACACCATCATCTTCACACTCACTATGCCCTAATGGACATTAGCGAGGTCTTGAAACCTGCAGAAAAAAATACAATACATGTGTATTCATTTCATTTTTTTTCTAAGTCTAGAATTTCTTCAAAATTTTGATTTCGGGGGAGACATCTAATCGATTGGCTTACCATGAGTATAAGATAGTGGTGTCTGACAATTTTTTCATCTCATCTCATGAGCATAGAGTGGTGTCTGATGCCGATGCTTTTTTCATCTCATCGCCTCATGAGCATAACGAGACCTTCAAACAAAGAAACACAAGCATGTATATATTCACATTCACACATTAATCCCACATGTGACTCGTATGCAATGATCGAAGGAAATGGATAGGCGAATCCAAGAGAACACGCATCTGAGTTCTTCTCCTCACGAAGAGAATGGTCGGAAAGAGGATGAAAATGGGAGACGACGGCGGAAACCAAAATAAGAACCCCCCTCATGACAGTGTTCTTCTTCTGCTAAGGCAAAATTGGAAAGATGATGGGGTGATGGAAAACCAAAGAAGAACCCTCCTTATGACGTTATTCTCAGGCGTAAAATTGGGAAGGGGCGAGGGAAAATCGAGAGAAGAACCCGCCTCATGACTGTTGCTTCGTTTCCTCGTAAGGGAAGAAGGAGGACCGCTGGAATGTGGTTATGCAAACTTTTCAGTTGAATCAGAGTAAAGAGGCTTTGGCAGTGAATGGCCTTATACAAGAATGACAACATGTGTTGGCTTTTCCATTCTAAGCGATTATAAGGCTTGCAATAGCGCTGTGGTTTGTTGTCACCTTACTAGTTCCTGCATGAAAACATGTGTCCCTCTTAAGACTCTCGATATCTTCACCTAACCCAAGCTCTCCCACCTCCACGCATGATGGAATTGAAGCAACTGAGGAACGGACCGCTTTGACTACATGCTTGGGATGATTTTCTTACGTTAGAAGAGGTTTCGACATCTTAAAAAAACTCTTCTTGTGCAAATTCCCAACGAGTGATCAACCTTCCTAAATCCTCAGGATGATGTTCACGGCATACAGACGAGCTGAGAGGGGGGTCAAGCTGGAATAGAGAAAGAGAAAGGCCAAAGCTGGCTCGGAGAGAGAAGGAAAAATGGAAGAAGCCCTTACCTTCTTTGAGAGGAAGTAGAAGGCCGAAGAGGGAATGAGAGGAAGCTTGGAGCGATGGGAGGCCGAGCGCTTGAGCGGATCCTTCCGCGCGACATGAAGAGGAAGGGGAGTGTGAACCAAGGAGGAGCCCTGCATGAGGGAAGAGAAGTTCGCGCACGTGCGAATAGGAACCGCTTAGGGCTGTTAAATTTAGGGATTTAGGTCTTTTTGAAATTGATTTTTGAATTGAGTAATTGACTTTAAATTGAATTTTACGTCGACACGATTAGATAATCAATATATATGTCAATTCAAGATTACTTGATAACGCATACATGGTCCGCTTTTGCGATTGAGGCCGCTTGGTTCGGTACGCCAAATTGAGTCAATTTCAACTCAAAATACATGTCGCCGCTTTCGACCGCTCGACATTCATGCAAACTTGTCTGGATTGAGCGCGAACAGTCTTACTTGATAATTTTTGATGTTTAGAAGTTAATGCCACAATCAATTTCACGAACGAAGGTTGTTTGGTTTGCGCCTGCTCCCGACATCGACCGCGTGCACGCTGACGGCGATCGCTGATCGCCGATCATCAAGTTGTGTAGTATTTATATTCACCAATTTTGACATTTTGTGTGATAAAGTCCGCTCGTCAATCAAGTCATTTGAGATTTTGGCAACGCCATGATTTCACGTTGCGTGTCATCAAATCATTCGATACATAGAGTCTTAAATTAAGAATAGTCTCATTTGATAGTTTTGATATCAAGGCATGATCAATTTTATGAACGTCGCTCATCGCCGCAGCTTCCCAACTCGCGCACGCCACATTAATAGCTCGACCGCCGCTTTGGATTATGTAATATTTATATTCTAACCGCTGACTAATGCAACGCGAAGTCCGCTCATCGACGGAGGTCATTTCAACCATTTTGATGACGCCCGCATTTTGAGCTCCAATTTGCGACCGCCACCTTTATATGCGCGCTGATGCATTAATAGCTTGATCACTTGATCGATCATTTGATTATGCAATATTTATATTCATACCGTTCTTTCAATGCAACGCGAAAGTCCGTTCATTGAGAGGTCGCTTTCACCATTTTGATGACGCCCATGTATTGAGCTCGAAATACCGCCACCTCCGATATGCGCGAACACATTAATTCAATCGCCGATCGACGCTTTTGATTATGCAATATTTATATTTTGACTAGTTTTTGAACACAACGGCCTTCAAACGGGAAGTCCGTTTCATCGAGAGGTCGTTTCACCATTTTGATGACGCCCGGTATTTTGAGCCCGATGTCATTACCTCAAGTCCGGAATTTGACTTATGGCTTGATTTTATGACATATGTGGAGGTCAACAACAATTAGTCTCAATCGATCTCAACATTAGAGATATAATTAATTATGGGTATTTATGCATAAGAAACTTGGAACTAGATCTAAAGTCCTCACAAAATGAGAGTGAAATCTGTAGTGTCTTATCTACTATTTCATGCCATTTAAAAAATTTGTTCGACAATAATCTAAACTCATTTAATTGAGAGGTAGGACATGAATTTTGGAGCCCACAATAAAAAAAATTTTTTGACTCTAACGTAAAATATCAAGAAAGAAATAATGCAAACATAACACATAAGAGAACTCAGAACTCTAAAGAAGATATCATAAAAGTAGAAAGATATAAGCATGCAAAGAGCTTGCTTTAGTTGAAGAATATTAATTTATATTAGGGTTTAAAGATGAGGCATGCTTTATTTTTATTTATACTAATTATTTTGTTCATTGACAATACCTTATGTATGACCCATGTTAAGTATATATAGGCAATGCTTATGTCATATTATAGTGTCCTTTCACTTGGGTGCTATTCTTAACTAAATGTTCAATATGATTTTTATCAATTAGCTTTTGAAGTTGACAAAATTAAGTGCTCATCTTTTTTATTTTATTTGCCAATTTAAAAGAAACTAATGATTTCATGTTTGTCTTTGAACTCTTTATTCCTAGGGAGGAGCTCAAGCAATTGAAGGTTGGCCCAAAACTTTATTTATAATTTCATGTATTAATGTGTATATTGGTATGGATTATTTTTTATTAAAATGATTTTTCTTGTAGGAATTGGTGAGAAAGAGAGCAACCTACATAATTGAACTGTGAAGAGACTCAAAACCTTTTAAGGAAGTAAGTTAACAAGTTATATAAAAAAAAATCTTTACCTTAACATAAAAGCTTCTTTAATCGAATCTAAACTATGTTTGTATCTTTATTAATCGATTGATGATCTTAAAGAATTGGGTCTTTCTTCTAAATAACATTTTCATTTTAATGGTCGCTAATTCAAAATATAGGAAGTTTTCTTATTTAGTTTATTTTATTTTTCTTTCAGCAGATTAGGAATGATGTCAAAATACTTGCCGATATCTAGTGGAACTTTGATACATCATTATCTTCTACTAAACTAATACATTTTTACATGTACATCTATAAATTGTTTAGTGAAATAGAGTAATGTTTGTGGATTGATGATAGGTCTAATGGTTTCTTTTGTATTGTCACATTTCTACTTGATTTTAGTTATGTTAATGTACTATGAACTTGTATGGATATTATTTTTTTTCAATGAGGATTTCATTAATTTATTAAAATAGAGTTTTGTTTAATGAAATGGTGCAATGGATGTTCTAAGATTTTTTTTTCATTGCTCTTTAGAAATATGTTTTATGTAATTGTATATGCATGACTTTCTCCAAAGTCAAGCAATAAATTCTTCTTCGATCTTCTTCTCTGAAGCAATAAATTCTTCTTCTTCTTCTTCTTCTTCTCGAAGTTGAATCAATAATTCTTGTTCTCTTCTTCTTCTTCTTCTTCTTCTTCTTATTATTATATGGTTCCTTATTATAATTATAGTTTCATTTATTTTTCAAAACCAAATTTTTTTGAAACCAACAAAGATTAATGAAAGAACTCACGAATTCTTCTTCTTATTTCCTTGTCTATTTAAATAAATATAGCAATGGTTTATTCACCAATTTAAAGTCGTTAACACATAAGTTTAATAGAGAATAAGTCAAGTGGCAGATTTTTAGTTTTGATGATTATGATATTTTGATGTAATATTAAATCTTTAGATGAAATTTATATACATAGCACAAAATTTGTATGTATTTCAAATTTTGATAAGTTTTGATTCATTTAAAATCATTCCATATTCATATGTGCATGATTATATTAAGCATTTAATGTGTAATATGAATAGATTACATCTAACCCGACATAATGAATGTTTCTGCTTGAACTTGATAATTTCTTTTATATAAAGTATTAAAATATTTGCCTTTGCTAAAAAAATTTTCTTTATTTTATCCTAATATATAAATATGCCCATCTTAAAATTGATGATTTAATTATTTCATGCTTTCATATATTATCATACTACAATAAAATACTTTCATATATGTTCAGTTTCTTTTCCTTTTGTTCTTCTCTAAAATCTGTCAAGTTACTTTTCTGAAATTTCATGTACTTGGAAAAGCTCTTCTAAATATGAATAAGTTTATCATGCTATCTTTCATTAAGCTAGTTTTTTTTTAAATTTCTTTACCATTATTGTAAACACGAGTTTTATGACAAAATGAATTTATATACGATTTAAAGAAGAGTCGATGTCAAGTAGCCACCGATTCGCATAAATGAGATGATCCATCCATGTATAATGCAAGTGAAAACCAACTAAGCTGTAAGGTTCTCATCTTGTGATCACTGCTCAGCACATAATGTATCAAATTTCTATAGTTTTGTGAAGTGATTGGTCTGAGTTTAAAACTAGCTTTTGTTTGTTACAAGAGAATATGTGTGATTGTATGAACTTTGGGAGTGATTTTTGTAAATACTATAAGAATATGGTGTTTTCTGTTAAAGTAGAATGCATGAAATTGTTATCTCGTAAGCGTCATTGGTTGTGAACATTCGCATGCTTAAAAAAAAAATCCTTTATTTTTCGATTCTTCTCTTTATTTCATTCATAGAGATCAGATTGAATTATGAAATTTAATCCAAGAATAAGATAGTAAAATTTTAAAGATGAAAAATTATTAATCTCTTAAGATAGATTGTTAAAAGGGCATATTAAAATTACTTAGTTAAGAAAGTCTCAATCCAAGAGCTAATGAATATTTTGTTTAAAGAAAGTCTCAATCCAAACTCAAGATATGACCTCTACCTTGACAACCAAGGAGTATGGTGCATATGCTAGAGATCTTGGTGAGGGATTGGGTTATAGTGCAAAATAACTTGACTATTTTAAATCAGCCATAAAACTATCAGCAAAAAACAAAAAAGAAGTAATGAACAAACAAAATAGAAAATTCAGCACTCATAAATTCCAAATTTCCATCATTTTACATCACCAAGAAAGCAAGAATTCCTCAAAACTAAAATCAACCGGTATCTACATTCGGGGAGGGGCAAGGTAGAGAGAGAGATAGAGATCAGATTTTCTTATGTTACTAAAAACACTTGTTGAGCCATCCTCATGCTAAAAACACCTTTTCATGTGGAAAACAATTATATGTTACTAAGCTGTTACTTTTCTCAACCATTTTTTTCCATTATGAACACAATCCCACAATTCCAATGTTGTTTCTTCAAACAAAAAATCTAAAATGGCATCTCCAATCTCACCTACGCACTTTCAGCTTCAAACCGAAGATCAAACCAAGTTGAACCATCCAAATCTTTCGACATTTCAAATGTGCTTGGAAACACATCCAAATGCCAGTTCATCCTTCGCATGCTTCCTTGATGAAATATTCTTGTTTAGACACCAAATGGTTGGTTTGATAAAACACAAGGAGTGCAACTGAAATGTCTCTTCTTCATTTCAGTAACACATCATCAATGGAATCAAAGAAAGCTTTGGATCATCGACAGATGTAGGAAATTTGGATATTTTATTTTGGTTTTAGGCAAGGCCTTTAAATTGTTCACGTTAAAATGATTTCGTTGATTTGCGTTGAATGGTGAAGATCCCATTTTATTTCTTTTTGTTGACGCTCTCATTTTGTTTTTTTTAGCCGCATTTCATTTTTTTCTTTTTTCAATTTTAACCCAATGCTACTTTGTTTAGATGCAAATTTTCTAAACGGTTTAAGAAGTGAGCTTCATTGATTTGAGTTTCGGTAATATGTTTTGTTTTGCATGAATTAAATTTTTTTAATTCAATTCTTATTGTTTTTGAAGTATTTTGAGTTTATAGAAGTGGGACTAAACTGATATTTTAATCACTAATTTATATTTTGTTATCCAAATTTATAAAATTGTCTATATTTTGCCATAATCATGCCAACCTAATAAGATTAATAACATTTTATTTTGCATCAATATATTTAGACATAATTATAATAATCGAGAATTTGTTAATTATTATTACATTAATAAACTCCAGATTTGACTAATTAGAATTTAATACAAACGCTTGAACTTAGATACTTTCATCTAAAAAGAACCAACTTTCCTGTATACTCTTCTAATCCATGTGGTGAGGAACCTACATATATGCATGCCTTCAACACAACATGCAGGAAGATAACATATTCCACAATTAATATTTACGTGTACTACTCTCATCCTTGTCAAGAGTTTGCATATGAGCGAAGCAAAGCTTATTTGTGGCACCATATTGTGTAAAAGTTCATTAAGATAGAAATTCATTGTTGTTTTGAAGGCTAATTTCTTTTAACATGGTTTTGATGTCATTTACGTTACTCGGATGTTCTATACGATTTGACATTTAATCGTTAGATGCCGACAATTATGGCAATGACGGCTCAATCAATCAGTATCATATATGGTGGAACGATAAAGGTCGTTGAAATTTTGATTTAAAAAATCTTTTTGATGAACCATGGTTTTGTATTACCGCTGATACGCCCTCGAAAATTAATGATCAAGCACGAATCTCAAGACATTTTAAATGCTTCGATCTAATCACCGATTTGAAGCTTACAAATAAACCGACCGCCTCGATGAGACGAACATAGCAACATCAAGCATAGTCCGATCCAACTCGAATCGACCATCAAGCTATCGAGCATGAAAATGGATCCCGATCCGCCAAATGGTCACCAAAATCGACATATTTATATGATCGAGCGCCCAAGACGAATCCAACGAATCCAGATCACCCAATTCGACATCATTAAGGCACCCGCATCATCAAAATACACCGTCGATCGAGGGGATCGACTTAAGTTGGAGTGGTTGAGTTTTAAAGGACCTAACTGGAGATGAAGACCGTAGAGCTCGAGAACCACCACCAATTCGACGCCGACGCATCTATCACCGCGCTACCACCAAGTGTCAAGATCGAGCTCGCCTTAGAGATCGCCTCGTGAGGACTAGAAAAGACCACGCTCTCTTCTCCTCAAGATCAAGAGGTTGCTCCCGTAAGATCCGCTCGCCGCTTTTGGGAAACTTCCCTTGGGTTGGAGTTGACCGATTGTATTTTTTCTACACTCTAATATTGTTCCCTCAGAACACCTTCTTCTCCAACTAACGAGAAGGACCAGATCTTTGAACACATAGTGAAAGTTCTACGATCGGGCAAGGCCCCGTGGTTTTTTCCTTAACGGGTTTTCCACGATAACCCTGTTTATATCCCCGCCAGGTGTTGATAATTTTGGCCACACGAAGATCTCGTGATCTGGAATAAAATTCTCTAAGACGCAAATGCTTGCACCGCCTGTGGATAACAGCCCTCATTGCTATATCTCCAATATGGTGAGGGTCCGTGCCCCTCTTTGAAGATCGCTCAAAGGATGGAGGATTCCTGAACGAAATTCTTCGACTCGTGAGAGGACCGCAAGAAAACGTTCCAACACGCCTGGAAGAGCCACGTTCCGCGACCTCGATAATCCATTTTCTTCCCGAGAATGATTACCCGGAATGCCTGGATCAACAAGTAGAGAACCCTTGGCACCACATCCAGATGTCAACTCGATACCGCCAGCTCTACTCACCCCACAAATGGCTCATGACGCATCGGCAGTGTGAAGAGTTCCCCAAGAACAAGAATGATCCATTCTCCGCCGCTTCTCTTCCAAAACTCCCCGCCCGAGATCATCTCAATACATTCGACGAGATTCAAGCTTCCCAAAGATGGACCCCACGATGGCACAACCGATCCAGACAGCATATCGACATTTCGAACGATCATGCACATTCGGCAAATGACTGCTTGTGTCGTATTCCCGACTCTCAAAGGACGTGCTCGCATTGGTTCTATTCGCCGCTAAGGGTCCGATCATTTGGAGATCGCATTTTTTTTGTAGCTTCCTCGAACAAGAGAATCATCGTGGATTCATCACATCTCTCCGCCGTAACGATGGAGAGTCCTCAAAGAATACTTCCAGAGGTTCTCCTCAAGCCCGAAGATACCGTGAGTAGATCCGTAACTTTGAGGGCTGTTTCTGAGGACTCCAGATACTTATTCATCATTAATGCGGACACCCATTCCTATGTCGAGTCCACCGAATAGAGGCACAAATCTCCGCCGACGGCTATCGCTCATCTAAATGCTTGAACCACCAAGCGCAAGAAGAAGGTTCCCAAATGTGATGTTCAAACATCTCGTAAAAGAAGAGAGAAAGAACCTCCCCCAAAACCTCCTCGAGCACTAATGACTTAATCGAGAGGAAATATACGGCTCTCAACACGCCATGAACATCCTACCGCTATTCGAAGAGGATAGGCCGTACGACCTTTAAAGCCCTGAATTGGAAATCAAGAGAAATTTCGCCACTTTCACCGCAAATGAAAAGTGCCACCAATCAAGGAGGAGATTGAAAGACCGACACGTCAGGCCGCTTTTATACAAAACCAACCATTGCCCAAAGAAATGTGGGGCAACCACTGAGGGAACCGCCAAGCTGGAGAGATAAACAATTGTGAGGGCATCAGCCAAATAAATATTCATTGCCGCCTTCAAGAGCCGTGAGTCAAGAAGTCTCGGTTCATTCTATCACCTTTGATGATTTATATCTAGAGGAGCTTTGCATCCCACATCAAGATCCCCTGTCATCAAGCAGTGGGTCGATCCATGCTTCAATATTAAAAGGATATTGATCGACAATGGGAGTTCTATTGATGTTCTTTTACCCACTTTCCTTAGCATGGGGAAAGAGAGAAGCTTCAACCCGCCACGGGCTCCAATCGTATGGATTTGATAATCGACAGATTAGTGGAAGGGACAATCGCCTTCCCAACTCTTGAGAATTTCCCGACACGCAACCCACTTGATACAATTTATTGTAGTCAAGTCTGAGTCCGTGTACAATGCAATATTTGGGAGACCTCTCCAGTCTATATTCTACAATCACATCTCGGTCTCACCTCAAGATGAAATTCCCACACCAGGCATCGATGGTAAGTGGAATCAATAGATAGACAAGCGCTATATCAAGCAAGCCCACCATTTACGCCAAGAACCTCAACATCGAGAACTTCGACAGATGAGGATCCTCCAAAGGGCTTCTCGCTTGAAGATGTAATTTGTCTTCCTATCTAAGTTGATCCATCGCTAAAAAAGGTGAAGGGATCGTTGTCGCTCATCGATCGTAAATCGTACGTAGATTTTCTCGCGTAAAATCAAGATATCTTTGCCCGAGCGACCGATATTCGGCATTGACCAAGTCATTACGCGACTCCTCAAAGTTGACTCAACCTACAAGCCGGATACGTAAGAAAAGAACCTTCGCTCAATGATTGCAGTCATAACAAGAAATCACCAAACTGGAAGTCAAGTTCATTCGAGAAGTCTACTACCCCACCCGGTTGGCTAACGTGTTAGTCAGACCAACGCTCGAGAATGTGCATCGACTACACCGACCTGATCGTGCATGCCCAAAAGATAGCTTCCCCTTCCATCGACCAACTAGTTGATGCGACATCGTGACATCGACGTCGAAGCTTCATGGATGCCTATCGCTACAATCACAACCCGTGATAGTCAAAAGGTCCGTGGACCCACTTTCCATAGTTAACATCGCCGAGTAACGCCTGATAAACAACCTGATAAGTTGGCAATCTATAGACGCACAACTTTCCATAACAGTGTTAACATCATCGAAAACGCCCATACACAACCTCGATAGTCAAAATCCTCGTGATTCAATTCGAGATCTTCCATACAGTTAACATCATCGTAACGCTCGATAAACAACCTGATAAGTTGGCAATCCTATAGACGCCTACAACTTTCCATAACAGTTAACATCATCGAGTAAACGCCCGATACACAACCTAGATAGATCGAGAGGTTCGAGAACCTCTATAAATATATTTCAAGTCATCGCCGAAGTAACGCCTCGATAAACAACCTTGATAAGTTGGCAATCCTCTATAGATACAACTTTCTCCATAACAGTTAACATCATCGAGTAAACGCCCGATAAACAACCTCGATCAAAAGGTCCGGACTTCCTAATCTTCTTCCATAGTTAACATCGCCGAAGTAACGCCTCGATAAACAACCTTGATAAGTTGGCAATCCTCTATAGACGCTACAACTTTCTCCATAACTGTTAACATCATCGTAAACGCCCGATAAACAACCTCGATAGGTCAAAAGGTCCTTAGTGGACTTCAACCTCTTCCATACTTAACATCGCCGAGTAACGCCTCATAAACAACCTTGATAAGTTGGCAATCCTCTAGATCGCCTACAACTTTCCATAACAAAGTTAACATCATCGAAAACACGATAAACAACCTCGATAGGTCAAAAGGTCCTTAGGACTTCACCACCTCTTCCATACAGTTAACATCGAGTAACGCCTCGATAAACAACCTGATAAGTTGGCAATCCTCTATAGACGCTTCTACAACTTTCCATAGTTAACATCATCGAAACGCCCGATAAACAACCTGATAGTCAAAAGGTCCTGGACTTCCTTCCTCTTCCATATGTTAACATCGCCGAGTAACGCCTCGATAAACAACCTGATAAGTTGGCAATCCTCTATAGACGCCTACAACTTTCTCCATAACAGTTAACATCATCGAAACGCCCGATAAACAACCTCGATAGTCAAAATCCTCGGATTCAACTCGACTCTTCCATACAGCAACGCCATCGAAGTCACGCTCGACAAACAACCTCGATAGTCAAAAATCTCCGGATTCACCTAACTTCCATTGTGCTAACGCCATCGAAAGCACACACTCGACAAATGTTCTGATAGTCAAAGATCCTCGCCACGCTAACACCGCTGCCCGGCCATCGGCTAATCTCCGCCGCTATCTCCGGCATCTTCCGGCTATCACTATTATCGCCTATCCGGCTGACTATCGACGCTACTTACGCTTGAATACCGCCGGCCATCGCTACCGAATTATCGCTGACAATTTCACTATCGACGCTGGTTGCCACTGCTGCTACCTCTGTTGCTGCTGATTACACTCGGCCGCTCAACCACATTGTCACTACTGCGGCCACTACCGCTTCGCTGACCTTTCACGGCCACCGCCATCATCGCCGGTCATCCTCGCCGACTACCGACGCTACCATCATCGACTACCGTCGCCAATTACTATGGCCACACCGCCATCGCGGCCATCGCTAACCCCCGTTCCGGCATCGCCTTCATCGCTTCCAAACCCGGATGGTCTGCTGGCCGCTTGACGCCTCTTCGAGATGAAAATTATTCCAAGGAGAGTGCCCAAACTCCCACCAGGGGGAGGGCTATGCACTCTGGCTTGGTGGAGATGAAGAGGAGAAGAGGAGATCCAAAAAGAGTGCCCAAACTCCCACCAGGGGGAGGGCTATGCACTCTAAGAGGAGAAGAGGAGATCCAAAAAGAGTGCCCAAACTCCCACTGTGGGAGGGCTATGCACTCTAAGAGGAGAAGAGGAGAAAAAAATGTGCTTTCCCTCTAGCCCTGGGGTTTTATAGACCCCTTCTAGGCCAAAAAACCGCTCAAACCGCTAAAATCAAAACCCTGGGTCCAGGTCTGCCTAAGGGCTGGCTGGTTGCCGCTCCGCCAAGGGCTTCTGCCAAACTGTTTCACGGGTCGCTGGGCTGCCCATGCGCGCCATGGGCTTAACTGCCATGGGTTGAACTGCTGCTCATGCACATAACCGGCCGCTGGCTCTGCTGCTGCAGAATCCGGCTGTCATGCTCATTGGGTCGCGAAGCCGCCCGCTGTCATATTCGCCTGGCTATTGCCACAGCCGCTTTTCAGGTGATTTCAGCTGACTACTGACTCAAGATTCAGCTGTTTCACCATGTCTGTCTATCGACCCGCTGAGTTCTCGGTCAGCTCATATGCTGGCACGGGCGCTATGTATACAGGCCATACTGGCGACACGCTCATGGCGCCACGGCACATGAAGCTGTTTCGCTTCCCTGATCGATCCAGTAATCTCAAATTCGCCAAGATACACATATTTATGCCCGCATCGCCTTCCACGCTATAATATTGTGCCGTTATGAAGATCTGCTTTCAAAATGCGCTGATGGACTCTCAAATTTCATTGGAGAATTTGCTATTTTCAAGTTGATATATTTTTTGATGACCGATAATGTCACCCAAAAATAAGCAACCGATACGCCCTCGTAAAATTAATCGATCAAGCACGAATCTCAAGGCATTTTCGTAAATGCTTCGATCTAATCACCGATTTCAAGTTTACAAATAACCGACCGCCTCATGAGACGAACATAGCATCAAGCATCCGATCCGAACTCAATCGACTCGATCAAGCTATCGAGCATGGATCCCGATCCGCCAAATGGTCACCAAAATCGACATATTTATAGTCGATCGCGCCGCCAAGACGAATCCAACAATCCAAGATCACCCACCCGACATCATTAAGGCACCCGATCATCAAAATACACCGCTCGATCGGGGATCGACCGGCCGTCCGACGGAGTGGGAGTGGTTGGAGTTTTCCACGAATTTACAAGGCCGCCACTAAAAAATCTATAAATAGCTTCATTCTCACCTGGACCTAATCTGAAGAAGCACGAGAGCTCGAGAACCACCGACCTCGACGCCGACGATCTATCACCACCGCACCACCAAGAAGGCTCAAGATCGTGAGTCGCCTAGAGATCGCCTTCGTGAGGACTAGAAAGACCAGCCGCCTTTCTCCCAAGATCAAGAGGTTGCTCCGTAAGATCCGCTCGCCGCTTTTGGGAAACTTCTCCTCCGAGTTGACCGATATCATTTTTCTACATCTAATATTGTTTCTCGAAACACCTTCTTCTCAACTAACGAAAGCACCAGATTCTTTGAACACATATGAAAGTTCTACAGATCAAGGCTCTGGTTTTTCCTTAACGCTTTTCCAATGATAACCCTCAAGTTCATATCCCCCGCCAGGTTCTAAATAAATTTCTAACGCAACATCAACATTTTTTTTGTTGGGATTATGTACTTTCAATTTTATATGTGGCAATGAACTTGTTGATTGCATGTAAAAACACCATTAAATTGTTCTAATTAAAGTGGAAATCCAATCAATAGATATTTTTTCGTTCTTGATAATTCAAACAGCATTCGTATGGAATCGATATCTCCTTATTCTCGCTTTCCCATTAAATTGTCCGAAAAAATGATTTTTTATTTGAAAATCTGGGGAACTAAACTTTATTAAATAGAGGATCCAGATTTTCATGATTATGGCAATGTTACAAAGATTGTTGACATTTTTTCAACTTAGACACTTTCTTCTGCTTTTGTTTTAGGAAAAGGTTTAATAAAACTAATACCTTGTATAATAACCAGCCTCCTCTAAAGTTTTTTTGCACTAGCTTTAAAACTGTGTGTTTGCATGCATTTCATGACTAGAAACATCCCATCGATTTATTTGCCAATGTGCATTTGTAAAATTTGTATCACTAGAAAGCTTATGTGTGAATAATTTGTATCACTAGAAAGCCTTGGATGGATTGAACTCTTCCATGTTATTGGTTGTCTACTCCATTTCACCACACTATAGAACCATCCATCATTTTCATCTATTTCACTTGGTTGCACTATGATATGTTAGCATCTCAAACATTTTAAGTAATGATTAAAATGAATAGAATCATTGAGTATTATGTTCTTCCGGTTATTCATTTATTTTTTTATGAGCTCTAGTTGAACTTGAATATGACCTGAGTTCTTAAATCTTTTCTAAGTTTATTTATTAATTTTAATATCAAGTTTTGAGCTATATCAAGCTTTAATTGCATCTAACTATATATAGGATATTAGTAATTTAAACAAATAGCCTTATTATTAATAATAAATTTTTTTTTTTTATCAAAAGTGACAATAATTTACTTAACATTATTTAGGTTATAAAGGACAATTTATGAATACAAAATTGGATTATTGATCTACCCATTTTAAAATTTATTTAAATTTTTATATTCAAATCTTGATAAAAGTTAAAATTCTATTTTAATATACCCATATAGCTATTTGTTTACTTTTTCATCATACTTATGCTTATTATGAACATCGAAGTGCATATAATATAAAAAACTATATATAATAATGTAGAACAAGTCATCAAAACGTAACTAAATCTTCATTAAATGAGTATTTTGTTAAGCTGTTAGCAAACTATTTGTTTAAATAATAAATAAGCATGTTCATGCATGTATGCAAATAAGCAGGCCAATATTCCAGTTTGTTCAATTATATGCCATGCTTTAAAATTTAGGCAAGTTTACAACCTTAGTGTTAAGGCCTTATTCAAACTTTCATACAAAAAATGATCAGTCATATTCAAGTTGTCATAATCATCATTAACCTTATCCTAATTGCTTCAGGTTGTCTTTATGAATTCTTGTTCTCCATAATTTTTATTTGAAAATAGTTTGCACAATTTCTTTCTATGTTATTTTGATATTTCCCTTTCCTTTCTAGTAATTTTGTTAAATTTTATCTCCACATCTTATTGGTGCATTTGTTACCCTGATTGTACATATAAACTTTTTTTCACTGCTATATAACTAATAGTTGATACTACCTATTTAATATAATCATTCCTCAATTTATCATTATTAATTTTTTTACATATATATTATTAAAATTCTCATTTTATTACGCTCAACTTAGCTTATAGTTTTTTTTTTCTCTACCCAATATTTGAGCTCATACAACATAGTCCGCCTAATTGCTTATAACTCTACCTTCAAGTCTTAAAAAAATTCTCTTGTTGTATAATTCCTTGGAGGCAGTTGATCATTTTAACTATTTATTGTAATTCTAAAGGTTGTGCTCTTATTTATATTCTATTTCATATGCATAATAGATTCAAAATATTTAAATCTATCAAACTTAAAGTATCACTTTAGCTTCTACACATATCAATTAATATTTTTTAATATTATGCCTATTAATATCATATAACATTTTATTTTACTAATCCTAAGTTCTTTCCTTTCTACAAATTTTCATGATGTTCCAACGCTTATTTTTAATAGATATTTCTGATAAGAACAATGTCATATGCAAAAAGCGTATATCAAATCACTTCACTCTGAATATTCTTTGTAAATATCTTCGTAACCAACAAGTAAAGATAAAACTCAATGTTTATCCTTATTGAAATCTCATTGTAATCAAAAAGTATTTGATCAGTACACAATCAATGTTAATACAATCAATATTTTATGATACAAATCTGCAATAACTACAATATATTGATATACTATACTTTTTCCTATTGTCCATCAAAGTAATCTATCTTAAAATCTCTTTTTTTCCAATAGGAGTAACATATGTATTTGTTAAATGAAAAAATTGTCATCATCAGAATAACTCGAAGGAAATAAAGAGCCAATAAGAAGAGAACACGTACCAAATAAGGGCTGTGCTAAGATTTGAGTTTTCAATATATTTTCAGTTTGATAATAGATCACAAAGTTCTTAAGGTACTATACGTACTGTACGCATCAAACTTGCATATTTCAGCCGGAATCATTGTATTTTTCTATCTAGTTTTTTTGAAAAATCTATATGTAACATAGATCCTTGGTTCCTTGTGTTGATACCTATTTCATTATGGTTCCATAATGCTTTTAATTGTAATTACTCTTTATATCCATTAGTTTTATTGAAGTGACATGTCTTAATCATATGCAACCATCTTGAAGTCATTGTAAATTGTTGAATCTAAAAGTGCTTTTTTTTGATTTTCTAGAACTAGAGGCTTACACTTCTTTTGATATCTTTCCTTGTGTCATGAACTGTATCTATGTGACATGTTCTTTTTTTTTGTTGAGATTGTTTCTAGTGCTATGGAGAGTATGTAAGTGGGTTAATCACTGATGACGACAGAGCTGTTTGCATTTTTGGGGCTTGTGGTACATGTATAAATACCATGGCTTGCAATTGAAACGATGGGTATGACTCTCCCCAGGTACTATCCCTTCCTAAGTGTTCTGTGAAGTGCTAATGGGAGATAAAACCTCAAGCAGTTTCTATTTCCCATCTTTAACTTGATATTTTTCTTTTCAAGTGTATAATATTATTTTTTTTATTTTTTTTATTTCATTCATATCAAAGCTCATCAACACCTCCTGAAGACCCATTGAAGTTAGATGAATGCCGTCTAGCTGGGAAGTATATGTTGGATCTGTTAAAGATGGACTTAAAGCCTCGAGACATCATAACAGAGAAATCACTACGAAATGCAATGGTTGTAGTCATGGCTCTTGGTGGATCTACAAATGCTGTGTTACATCTGATTGCCATTGCTAGGTGTGTGTGTGTGTGTGTGTGTGTGTGTTTGTTTTGAATGCAAGGCAGGTCATCTGTCCAATTACATTTTCATGGTTTCTTTGTAGGTCAGGTTTGAATTTAACTCTTGATGATTTTGAAGGTCGGTGATGCTTTCCTTCTGATCTCAAGCCTAGTGGTAAATATGATGGAAGATTTGCACAAGGTGTACTGAACTGTTTTGTTTTTCTCTAGATTTTTGTTTTCATTTCATATTTGATTTTTCTGACAATGCGGAATCGTTATATGCATATATTTTTTTCATGGAAGATAACTAACGCTCATTCTTTCAGATTGATGATTCGTTACCTCTTGGAAGAAGGGTTTTTGGAAGGGGGTTGTATTACTGGTACGTGCAATGATATCTTTGAAGTTATGTGCTTAACATTTTAATCTTACATTATACTAAAGTCCCTATATGCCAGTTACGGGGAAGACTCTTGAAGAAAACGTGAAGTTTGTTCCTTCCTTAGCTGAAGGACAGGCATATTATTGGCTGCATTAGAACATTTTTCATTGTGAATGAATGCATTGTGTTGACATCATTTCTTCGTCTTGGTTCTTTATCTCTTGCAATTGCTTATTTGATTATACACCAATCGCACCTTGGGGAATCCTATGTACTGGTGAGATTGAAATGATTTTGTTTCTCTATAGGAAGTAAAATGTTGGGCTAAATCTCAAAAATAGTCCTCAATTATTTGCATCTGCCAATATTGTCTCAAAGTATTGCATTTCATTAATTTAGTCCTTGACTATATAAAATAAATTTAATATGGCTTCTCGAGGACTAAATTGTAATCAATTTCGTATAGTTGAGAGACTAAATTGTGATTGATTTTATATCATTATTTTTACTTGAGGGACTATTTTGGATCAATTTTGCATAATCAGACTAAATTGAAGAATTGTGATACTTGAAACTAAATTGGTCATATGCAATTGCTTATTTGATTATACTAAGTTAATGCATTCTCAAACGTTTGAAATTAATAAAAAATGGAACATAATGATAAGGATAAAGCCTATAAAACTTTGAAACAATAAACAAAAACTTAAATAACTATCTTGAGAAAAGGAGCTAAAATGAGCAATTAATTGCTCATTGATTTTATAATTCTTGATTTTTTATAGATTAAACAATTAATACATTTTCATTTGTCTTTGACTTTCACATATACTTTTGAATTTGCACCTTAAAAGGTGAATTGTTGGTTGTTAGAAGCCTTTGATTTATGAATCTTATATTTTTTTTATATTATCTATATTCATGGATTCAATCTTATTTCTTAAGAACATTTAGACTTTAAAGCATCATCATTTAGAATTGTGCTCCATATTTTTTTATATTAATATGGCTTCTATGGTGGATGGATGGATCTCATCTCATCATAGGCTTAAGTTATAAATTACATAAATTTGGTATATATTTTGTGAAATTTGGTCTCTTTATTATTAATTTGTGGTTCATTGTATTTGCTCTAGATTTGTACTTTCATATAGAAGTTTTCTTTTCCCTGAACTAATATCCAAGCATAATGAGAAATATGTTGGACATAAAGAATGAAATTAATAAGATTAATATCTTCATGAACTTTTAGCAATCGAGAATCAAAATGCATAGTGTTCCACCCAATAGACTTAGGGATTTACAAAGGTGCGAGCCTATATAAATATATTTGGTAGCGTATTTGGAATGCTGCATTTCAAATGCGTTTTTAATATTTCAAGTGTTTGGTTCCAAGTAAAATTCAATGCATTTCAAATACACGAAGGAGGTTTATGTATTTGAATAAATATAAATTCAAATCACAATATCTAAATGATGTGATTTCGGTACCTCCGGCCGCTGGCGCCTGGCCTCGCCACGGTAGCACGTCCCATTGTTGCCCCGCCCAGCCTCCCTGCCTGCATCATACCATCCTCGCCCCATGGCCACCGCCACCATGCCTTCATTGGGTCGGTCGTCTTCAGGAACCGTCTAAATTAACCTTATTCATTACATTTTTTTAAACAAAAAATAAAATCATGAATTTGTAAAGCTCTACCAAACAACTATAAAGTAATCATTTTACACTGAATTCCTTTTACACTGCATTCCTTTTACACAGCATTCCAAATGTAGCAACCAAACCGCCCTAATCTATGTAAATAATACAAGATAAAGATGGATGAAAAAGCTCCAAGGATCTAGTGTGTGTTTGGCGAGATGAGATTTTAACAAAGTTTTGAAAGAAACAACCATAAAAAATATGACTCCAATTATAGTGTTTGTACATAACCGTCCTCTCCAATAAACCTAAATAGAAACAAGACTATTTTTATTACACATGTAGGAATATACACTCACTAAATCATATCTTAATAAGTTTGATTTTACTATTTTGAATTTGAGGATTATTGATGTGATCCTAAAATCAAAATTGTTATCATACTCTTCATCTCCCAATTGAAAGTTTTTTCATGACATTATATTATATGGAAGATATACAATCAACTTAAATGATATTAAAAATATACTTCTTTCTAGAAATGTTGTTGCTAAACTTCAAACCATTTTAGATGAAATGCAAGATGAGGAGTTTTTCGTTAAAAGATCATCTTTTGAGATGAGGTCTACCTATAACCACGATAGAAGTAGCTATGTTGTCAAAAACAAGAATGTGATTTATCTCTACTGAGAAGGAGAACATAAGAGACATTGTCATATTTTGAAGTAGTAGTAGTTGTGATGACAATCATAAAGTGAAAAATTAAAATACTAGTGTTATTGCGGATCTAGTTCTAGATATTAATGATGCTTCGTGATTTACGGAAATAGAAGCAAAAAAATTGTGGATTCTAGATTTAGCTAGCTCATATCACATGCCCTGATAAGGAGTTGGTTTTCACTTTTGAGTCATCTTCTTGTAGTTATGTTTATATTAGAAATAACTTAGTAAGTCCTAAAGGTTTATAGTGTGTTGATTGACATTAAGGTGAAGAGAGTTAATGGACCTTATATGTTGTAGAGTGCAATTTTTCTTGGACCTACTTTAATTTAATGATTTGTGTTAAAGCATCTTGATTTTAGAAAGGAAAAAAAATTAATTTCTTGATTGTGGGCTAGGTTTCGAAACAACGGCTATATATTAATGGGGATACTATTAGAGGTAATTAAGTTATATAATTTGACTCATGTTAACATTCAAAGCAATAGGATGGCATCGTGGGATATAAAAATTTAGTAGCAAATGTAATTTTGATGTCCTTTGATCCACTTTAATGTGCAATAAAGCGTTTTTTTTAAAGTGCCAAGTTCAAATGTGACTTGGACTTTTGAGGTGCGTGCTGCTTGAGTTTTGGATCTTTGAGTTTGGCTCAAGAGGAATGTAATTTTATTGTTGCATGATTGATTAATTATTAAAATGTTTACTATAATCAAGAGAAGCATAAATTTTAAAGGTTTGTTAGCAAAATAACAAATCATTAATTTTGGAATAAAGATCTATTAAAATTTTGTTAGAATAATTTGTATTTCAAGTCAACTTTAAACTAGATTGATTTAAGATCACTCATAACTAAATAGATAGGAGGATATGTGTGCATTGATTTGTGTGTTTTGAAGCATGCTAAATTATAGCGATGGTGGCTTTGGCATAAGAGATAAGAGAGAATGGAGAGTTAAGAAAGCAAAAAGAATAATGAGCAAAACAATCAATAAAAGCAGAGCAATTTTGTGAGGAGTGTCATGGTGAATTGAAATTATCACAACAACAACAACAACAACAACAACAAGCCTTTATTCTACTAAGTCGCTACATGAATCCTTCGCTCCATTATGTCCTATGATGTGTCAAATTCTCATTTAATTCAAGTATACTAAGATCATTTTTACATCTTAACTAAGTCTTTAAGTCTACCTCTACCTTTCTTAATAGGCAAAAATGCATCTACTCTCTAACCGAAGTCATTGATGACGCTTTATGTGGCCAAACCATCTAAGGTGACTTTCTTATGCCACTAGAGCTACTCCAATTTTTTCAACATACTCATTTTCATTTTATCTCTAAGAGTAAAGCAATCAATGAGCATCCTCATCTCTACAACACTTAACTCTCATGCTTCTTTTATTTGCCAACATGCACCATACATCATTACTTCTTACCACCATCTTATTTTTTTCCTTAAGTTTAAGCTACTTTTCTATCACACAATGCCGATGCATTCCTCCACTTCAACCATTCGACTTGAATTCTACTAATAACATCTCCATATATTTCATCATTATTTTGAACAATAGAGCCAAATATCTAAATCACTCTTTTAATGACTTGCCCTAATATCACAACTTTCCATTTATACTAAATTTAGCCAAGGAACATATTCCTTTAAATGTTTAAAGAACATCCATAACTAAAGCAAAAAAGATGGCTTAAAGCGATCCTTGATGTAATCCAACCAAATAGGAAACTTTTTTTCTCAATCCTCCTTATGTTTGAATGAAGTAACAACTCTAGTATACATATCCTTAATGACTTGAATATAACAAATATTAACTTTTTTTCTAAAACTTTACAAAGAATATCTCTTGAAACTTTATCATAAGCTTTCTAAATCAATAAATATCATGTAGATCTTCCTTTTTTCTATATCGTTCATCAAACCTCTTAATAAATGTATAACATTCATAGTAGATCTACGGCATGAAACCAAATTGTGAGAAATTTTGTATCATATCTATGCTCAATTACTCTCTACCATAATTTAATGTATGCACATTAACTTAATTCCTCTATAATTTGCACACTATTATGCATCACCTTTTTTTTTGAATATAGGAACCAACAAATTTTTCTCCACTCACGACATTTTTATTTTAAGATAACATTAAAAGATTTGTAAGCCTTTGATCTCCTAACATTTCCACACTTCTATTGAAATATCATTTCATTTTATTGTATACACTCAACTCACATAATCTCTATTTCAG
This sequence comes from Cymbidium sinense, assembly GCA_021442155.1. Taxonomy (NCBI): domain Eukaryota; kingdom Viridiplantae; phylum Streptophyta; class Magnoliopsida; order Asparagales; family Orchidaceae; genus Cymbidium; species Cymbidium sinense. The sequence goes on along the minus strand of JAKCPB010000725.1, from coordinate 60,590 downwards.
AAGGATGAGGGGCTCTTTCTAGATTGAATGAAATTTTATATGAAAAATAAATATTATACTAAATTATCTAAGTCTTCATTTTTGCTATTGGAAATCTTCTCACATGTTCATCATCTACATGGTCACATCAACATCTTATTTCAAAAATATTTAGCATACCTTCACCATTAGATAACTCAATTGAAAGAGGACTATTGACACTTTGTTGAATATGATCATAGAGACATCCTTTGAAAATAAAGACAAATTTTAATACATGTGCATAAACTTGAATAAGAGTTGTTCTCAAGACAATTTTCATATGAACATTTACATTATAGTTAAAAGGATCATAACTTCAATTCATATATGATTTTGAAATTCAAATTGCATTATCATTCTTTAACAAACATGAAAGGAACTAACAATATCCTACCTTTTGGTCATGGATTTTGTGATTATAGCATTGTTGAGTTTTCTACATAAAACCAATTTTAAAATATCTTACAATAGAAAGATTTCAAGTTTTAGAAACTTAGTTTTTGTGTAGTAAAATAATTTTCAATGCACTAGAAATTGAAGCAACATTGGAACCATCACTCATACATTAATTAAGCTCAAGATTACACCATAAAATTATTTCATTGAGAAAAATAATAATAATCCATGCATACAAAGAATAATATGCATTATAATTTGAGTTCAAAATTGAAAAATAGAACCATCTAACACAGAAAAGTTTACACATTGCTATTGTGTTTATGATAATTTTAAATCATTACATATAAATTTACTTTAATTGGAAAAATTAAAATAAAACTATTATACCCATCTATTTTATGATCAATAATTTCATACATGATAATATATTCTCAAATTATGCAAGCTATATAAGTATTGAAGCAAAATGAATCAACTTAACTTAGATTAATTTCGCTGCATTTTCCATCGAAGTTTTCATATATGCATTAATCAACTTTTGTAAAACAAAAGAAAATATACAATGATCAAATGTTATTTTTATTTAAAATATTAATATCCATGTATATCTCATACCTTTCCTTTGAACAACATGGAGATGGAGTGGATTTTGACTCTACCATGACTTTGGAATATATATAATTTGTTAATTATGACAAATCATGGTTATATTAGAACTATTAACATGAAAATTGTCCCAGAAGATTAGTGAAATTCAAAGATCATACCTTCCTTTTGATATATACTTTCCTTGATCCCACAATAAATTTCATGCTTTATCATTGTTTTATCTAATGGATGAATTCCACCAATAGAAGCATTTGATGGAAAATATCTTCTAGATTCTTTCTCATTTAACGCCATGCCTTTGTCTATTGACAAATTGGCATGATCAAGCTAAGCAATCAGAGTTTGAGGCATAAAGACTCTACCTTAAATGAGCATGTGTTAATCAAGAACCATTTGGTAACAAGAGAAAAAAAAAGTATGAGCTCACAAATATATGACAACATATATTGATATAAAATAAAATCTTGTTAATTTGAAAGATGGAATGTATGATTTTTCACCATTTATTACACTCACAACATGGCAATGCATATTGTTAATTTTGATGCAATCGATAAAGAAGTTTTCCATCTTCTCTTTTGAACTTTCTCTATCCCGATTTCAACAAAAAATATGAGGAAAACTTAAGAACAAAACAAGTGGTTGGTAATATAAATTTTATCAACTCCATGAAGTTTAGCTTATGTGAGAAACTTTTGATTCCTTATTAATTGAGGTAACATACATGATCAAGCCTTTATGACTTTTGACTTTGACATCATTTTCAACCTTCTTTGGAAGATTACACTTGCTTATGTGAAAATAGTAGTTCTAATGAGAATGATTTCACAAGGATCTGAAATGGAATTTAAACAAAATTAAGCAAAATACTTGGTAATAACTTTGATGTTCATACCACGATAACTATTTTGCAAAATTTTATTGTCACCAAAAGCTTTAGTTGAATTGCCTTTTTTTGTTTTCTAAAATCTAGATCTCTTGCTCTTAATGATCCAAGCGATCATATATATGATCATTATAAATTTCATGACATAATGTAGTCATGGAGCCACCCACTTCTTCAATAAAAGAGAAAATTTTACAAAATGCCATTATTAAGACCGGGAATCTCCATAAGAAGATAACATGAAATGTAGAAGCATTTATAAATACACAAGGTATATAAATATAGATGATCAAGATAAGTAATATAACAAACCAAAATCAAGGTTTTTCCACTTTCTTGAATACCATAACACATTATATTTGAAGAATCTCTGAGATTTTATATAAAAATAACATTTTGATATATACATATCTTTAGATCAGAAAATTTTATAATGACATTTCATTTTGATTCTTGTTCAACAATTTTGAACAAGAACAATCAAAATTATGAAATTTTATAATGTCATATAGAACTTTTTTCATTTATGGAAATGTCAAAGATACTTATATACTGTATTGCTATGAGCAAACTCAGAAAGAAATTGCCCATGAGGTAAACCTCCTTGAAGGCATTCTTCATGGAGATAATTGCAAAATGAGTATGTTTGGGAAAAGTTGAGTAGCTCCAGAGAGATTAGAGATCGCTTAGATGGTACATAAAGTTTATGACTGAATTAGAGATGTAGATTTGTCTTATGAAGAAAGGCAGAGGTAGACAAAAAAGACTTAAGATGTATAAGAAATGATCTTAGTATACTTGAATTAAATAAGAATTTGACATATAATGAACACAATGGAGAAGATTCATGTAGACCCACCTAGTGGGATTAAGGCTTGTTATTGTTGTGTTGATTGTGGTTGTACAAAAAATTCATCTTATAAAAGCATATTGATGTATCTAATAGAGCAATGACATTTACCAAGCAAGACATCATATCATATTTTCAAGCCATTCAAACTAATCAAATTGTTGAAGGTTGCAACAAATAAAAAACGGAAAACAACAATTTCCATTAATTTATTAAGCCTTTTGTAGAACTATTCCAAGATTTACATAGATAATAATACTAGTCTTTTGTTTTTTCTTAAGTCCAATTCTTATATTTGGCCTAAATATTGGATTTAATCGCTATCGATTTGAAGGTATAGGATTTAGTAAATACTTGTATCTCATGCTAAAGATGTTGACTACCAAACATATATTTATTATTCAAATGTAAGATTTATGAAATCCATATTTATAAGATAAACTAAATCTTTCCTTAAATTACTGTAAACAACCGCTAGATCAAGAAACTCTATCAAAGCACAAAGACCTAAAACTAAATCATAGAACAAGAAAAGGTGATTTTGCCCTTGACATAAACTAACTAAAACTCTTACCTCATTATATTACAAATGAAGATTTAGAGAAGGACAGATACTGTCATTGATCATGCAAAATATGATGCATGGTTGTCCACTGAAATAGTAATTTGAGGAGGATTCTCAGTTTTCTGATAAAAGCTTTGTGAAACCTTCTTGTGGACTTACCACAAATTTCCGTTACCCTGTAACAAAAAACTTCCATGGCTGAGGAAGAATCACAAGTAAGGCCTCATATTGCGCAGAAAGAAATTCTTGCATTTAAAGTGACGTGTGTGTGTGTGAGAGAGAGAGAGAGAGAGAGAAATATCTGAGAAGAAAGTGATGGAGCGTCTCTTGTTAAATTGATATCAGAATTGGAAAGAAGCCGTTAGGGATTAGGTTTTGTTGCTGGGAATTTGAATCTAAGCATGTTTTGATGTCCGTCTGACCAGATTATAAAATCGTATGATGCACCTTCATTATATCATATTGTAAGAATGATCATAGAACTTTGCAAGTAAAACAATCAAATTTAAGAAAAATTGAGATTTCAATTTATCAACTTTTAATTGATTAATTTAATAATTAATGATGTGAAATATACTTAAAAGTATTAATTTTAATGATTTATACATAAAGGAACTAACAAAATTTTAAAATTATCTCTCTTTAATTTTAATACAACTAGGGCTCCTTTCGCAGAATTTATAAAAAAAAAAAATGTTTCTCAAAAAAGATAAGATTTTGTGAAGTTCTTATTTTTGGGATTTTGAGAGATCCAACTTAGAATTTAAAATGATGAACTGATAGGTGAAACCTTTTAATTTCTTCTAAAAATCATCTCATATTTTAAGTTTTAAGAAAAAATAAATAAATGTAAAGTTGAGGGGTGACAATTATTAGATAGTTCTGCATATAAAATTGGTCTTTTAAAGAAGCATATTTGTAAAACATTTATATCTAATTTAGCAGGTTTATTTTGTCACCTATCCATTATGTATTTTATTATGGGCTATTTGGGATCAATTTTATTATATGTTTTTTATTTTTATTTTTATATTATTTTTGATAATATATTTATTTGATATATTTTTTATAAAAGTTTATTTTTAAAAATAAATAATATTATTTTAAAAACACTTAAAATAGCCTTTTAAATATTTTGAGTGTTTTCAAAAATAATAATAATCATCAAATATGTTTTAATTTGAGACAAAATATAAATAAAATAAAAGTGATCTCAAACAGCCCCTACGGGTTATTTGGGATTTATGCTAATTTAAAAAAAATCTTTGTTTGATGTATATTTTTATATTTTTTTATTTTTATTTCAAAATAAATATTATTATTTTAATCAATTTTACTTTATTTTATTTTTATAAATATATTTGTTTAATATATTTTTGTGTTTTTATTTTTCATTTTAAAATACTTAAAATAATTTTAAATAAGTACTTTTAAGAACAAGTATTATCATTAAATATATATTATTTTAAATTAAAATTTAAATAATATAAAATAAAATATAGAAAAATAACAAAAGTGATCCTTAAAGGCTGTGAAAAAAAATTTATTGATTTGTCAGTGAATATCAAAAAATAAATAAAAGTGATTGTTCTAGTCTCTTTATGTATTCCTCAATAATTATTTTATTATAACTTTATCATTTAGAAGATTTAAGTACATGTCACACATTTTATATATATATATATATATATATATATGCATAGAGAATTTTATTCCTAGATGGTAGATCTTCGTCAGACTCAAAAAATAATCCAACACACAAGGTGGATATGAACACGGGGTTATGGAAAACCCGGAAAAAAAAACCACGGGCCTCCTACCAGAGAACTTCACTATGTGTTCAAAAGATACGTCCTGCTCGCTAGAGAAGAATGTGTTTACAAAAAAATATTCCGAGTGTAGTACAATATCACCAACTCCAACCCAAGGGAGAAGTTTCCCAAAAGGCAGAACGATCTTCCGGGAGCAACCTCTGATCTTCGTGAGAAAGGAGCTGGGTCTTTTCGATCTCCTATGGCGAGCCTGATCTTCGACCATGGCACTATGGTGATGGATGCGTCAGATCGGGTGATTCTCGAGCTCGGTCTTCAAATCGATTCCCCTCTAAGGTGAGAATGAGGCTCTATTTATAGTTTTTTGGGAGTGGCGTGCCTTGTAAATTGCGGAAAACTCCAACCACTCCCATCGGATGGCCCAAGCATCCCCGATCGATGTATTTTGATGATCCTTTTAATGATGTCTAATTGGGTGATCTTGATTCGCTTGACGAAGCCGCCGACCGACTATAAATATGTCGCTTTGGTGACCATTTGGTGGATCGGATTTATTCATTCGATAGCTGATCCAGATTCGAGCTCTGACGCACTATGCTTGATGTTGCTATGTTCGCCTCAACCAGACTTGATCGAGTTAAAATCGGAGATCAAAGTATTTAAAAAATGCCTTGAGATTCATGCTTAATCGACATTTTCTCGAGGATGTATCGCTCTATTTTGGGTGACATTATCTCGCCATCCAAAAATATATGTCAAATACTTGAAAATAGCAAATTCTTCAATGGAAATTGAGAGTCCATCAACTACGATTTTGAGAGAAATCATCTTCATACAAGACAATATTATAACTGAAGCCGCCGCAGGCCGCAAAATGCGCAGGGCGCGAGATTTCGAGGTTACGGATCCATCCGAGTGCGAGATTTCGAGGTTATGGATCCATCCGCGCGAACAGAGCGGTGCCGGCTGGGCAAGGCGCTGGCGCTGCCAAGATAGCGCGGCTGGCGCAAGGGTCATGGTGACAGGCGCGGATCCGGATCGTCGGTGGCACGATGGCCATGGAGGGTCAGCGGGCTGCCGAGGCGGTCGCGACAACGCCGCTCAGAGGCGATGCGGCTGGCCATGGGCCGCGGCGGCCATGTCTGCTGCTGGCCATGGGTCATGCCGCTGGTCGCGCTGGCCGAGGTTCATATTGGTCCGCTGCGGCTCATGTGGGTTCGCTGACGAGGTTCATGGTTCGGGCTCGCTGGCGGCGGCAGCCTGAGTCTAAATGGTTCTGGGCGAAGGTTGGCCATGGTTGGCTGGTTGAAGCTGAGTGGGCCGGCTGGGCAACCCGCACAGTGGACCGCCATGCATGTACAAGGCTATGGGCTCAGACGCGAAGCTGGCACAGCTGGTCTGCCCACGGGTCAATGAGCTTTTGCTGAGCTGGTTTTTGAAGGGTCTATAAAACCCCTGGCTGGGAAGAAGGCACACTTTTCTTATCTCCTCTTCTCCTAGAGCCCTCCCCGGTGGGTTTGGGCACTCTTTTGATCCACCTCACCCCTAGTGCATCCTCCCCCCTGGGAGTTGCACTCTTGATCAACCTCACCATCTCCACCAAGCAGAGTGCATAGCCTCCCCGGTGGGAGTTTGGGCACTCTTTGATCAACCTCCACCTCATCTCCACCATGCTAGAGTGCATAGCCCTCCCCGGTGGGAGTTTGGGCACTCTTCTTGAATAATTTTCATCTCGATCCATGAGTTGCCTGTAGATGGGTGAGAATCTTTGAAAGAGACACGCCCACCCTTGTAATCTGAGGCGCACGCAGGGAACCTTCTAAAATGGGAGGACTGCGGGAGTCGCCGATCACGGAGACACATTGATCGTGCTTCGAAAAAATATTATTTTCCTCAATGATTTGGTTCTTAAGTGTCCAAGAAGTCCGATAGAGCCCAATCTCCGCCGGGTATTTCACCACTTACGATGAGTTTGGGCTGGATTTGTTTCCCATCCCCCGAGATGATCGCCATTTTGTCAGCATGCGAGGTTTGCATTTCCAGCGCAATGACGACGACGATGGATGGACTTATAGTCTTTTCGCAGGATGGCGACCTTGACTATCGATTACCTCGCACGGATGTGCAAGTTTACTGCATGCACATGGTCGATCACCGCAGAGTACCTGATGAAGGATCCTCCCAAGAGTTGGGCAAGCGATTCTTTTTGTGAAGAATGACGGGTCTTCTCGAGAAATGGGGAAAGCGAGAGATTTACCCATTCCCTGCTGCGTTGGTGATGAAGATATCTGGACGCTGAAATTATTGAAGATCTTCGATTTGAGATTCGATATATCAACAGATTTGAGGAAGAATCTTTGTTCGAGGCGGCTTTCTATTCATCCCAGCTTATGCGCTTGCGCTGAGAAAGCCCAACAAAGAGGTTTCCACCGATCTCCCAAGCTGCCCTCCTCGCTTCTTCCCAGAGAAGGACCGTCTAGAGAGAAGAGGAAAAGGAGCAAGAGGTGATATCGATAACCAAAAGAGCCGTTCTTTCGAGTAGTCGCCCCAAGGATCTTCATTCCCGAGGACGTGTTGAATCATTCTCACAGAGGTCAGATGTCAAGAACCGGTAACAATCCTTCTTGCATTCATCATCATCTTTATTTCCCATTTCTTTAACGTAATTTTTCTTATTTCGATATCGAAGAAGCAAGAACTTGACTTCAAAATGAACATCGTGTCAATGACCGGAATTCGTGAGTTCGTGAAGGTCAAGTTTCTCCATGGTGAATATAAGAAGCGATGTGGAGAAAGTAAAAGAGATGTCCGTTGGAGAATCAACTTGATGAGGCAGACCGAGTACACTGCGCTTCTCTTTCTTTCGCCGTGAAGTTGAGCTGACTGGATGAGCTAGTGGAGGCTAGAACAGGTTGGTTGCACGCAAAGGATCCAAGATCTTTCAGAAGGTTTCGTCTCTGAGGCAAAGAACCCAGAGTTACGCCGCTTCGTGGAGAAAGAGACCGCCTTTATCTCTGCGGGAGCCCGATCAAGCCATGGAGGACTTCAAGAACTCACCTTCAAGAGTATCATACAGATCACGCTGTGAGGCCGAGACCACGCGGTATGATGTAGAGGTGAAGGCTTTGAGCGGCAGGTGTTGATGAAGGCTTCATCCGAGGTTTCTTGGGGACACGCGCGACGCAATCTGTGAGTCGCCGGAGGTCCTTTCTCCTTCTAGCTTCCCACCCTTCTACGATGACGAGGATGACTCAGATAGTTCTTCATCATCTATTGATGAGACCATCAAGACTGTAGTTGTAGTTCCTTTATGTTGCAAATGCGGGGTTGTATATTATTTCGGTTGATTGTACTTGTATGTTCTCACAGAAATATTAACAATCCACAAAAAATTGTTTGTGAATATTTCAAGTTGGTGTGATTGATAAAGATTCGGAAGAGATCATCTGAATCCCTAGATAATTCGATCTATTCTAAGATCATTACCGATGCTTACTTGATGACAAACTTGCACAGAATATATTTATAGAGGTTCTGAACCTCTCGATCTATCCTTGTGTATCTGAGGCTTATCACGATGATGTTAACTTATAAAAAGTTGTAGCCTATAGAGGATTGCCAACTTATCCAAGGTTGTTTATCGAGCTACTCAATGATGTTAACTCAGAGGAAGATCGATCGAATTCCCTGGGATCGATCTTACCGAATGAGATACAACAATAGGGGTGTTTTAAAATGCAAGCATAAGCAAGAAAAAGTCACAATAAGTATGAGAACTTTAACATAGATAGAAACATAAATCCAAACACCTTGATGCCAAGGTTGGACAATAAGTACGACAAACAGAGTATCGATAAATTCGATAACAACAATTGCAATACAAACATACACGATGATAATGTTTTCCGCATTCACTAGAATAAAAAAGCTGATACATCACTGGTAGTACTTCTGGAGGTTTGTAGCATTCCAGGTACGTGGGAGAGTCTTCCCCATACTATCCTTAAGCTTGAACGTGCCAGGCTTGATTTTAGACACCACCACGGGCCTTCCCAAACCGGTGAGAGTTTGTTCATTGTGGGCCTTTTCCTCCGAGTCGAGACTTGAGGACGAGGTCCCCAGATATTGGTCGGCTTTACCCTTCTGAAACCTCGAGCAATCCTTTGCTAAGGGAAGCCATTCTGAGGCCGACATGTCGGTCTCTTGCGGAGATCCGAGATGGAATCGCTTATCGCTGTTTGCTCGATCAAAGTTATGGGTTCTAGGCTCGGACCATGTCGACCGGAATAATGCCTCGCCCAAACACGATTGTGCATTTCTCCAAGAGGGTCCTTGATGTAAGTAAGCCCAAAGAACATTGGATAGTTCTTCGCCCATTGCCCTCGTGGTTCGTGTCTTTAGCCCTTTAGTATTGTCTATTGGTGACTTCTCCCATTTGCTGGATGGGATGGATACCGTGTGGATTAACGGATATATCCGCGTAAAGATGTGAATGTCCCGTGAACTCGCCCCATTATCGGTGATGATTTTGCCGGAATGCCAAACGACAAATAATATTTTTCCGCACAAATTGCTTGCATTTGTTTGGTGATTTTGGCCGGCCGCTTCCACCCACTTGGAAGTAATCAACGGCCAAGATTATGAATTTTCGTTGCAGTGGTAATGGGAAAGGGTCCCATTATATCGATCCCCATTGAGCAAAGGGCCACGGCTCGGATTGTGGTGAGTTCTACTGATGGTGTATGAGTGAGATTGGAATGTAACGACACTTGTTACACTTCTTTACAAACTCCAATGCGCCCTTCTTCTTCATCAAGAAAAAACCTTGCCTCATGATTTTGAGGGCAGGGCTTTTCCTCCCAAATGTTCACCACAAATTCCGAATGAACCTCGCATTGCGAGTTAGCCTCGAAGGTGGTAGACACTTTAAGTGGGCCCTAAGGACCGCGAGAGTTCGTCACCGATGGTGAAGTTCGGTTTCTACGCCTGAGACTGATAGCATCGGTGGGTCTTGGGCAAGGCCCCGCTTTGAAGAAAGGACATGATCGAGTCAATCCATGAAGATTCTTTTGGGTCCTCCAGATTGTATCACCCAAGGGCCTTGAATACCGGGAAAGTGGATGTCCTCTATGTATTTTCTCTTGAAAAGATCTCCGTCGTTGTTGTGGCTAACTTGAGAGGGCATCCGCCGGTGTTCGCCTCCCTAGAATATGAGTTATCCGATGGGTCTCTATTCCGGCAAGAAGTGACTTTGCCAAAAGACTGCATCAGCAAGTCATGATGCATCAAGTCTCCTTCAACCCGAGGCCACAAGTGAGTCCGGTGATGGCTAAGTTCGACCTCACAGCCAATGGTGAGCCTTAGTCCTACACAGGGCCTCATCAGATTATTATTGCGGTCGGAACTTTAGTCAAGCCGTACTCTAAAGTTATTTTACTTGGGAGATAAGCAAAATTCCGCTCCCGAAGTACCAAGCTCCATCAACATATAATGTCCATTGATTTGTCATGGAGTGATGAATGATCTTCGTGTGGTGATGGGATGGTACATTCTACAACGGTCGAGCACTTGTGACTTTATATCAGGACGTGGAAGAAAATGGATGTCAAACTCTCCAAGCTCGACCGACCACTTCATCAACCTTCCAGATACATCAGGCTTTTGCAGAATAGTTCTTAATGGAAGATGAGTGTAGACGTTGATGGTGTGGGCCTGAAAGTACGGTCGCAATTTTCGTGCAGAATGCACTAGGGCCAACGCTGTCTTATCTGCTAGTGGATAGCGTCCTTCGGTATCAGAAAGGATTTTGCTGACATAATAAATGGGTCGTTGCAATGAATTCTCCTCGATATCGACGAGCTTACGCATGAGAAGAAACAACAAGATAGATGTACGCCTTCCTTGGATAGCTTTGATAGAGGGGGAAGCTAAATAGACTTTGCTCAAAAGCTCGACATTCATCCGTCTAATCGGAATCCATTTCCTGCACCCCTTAAGATTTTGAAGAATGGTAGATACTTATCTCCGAAGGCCAAGAATCGTGATAAAGTCAATCCTTCCAACAAACGCTTGGACTTCCTTGATCGTTCTTGAGGTGACATGTCCTGAGTGCTTTTATCTTCTTGGCCTCTATCCCGAAAGTGACCATGAAGCCTAGGAATTTCTCGTGAGGAAACTCCAAAAATGCACTTGCTTGGGTTGAGCATCTTGTAGTGTCGAAGAATGTCAAAGCATGCTGCATCGTAAATATGTCGTGATATTTCCAAGCTCTTCACCAAAGATATCATCAACATACACCTCCATATTGTGCCCTATAAGATCCTTGAAGATCTTATTCATAAGGCGCTGATATGTTGCTCCAAAGATTTTTTAGTCAATGGCATGACCGATAGCAAAGATACCCTTATCTCGCTTGGAAGGATGTTGCTTCCTCATCCGCTTTTGTTCATCCCGATTTGATTGTAGCCGAATAGGCATCCATGAAGCTCAAAGATCCGATGTCGCATGTCGCATCAACTAGTTGGTCGACACGAGGAAGGGGAAGCTATCTTTGGGCATGCACGATTAAGGCCGTATCGATGCACATTCTCCAGAACTATTGCCTTCTTGACTAACACTGTTAGCCAACCGTAGTAGACTTCGAATGAACTTGACTTTAAGTTTGGTGATTTCTTGTTCTATGACCGCAATCGCTCGTAAGCGAAGGTTCTTTTCTCAGTATCACCGGGTAGATTAAGTCAACTTTGAGGGAGTGAATGACTTCCGTCAATGCCCGTAATATCGATGCGCTCCGTGCAAAGATATCTTGATTTTACGCAGAAAATCTACGATTCTGATTATCAAGAGACAAAGAACGATCCCACCTTCACCTTCGTGATGGATCAACTCGAGATAGGAAGACAAATTACATCTTCAACCGGAGAAGCCCTTCGAGGCATCCTCATCTCAGGTCGAAGTTCTCGATGTTGAGGGTTACCGAATGAAATGGTTGGGCTTGTTTGATATACGCCCAGGTTATCTCATTGATTCCCACTTACCACGCCGCCCGGTGTCGGAATTTCATCTGAGGTGAGGCAATGTTGCTACCGAATATAGACCGGAGAGGTCTCCCAAATATTGCATTGTATGACGCGACTCGACTGACTACAATAAATCATTGGGTTGCGGTCGGGAAATTCTCCAAGAGTTACGGAAGACGATTGTCCCTTCCACTAATACCGGGTCGATTATCAAATCCATACAACCGGCCTGGTTGAAGCTTCTCTTCTATACCCATGCTAAGGAAAGTGGAGTAAAAAAGAACATCAACCGAACTCCCATTGTCGATCAATATCCTTTAATATTGAAGCATGGATCACCAATCACACCGATGACAAGGGATCTTGATGTGGGATGCTAAGCCCTCTAGATCTAAATCATCAAAGGTGATAGAATGGTCAACCCAAGACTTCTTCGCTCGCTCTTGAAGGGCGAATGAATATTTGCTGAGTAACACCGCCCTCCTACAATTGTTTCTATCTCTCCACCGCCATGTCCTCCGAGTTGGTTGCCCCAAAGATTTGTCGACGAGCTGGTTGGTTTTGTATAAAATGGCCTAGATACCGACATTAGTCTTTCAATCTCCTCCTTCCAGGTGGCACTCTTCGGTGTGCCTCTACTGTGAAAGTGGCGTAATTTCTTGATTTCCAATTCCAGCTTTAAAGGTCGCCACTTGACGCTATCCTCTTCCCCGAATAGCAGGGATGTTCGCATGACGTGTTGAGAGTCAGATATTTCCTCTCTCGATTGAGTCATGAGGTCGCCGAGGAGGTTTTGGGGAGGTCGCTTCTTCTTTTCTCGAGATGTTTGAACATCACCTTTGGGAACCTTCTTCCGCTTGCTTGGTGGTTCAAACTGTCGATGAGCACCGATAGCTTCACGGAGATTTGTGCCTCTATTCTAAGTGTCAAGATAGAATGGACCTCCCGTGATTAATGATGAATAAAGTATCCGGTCCTCCGAGAAGCACGCCTCAAAAGTTCGATCTACTCCTGGATTCTCGCTTCGTGAGGAGAACCGAAGTATTGAGGGACTCTCCATCGCTCGGGATTCGGAGAGATGTGATGAATCGATGATTCTCTTGTTCAGAACTGCTCTACACCGGCGAGCTCCAAATGATCTGACGGACCCCTGAATAGAACCAAGTATGAGCCCCTTGAGATGGAATACCGACACAAGAAGTCATTTGCGCCGAATGTGCATGATCGCTCAAAGTGATCGATATGCTCGTACGGACGGTTGTGCCATCGTAAGGGTCCATGGAAGCTTGAATCTCGCCGGAATCGGTATTGAGATGATCTCGGAAGGACGAAGAAGAGGCGGCGGAGAATGGATCATTCGATTGTTTGCCGGAACTCTTCCCCGCACTACCGCCGTAGTTCATCGGTATAAGATGACGTGGAGTTTCACCGACACGGCCGAGCCATTCGGGGTGAGTAGAACCGGCGTATCCGTTCAAAGATCCGGATGTGGTGCCAAGGGTTCTACTTGATCCGCATTCCTGCAATCATTCTCGTGAAGAAAATCTGGATTATGCCGAGGGTCGCGGAACTTGTGGCTCTTCCAGCGTTGGAACGCTTTGCCCTCGCAGAGTCAAGAATTTCGCTCGGGAATCCTCCATCCTTTGAACGCGATCTTCCAAAGAGGGGCCTGACGGACCCTCACCTGGGGACAGAAGTCTGTTATGTAGAGAAGTGTTGGAGACTTGGCATCCTTGATCCTGAGAATGAGGAGCGTTGGAGCGCAAACCCCGTTTACCAACCATATTGGAGATATAGCAATGGGGGAACTATTTTCCCACAGACGGCGCCAAACTGTTGCGTGCTAGAGAATTTTATTCCAGTAGATGTGAGATCTTGAGCCCAAAATTATCCAACACAGCGGGGGATATGAACCAGGGGTTATCGTGGAAAACCCGTTAAGGGAAAACCACGGGGCCTTGCCCACGTAGAACTTTCACTATGTGTTCAAAGATACTGGTCCTTGCTTCTCGTTAGTTGAGAAGAAGGTGTTTACAGGGAAACAATATTAGTGTAGAAAAATACAATATCGTCAACTCCAACCCAAGGAGAAGTTTCCCAAAAGCGGCGAGGCGATCTTAGGAGCAACTCTTGATCTTGAGGAGAAAGGAGCGGCAAGCGGTCTTTTCTAGTCCTCTGAGGCGATCTCCTAAGGCGAGCTCGATCTTGACACTCTGGTGGTGGCGGTGGTGATAGATGCGTCAAGGTCGTGGTGGTTCTCGAGCTCTCGGTCTTCAAATCGATTCCGTCTCTAAGGTGAGAATGAAGCTCTATTTATAGTTTTTTTGGGAGTGGCGGGGCCTTGTAAATTCGTAGAAAACTCCAACCACTCCCATCGGACGGCCCAGTGCGATCCCCTCGATCAGACGGTGTATTTTGATGATCTGGGTGCCTTAATGATGTCGGAATTGGGTGATCTTGGATTCGTTGGATTCGTCTTGATGAGCCGCTCGATCTGACTATAAATATGTCAGTTTTGGTGACCATTTGGCGGATCAGGATCCATTTTCATGCTCCGATAGCTTGATCTGAGTCGATTCGAGCTCGGATCAGACTATGCTTGATGTTGCTATGTTCGTCTCATCGAGACGGCCGGTTCTTAAAACTTTTGAAATCGGTGATTAGATCGAAGCATTTCTAAAAATGCCTTGAGATTCGTGCTTGATCAGATTAATTTTCTGAGGATGTATCAATATATATTATTTTTTTATACATGAGAAAGTATATTTGACTTTAAGAAAAATTATAATAGTGGTATTTTTATGTGATATTAAAAAAATTATTTGTTATTTATATAACTATTAAAGTTTATGTATTAGATATATAAATTAATAAAATTTAATTTATCAAAGACTCAAGAAAATTAGTTTAGAAGAGAGCCATAAAGACTTAGTCCATTGGTCGCGTCGCTAAAGCTAGCTTACACAAATACGATCATGAGCTATTTTGAGTTGATCTGTATAACATTAGATCATGTCAAATAATCAATTTGAATGTTTTTTCATTCTAACCCTAACTCTCTCTCTCTCTCTCTCTCTCTCTCTCTCTCTCTCTCTCTCAACTATCTCATCTCTTAACTAATTCATTGAATTTGAGCACAATGTTACATTTTAAGTCTACTCATTTATTATAAAGGAATAAAATGAGATTTCAAATAAACTTATTTTTTATAATAAAATCAATCACACTAAAAATGTAAAACAAAATATTAAGAAAATTAAAGAGAGATAATTTTAAAATTTTGTCAGTTCCTTTATATATAATTCATTAAAATTAATACTTTTAAGTATACTTCACATCATCAATTATTAAATTAATCAATTAAAAAGTTGATAAATTGAAATCGACTCAATTTTGTTCTTAAATTTGATTTCGATCTGATATATTTGTGAAGCTATATGATCATATTTTCTTATAAGGCTAATGATAGATGAAAATAAGAGCTGAATTGTGAGGGACACAATTTAATAACTTTGTTCCAGGACGAGCAGATTCAAATTCCAAGCAGCCAACCCAATCCGGCTTCTTTCCATTTCTCTCACTAAAGCATCATACCTCCTCTCTCTCTCTCTCTCTCTCTCTCTCACACACACACACATAAGAATTTTTTCTTTAGTGTTTTAAAATTTTTGTTATCAAATCTTAGTGTCATTTTGAATAAGCCACTAGGGATCCTCCTCAAATTACTATTTCAGTGGACAACCATGCTTTATTTGGATCCACTATCTCCTTCTCTAAATCTTCATTTGTAATAGATAATGAGGTAAGTGTTTTAGTTAGTTTATGTCAAGGCAAAATCACTTTTCTTGTTCTATGATTTTGGTTTCTCTTGCTTTGTTTCTTGATCTAGCGGTTGTTTAGCAAGTAGGATTTAAAGCAACATTTAGTTTATCATATAAATATAGATTTCATAAATCTTACGACTGCTGAATAATAATATATGTTTGGTAGTCAATATCTTTAGCATGAGATGCAAGAGTAATTACTAAATCCTATACCTTCAAATCGATAGATTAAATCCAATATTTAGGCCAAATATAACCTAATTATGGACTTAAGAAAAATCTAAAAGACTAGTCTTATTTTACGATATGCATAAATCTGGAATAGTTCTACAAACTAAAGAAACCATTAGGCTAATGGAATTACGGTGGAATTGCTGTTTTTCCCGTTTTATTTGTTGCAACCTTCAACAATTTGATTAGTTTGAATGGCTTGAAAATATGATATAAGATGTCTTTTGCTTGGCAAATATCATAACATCTATTCTGTTAGATGATACATCAATATGCTTTTCTGCATAAGATGAAATTTTTATTTTTTTTGTAGTACAACAAACAAAAATGGTTCAACAACAACAACAACAACAACAACAACAACAAGAAGCCTTAATCCCACTAGGTGGGGTGGGCTACATGAATCCTTCATCTCCATTGTGTCCTATTATGTGTCAAATTCTCATTTAATTCAAGTATACTAAGATCATTTTTTTACATCTTAACTAAGCCTTTTAGGTCTACCTCTACCTTTCTTAACATAAGGCAAATCTAATGCATCTACTCTCCTAATCAGTCATGATGGTCGATGCTTTATGTGGCCAAACCATCTAAGCGATCTCCCTAATCTTATCTACCACGAGCTACTCCAACTTTTCCCAAACATACTCATTTTGCAATTATCTCATGAAGAATGTAGGCTTTACCTCATAAAGAGATTTATATGCTCTCATTTTGCTCATAGAAGTATGATACATAGTATCTTTGAAATTTGTAGTCCACAAATGAAAAAAAGTTATATCATGACATTACAAGCTTTCATATATACTTTTTCATTTGTGGACCTATGATCTCAAAGATTATACTAGGCGGTTATATAGAAAAAAATAAACTCTTGCTTTCATGAGTAAAATTCTCTTGCATTCTTCATGGAGATAATGATATTGCTTATGGTATTCAAGGAAGTGGAAAACCCAATTAATTGTTTTATTATATTACTTATCTTGACCATCTATATTTATATACCTTGTGTATTTGCATAAATGCTTCTACATTTCATGTGCTTTATCTTCTATGGAGACTCCTGGTCTTGCAATGATGGCATTTTATGAAATCTTCTCTTCTATTGAAGAAGTGGGTGGCTCCATGACTACATCATGTCATGAAATTTATAATGATCATATATATGATCTCTTGATAAAGAGCAAGAGGTCCAGATTTTAGAAGATTCTGAAAAGGTGATTCAACTAAAGGGGCTTTCTAAGGTGACAATGAAATTTTCACCAAAATAGTTATCCATGGTATGAACATCAAAGTTATTACCCAAGTACTTTGCTTAATTTTGTTTAAATTCCTTTTCAGATCCCTGTGAAATCACTCTCAGATTTTGAGAACTACTATTTTCATAAACAAGCGGTGTAATCTTCCAAAGAAGGTTGAAAATGATGTCAAAGTCAAAAGTCATAAAGGCTTGATCATATATGTTACCTCAATTGATAAAGAATCAAAAGTTTCTCACATTGGAAAGTTAAACTTCATTGAGTTGGCAGGTAAAAATGTAGATTACTTAGTCCTCAACTATTTGTTTTGTTCATAAGTTTTTCTCATGTTTTTCTTGTTGAAATCGATCGAAAGTTCAAAAGAGAAGCGATGGAAAAGCTCCTTTATCTAATTGCATCAAAATTAACAAGTTGCTCATGCATTGCACATGTTGTGAGTGCAATAAATGGTGATAAATCATACATTCCATATCGAAAACAAAATTAACTAGATTGGCAAGATTTTTTATGCCACACAAACAATGTTGTGCTGATAGCATGTTTGGTTAGCTCATACTTTTTTTTCTCCGGATCAAAGTCTAAATATCAAATGGTTTATTGATTAACACATGTTCATTTAAAAGAGTCCCGGTTTATGCCTCAAACTTTTCCTCTGATTAGCAGCTTCCAGATCATGCCAATGTCAATAGACAAAGGCATGACCTTACAAGTACAAAGAATCTAGAAGATATTTTTCATCAAATTCTTCTATTAGTGGAATTCATCCATTAGATAAAACAATGATAAAGCAAGGAATTTATCAATTGGGATCAAGGAAAGTATATCCCCAACTAAAGGAAGGTATGATCTTTGAATTTCACTAGGCTCTTGCTCGGACAATTGTTTCATGTTAATAGTTTCTATAATATAATCATGATTTGTCATAATTAACAAATTGTTCCGTATATAGATTCCAAAGTCATGGTAGTAGAGTCAAAAAATCCACTACATCTCAATGTTGTTCAAAGGAAAGGTATGAGATATACATCAATATTAATATTTTAAATAAAAAACAACATTTGATCATTGCATATTTTCTTTTGCTTTTACAGAAAGTTGATTAATGCAGTCCCCTTATGAAAACTCACTGGAAAAAGTATGCAATGAAGAGGTATTAGTCTAAGTTGATTCATTTTGTCAATACTTATATAGCTTGCATAATTTGAGAATATATTATAATGTCAAATTATTGATCATAAAATCATATTGGGTATAATAGTTTTATTTTATTTTTGCCAATTAAAGCAAAGTAAATTTATATGTAATGATTTAAAATTATCATAAACACAACCTAGCAATGCGTGGAAAACTTTTCTTATTTTAGATGGTTCTATTTTTCAATTTTTTGAACTCAAATTATAATATAATATTATTCTTTGTATGCATGGATTATTATTATTTTTCTCAATGAAATGATTTTTATGGTGTAATCTTGAGCTTAATTAATGTATGAGGGTGATGGTTCCAATGTTGCTTCAATTTCTAAGCATTGAAATTGGTATTATTTTACTACACTTAAAAAATTAAGTTTAAAACTTGAAATCTTTCTATTGTAAGATATTTTTTAGCTCAATTGGTCTTATGTAAGAAAACTCAACAATGGCTAGAATCACAGGCTCATCTATGACCAAAAAGGTAGGATATTGTTAGTTCCTTTCATGTTTGTTAAAGAATGATAATGCACTTTTGAATTTTAAAATCATATATGAATTGAAGTTATCTGATCCTTTTAACTTTAATGTAAATGTTCATATGAAAATTGTCTTGAGAACAACTCTTATTCAAGTTTATGCACATGTATTAAAATTGGTCTTTATTTTCAAAGTATGTCTCTATACCAGTTGATCATATTCAACAAAAGTGTCAATAGTCTTCCTTCAATTGACATGAAGTTATCTAATGATCTGGAAGGTATGCTAAATATTTTTTTTGCAGATAAAATGTAGATGTGACCAACTATTTGGTTTTCGGTATATTCTAATATGATGCATTTTTTTTAGTATTTTTTAGGTTGTCACATGGAAAATGATCAGCATACATGCTTTTAAAGTGGCAAACGTTCACCAACCTTAATCAGCTTAAGAGAGATATCAAATAGATTTAAAATTAGCTCTCAACCCATAAGCAAGTGTGCATCAAAAAGCAGATGGGTCATGTAGTATGCAATTTACAATAGATAGTGTGGAACCTAAAACTCCAAGATTAACGTTAAGTTCAAAGCTTGATTGCAATTCAATGGTCGAGAGTTTTGCTACTCCACAAGAAAAGTTCAAAACAAGAAGTATCATTAAAGGTGATCACAAATATGGTTTGTAGTGATTTCATCTTACATGACTTGTTTAAGCATATTTTTATTTTATTTTTGTTTTTGTCATTCAATCATTGGTTGATGAATGTTTGGATTTCTTAAATAGTGCAAGCAAGTGAGTATTATCATCCTTTGTTTAACCTACTTTTATAGTTGATATAGTTATACTAATGACCACCCTTGTCACTAATAATGGGTTACCGCTTTCACTATGTGACAATATTCACACTCTATCTGTCTATTTATAGCTTACTCAAATCTTATTCTTTAGACTCCAAACTCTACTTGAACTCTCTACTTTGCATACTCTCCACTCGAGGAATATCGACACTCATTAGACCCATCTCCATTTCTTGATTTATTCTCTTTTGTGAGTATACCACTCATTAGATCCTACTCTCCTCATGAAATTACTCTCCTCTTACTAGATCCTACTCTCCGTGGGACTTTACTCTCCACTTGTCAAAAAATGTAGGTATTCGAATAGAAAAACTCAAGGACCACACTCTAAACTCACCACCTTCTCTCACTTTGGGACCCTACTCTCGTCGGACTCTCCTCTCCACTTGCTAAAGTATACTTGATGCTTGCCAAATCCTACTCTCCACTCGGCCTACTCGAGCTCACCTCACTCCACTTGTTGAAGCCCTCTCAACTAGCCCTACTTAACATCCACTTCTCTCCTCCTTAAGATTTGTGCCATGCTTGATTTGTGTGAGTATAAACACCTGGAACCCTTAAACTTGATTGCGGCATATTTGGTGTGACGAGTAGAATTTGTGCACACTTTTCTTATCATGGCAAAGGAAACTCGTATGCGATGCTCGTGACATAGCAGGTAAGCCCCTGTGCACACTTTTCTCAGCATGATGGGGACAATTATAAATTATGAATTTTTGTGCATGTATTCTATGCATATTTTTTTTGGTATAATGGGAAGTCCTACTCTCCAGATGTAGTTTCAGGCTTCCTCGCAGGAGGAGTTGGGACCTGACGCTGGGTCGAATAGCCTTAATCGACCTGAGCTATCTCGTTTACCCATAAGGTTGTCAAACCCGGTTATGGGTTGAACACTCACTTCTTGGTTCATTGATTGTGCGGTGTACACGCAATAAAATGTTGAACACGTAGCTCAAGATTTCTCTTTCTTCGTTGCTCCTAAGCTTGCTTCAGATGAAGCTTGACATCGTGTCCAGGCGAAGGGTTTGGTAGGATTACATTCGAGGGACTAAAGAAACCGTCCATGACAACCCTCTTTAAGATTAGTGTCTCCAAGGGGCCGAGCCTCTCAAAGACTGAAGGCTTCTTTTGAAGTGCCCAGTGATCAAATGCAGAGCCTTTTTGATCTTGCACATGGCGTGCATGAGTTTAATACTTCACAAGTTGAGGCCTAGCAACTCATTGAATAAAGTCAACACTACCAAACGGATAGCTCCTGCTTCCGGCATTGATGATGGCGTTGGTCAAACGGATGTTGGCACCTTTCCAGAGTAATTAACATTGTTCTATAATGCCATTCTGAGGTGTTGAAGGTAAAATTAATTAAAATAACGCAATCTCCAAAAATATAGTGCGATAAGACAAAACATATTAAGCATATGCACTAAATAAAATCTCAAATGACTTAAGACTTTAATCTAAAGCTCTTAAGTTTCGCAAACTTATCACTTCATTTCATTTTTTGTTTCTTATTTGATTCTTTTTTTATATACCTCAGCATTATAACTTTTTGTAAAGATGGAAAGAGAAACTGTCCCCTAGCAAATGTGGATTAGAAAATTCACCGACCTCTTTTAAAAAAACAAAAGAGTTGAATAGTAGATGAATAGTAGATAATTTCAGAAGGTAGATGAATAGTAGATATAACACTACCAGAGATTTCGTTCTCATTTGGTGAGAACTTTTTTATATCTGGTTCCAAGTTTCTTATAAGCAAGCCCTATAGTTAATTACCCTCCCAATGAGAGAGCACTTTGGATTAAATTTTAGTCATGAAGTTAAGACAGTATATAATTCGATGAGTGGAGTTTAGAACTTATGAAATTTATTATTTTAATTTAAAACTTTGTGGGGAACGATAGCCCATCTAGATCCCATGGTTGTCATCCGGCAAGTGGTCCCTGTCCGCTTAGTCAGGAGGTAGTCGACCCCTCAAGGATCCTTGTCGACAACACATGTTACGTCGTCAAGGTGTCCTTAGACAGGGTGAGTTTATCTAAGGGACAAATATAAGTCAACCTTAGCTAACATAGAACCACAATACATTTACATTTCACACTCAAAAGCAAAGCCGTTGGGGAACATCATCGGCCGTCGTAATTTAGTGGTGCCATATCATGGCACCCGGCCGAGAGCTCTAGTCGTAACCGCCATTTATGTGGTATCATATCGCGACAAAATCACGTGGACGAGGACAGGCCACGTCCTTACGGGCTTTAGGAATATTTGAGTGTGAAGGTAGTTATGTATTTAATTTAACATTGGCTCTTTGTGAGCGAAAGTTTTCTTAATTTGTCACCCGAAGACAAACAATTGTGGAGGGGTGAATTGATTTCTTTTTTTTTTAATTTTTAAGTTTTTAATTTAAATAATTAATTTCATTTTTTTTATATTTTTGTATTTTCTTTGAATTTTGATCATTTTATGATTGATTTTAGATTTGAATATATATATGATCATTTATCATTAAAATTTTAATTATAATTACCCTTCTCGATCCTAGGGTTAATATCAATTGATAGACATTGTCTACTCTGTCCGGTTTTGTACAGAAGATCGGGTCTGAATTCATTATCTCAAGAAGTATAATCTTTCAAAACCTTGTCCACTCTAGCTTGAACATAAAAGATCGGGTTTGGGACTTTTCTTCTCGAGGGTTTGGATTTCAGAAGCTATGTGAGTTGATTCATATCTTGTATTATAGAATTAGCTTCTAGATATTATTAATTTAAAATTCTTATAATACCACATTTTAGGTTTGTTGTTAACCCTCAAGACCAAACCGATTATGTAATCTGTTCTTTTATATTTATCTTAATAATTACTTCAACATGCATATGAATATCTGCTCTTTTGAAAATTGCATGGACATTAAGATGTCTAATGTTGAAGTTTATATATCAAATTTTGATTTTTGAGTTTTGATAACGGACCGTCCAAACCAGAAGTATAGCATTTGTTCTTTGTTTTATCTTACATTTGGATTACATGTCTTTCTAGATATTTGATCTCGAACTTCACACATACATGTATCTATTCTTTTAAAGTATTGCATGGACATATGAATGTCTAAGTTAAAGCAATTGAATTTGACATGATGTAATGCAAGCATAAGTTTTGATACGGGATTTTTAGGTTTTGTTAACCTGGACCCGATCCAAAGACCAAATCGGAATATGTAACATATGTTCTTTATATTTGACTTAGTAATTACTCCAACATGCATGTGGGCATCTGTTCTTTGGGAATTGTATGGACATTAGAATATCTAAGTTGGAGTTTATATGTTGAATTTTGATTTTTG
This sequence comes from Cymbidium sinense, assembly GCA_021442155.1. Lineage (NCBI taxonomy): Eukaryota > Viridiplantae > Streptophyta > Magnoliopsida > Asparagales > Orchidaceae > Cymbidium > Cymbidium sinense. The sequence goes on along the minus strand of JAKCPB010000725.1, from coordinate 37,285 downwards.
AGTTTTGTTAACCCAGACCCGGTCCGAAGACTAAACCGAGAAGTGTAGCATCTGTTCTTGTATATATCTTACTCGCACATGTCGCTAATGTTTGAACATTTCAACATACATGCAAGTATCCCTTTTTTTTTCTTTTTTTTTGTTGCATGGGCTTTAAGGTGTCAAGTCGAAATGTAGGCTCAATTTGCAAGTCTAGATTTTGATATGATATTTTTAGGTTTTGTTAACTTGACCGGTCAAGATGAACCGATATATGTATCTGTTCTTTGGAAAATATGATATGCATATTATTTTGGCCAAAAACTCCCATTTTATGTCACAAATCAGCAAGGGTATAGATTTAGAAATAATCTATTTTGAGGCCTATTGAATCAATCGTGAATAATGGATCCAAAATAGATATAGGTATTTTTTGGGCCAAAAATTCTCTCCTTATGTGACAAATCAGCAAAGAAGAGGGGCTGAAATAAATTATGTTGGAAGCTCATATGATCAAATATAAAGTAATGGGCCTAGAATGAATTTAGGCAATTGATTTGGGCTAAGAACCCTTTCTTTATGTGGCAAATCAGCAAACATAAAGGGCCTGAAATAAATCATTTTGAAGCTCATATGATCAAATATAAAGTAATGGGCCTAAAATAAATTTAGGCACTTGATTTGGGCTAAGAGCCCCTTTCTCTATGTGGCAAATCAACAAACATAAAGGGGCTGAAATAAATTATTTTTTTGAAGTCTCATATGATCAAATATAAAGTAATGGGCCTAGAATGAATTTAAGCACTTGATTTAGACTAAGAGTCCCTTTCTCTATGTGGCAAATCAGCAAACATAAAGGGGCTGAAATAAATCATTTTTGAAGACCCATATGATCAATCACCCATAGCCCATGTTTCTCTTGATAAGGTGAAGGAGAAGACAAAGATATGAGTAGATGTCATATGTCATTTAAGAGAGGCAAGTGGGTTAATTAAAATTCACATCCTTCACATGCAAGCTCATGACAGGGGGGACAAATACTCATTAAATTTATTAAGAAGATATGACAAAGAGTTTATTTTCCCTTTCAAAGGAAGTGATAAAGATGCACAAGGGCATGTCACATGTCCATGCATGTGCATGCGATATGACAAATGACATTAAACTAGATGATTTCCTTGCATGCAACTTATGACGAGGCACCACGTGTATTGATGCCATAAGAATAGATGATAAGAGGAGAGGGCTAGGGAAGCCTATAAAAAGAGGGGATTTCCCTTTCACAAAATACCTACATTTCCTACTCTCCTTTTCTCCCTTATACCACAAGTTTAAGTTCTTTCCATCTTGCATAAAGGGTTAAGTTGTGCCACATATACTTGTGAGTTTCTTTTTTAACTCAACAAATTTTTTTGATATCTTCTTGATATATGTCATGTCATATGATATATTTAATTTATTTCATATGTGTTTGCTTCAAGTCTTCACTATGTATGTATGTAAATCATGGTGAGAATGACAAGTAAAAGTAGGGAGGTACTTATGTTTGAGCATATGTCCAATATGTATATTTCATAATATCAAGCTAGATAGAATCCTAAGGTGAGCATTATATAATACATGTCATAATGATCAAATAAATAGCTTGCATGATATAGAAATTCAACACATAAACATTTATATTAACCACTTTATGTCATACTTGCCACAAATAGGATAGTTTTCATTATATAGAGATTCAAGCATAAGTATTCATATATGACATAAAGAAGCATTTTAAGCCAATATGTTAACCTAAACATTTCATCATTTCTTCTCCCCCTTTTTTTTTTAAAGAAAATTTCGACCTCGGCATCATCCCATAGTGCCGAGATTAGCCTTCCCACGCCAAGAAAGGCGTACATGGTAGGTGTCGTGAGACACCTCGGCCACAAATTTTGATTTCCCACCACGCCAAGAAAGACGTGCATGGGTTAACATAATATAACGAATTTTTCCTGTAATATTGCAAGAGTATAAAGATGAATTTACCAATCTTTATCCTGTTTATCAAAATTTACAATGCCTCCGCTCTCCCGTAGGGGTTGCCATGAGACCTGCCACGCCAAGAAAGGTGCATGGGTGGTGTCGTGAGACATGAAACTTTGATAGCATAGCATTTCCTATTAGCAAGATATCACACATGCAAGTTTCATTTCATATATGTTCCCCCTTTTCTTTTTTTTGTGACATGTTTCTATAATTATGTATAGATCATGATAAAATGGGCATATAGAGTAAAAGATGACATATTAAACTCATGTTTAGGCATGTATTCTAAGCATGTCTCATAGCATATCAAGCTAAGGAGAGTATTGGAACCAACATTAGCAAATATATGTCATAAGCATAAACATCCACTTATGTTATATTTGTCACACTTTGATCACATGTTAGACATGTAAAAGGAGAATTTGCAAGCATCAATCTTTCCAATCAGTAAGAAATTAAAGCATAAGAAAGAAAGGATTTTGAATATTGCATGATTGATTGCCACATACTAGAAAGATTCAAGTATTCATTAAACTAAGCATGAATAATCATATGCATATACCTTCTTTTCAAACACTTAGGAAATTTTACACATTTTTTGTTCACAAAATTTTTGACCTCGACATCATCCTTACATAGGGGCGGGAGACTAGGCCTTCCACGCCAAGAAAGGCGTGCATGGTAGGTGTGAGACACCTCACCATTTATTTACCCAGCCAAAGAAAGGCATGGGTTAGCATAATATAGCAGCAATTTTCTCTGTTAATATTGTAAGAGTATAAAGATGAATTTTACCTGAATCTTTATCTCCGTGCTTATCAAAGATTTACAACAGCCTCCTGGCTCTCCCGTGGGGTTGCCATCATGAGCACCCACGCCAAGAAAGGCGTGCATGGGTGGTGTTGTGAGACACCAAACTTTGATAGCATAGCATTTCCTATTAGCAAGATATCACACATGCAAGTATGCAAGAATGAAACCCATAGATAATAGCAAGTGGTATAACCAACTCACTTTCTATTTAATTTCAGATTTGTATTTTCAGATTTCATTTTACTCATATGCAAGAGATATAATAAATAAAATTCCTAAGAGATAGCACATAGCATAGCATAATCCATTGATTAAAATGATTTCAGCATGTGTAATATATTTCAAAGGGTGACTAATTCAATTTTCTTTCATGTAAAATAATTCCAGCATGATTTCTGCCTTTCAAACAACAGTTTGCTCTAATTTTCTCTTTGAGAGAACCAATTTCAGCAAGCATGCAAAGGTAGGCATCCATAGACAAGGGAAAACAACAAGAAGAAAACATAAAACAACACTCCTTGCATGATTTCAGCTACACATATTCATGGATAGCAGTGAATTCCAAAATTCCTTCCAAACAAAATTTTCAGCAAACTAGATGCTTGCAATCTCACAAATAACAAAGGTAAACATAGGGTTTAGGCCATACAACATCCCAAACCCATTTCCAGCAAGCTAAGATGTGAAATCTAGGCAATATAACTTTTCAAATAGAAATTTCAGCAACCCACATGTTTGTCATCTCACAAATAACAAAAGTAAACATAGAGTTTAGGCCATACAACATCCCAAACTCATTTTCAGCAAGCTAAGATGTGAAATCTAGGCAATATAACTTTTTCAGCAAACTAGATGCTTGCAATATCACAAATAGCAAAGGTAAACATAGGGTTTAGGCCATACAACATCCCAAACCCATTTCCAACATCTAAAGATGTGAAATCTAGGCAATATAACTTTCCAAATATTAATTTCAGCAACCCACATGCTTGCAATCTCACAAATAACAAAAGCAAACATAGGGTTTAGGCCATACAACATTCCAAACCCCTAGAGAAAGCATTTAGCATGGATTTAAGCATGAAATAAAGCTCACTTTACCAAGCCCTAATTTTCGGAATACCCAAATGCATAAGGAAAAACTTAGGGTTAGAGAGAAACGACCTGGAGATGTTGATTTCTAAAGGGGAGAAGGAGAAGGGATTTCAGTGGCTAGGGTTACCAACCGTCAAGGTTCGGTTTGAGCTTCTGCACCTCGGAAAAGAAGAACCACGAGGACCAAAAGGGAAGCTTAGTAGAATCACGCGAGAGGGATGTCGGAGTGAGGAGAGAGACGAGAGAAATGCGAGAGAAAATGCCGTCTCGTGAGAGGGAGGATCGTCATCCAACAAAGAACGAGAGAGGAGCCGATCCACGAAGAGTCATACGAGCTTCAAAGAGGAAACTTGAAGAGAACGACGGAGAGGATCACAGTGAGGGAAAGCAAAGAGATCATTTGAGAGGTTAGGGGTTAATGGATTAATAAATTAAACATTTGTTAATCTATTTAATTATAATTTAATATTATTTTATATAATATTAATTTATGCAATAAATCTTAGTAATATGAGTATCAATTTTAGGTGTCTGATTGTATGAACGCGCAAGATCAATTTGTGATCGGAGGCATTGGTCGCCTTCGAAATGAAGTTAGGTCTAAATTGCGGCGTCGCATTCGAATTGATCGATGTCCGCACACACTTAGCCAAATCTATCTCAGAAGGTGTTGTTTGATAGAATTCCATTTGGCAACAGCGATCAATTTCATGAACGGAGGTCGTTGGACGTTGTCGAGGCTTCCGACTTGATGTGCGCAATTTCATTAAAATTAAATTATTTGATCGATCATTAATTGATTCGATATTTTCCATTCAATTAATTTTGACGCTTTTCGACGCATTATGAAGTCGAATTTTCAAATCAATGCGAGTTTGATCGAATTCGATCGCGTTTAGGGCATTTTAATTTCCACCATATTTATTTAATTTTAAGTGGCACATAGTTGTAGGTCAACAACTAAATGTTCAATATGATTTTTATCAATTAGCATTGGTTGAAGTTGACAAAATTAAGTGCTCATCTTTTTTATTTTATTTGTCAATTTAAAAGAAACTAATGATTTCATGTTTGTATTTGAACTCTTTATTAGGGAGGAGCTCAAGCAATTGAAGGTTGGCCCAAAAACTTTATTTATAATTTGATGTATTAATGTGTATATTGGTATGGCTTATTTTTATTAAGATTGATTTTTTCTTGTAGGAATTGGTGAAGAGAGCAACCTACATAATTGAACCCGTGAAGAGACTCCAAAACCTTTTAAGGAAGTAAGTAGTTATAATAAAAAAATCTTTACCTTAACATAAAAGCTTCTTTAATCGAATCTAAACTATGTTTGTATCTCTTATTAATCGATTGATGATCTTAAAGAATTGGGTCTTTCTTCTAAGGGTAACATTTTCATTTTAATGGCGCCTAATTCAAAATATAGGAAGTTTTTTTTATTTAGTTTATTTTATTTTTCTTTGTAGATTAAAGGAATGATGTCAAAAATACTCGATATCTAGTGGAACTTTGTCGATACATCATTATCTTCTACTACGGTATAGTTTTTACATGTACATCTACTGGGTGTATTGTTTAGTGTAATAGAGTTGCAATGTTTGTGGATTGATGATAATTGTCTAATGGTTTCTTTTGTATTGTCACATTTCTACTTGATTTTCTGATGTTAATGTACTATGAACTTGTATGGATATTTTTTTTTTTTTCAATGAGGATTTCATATTAAATGCAGAGTTTTGTTTGCCAATGAATTGGTGCAATGGATGTTCTAAGAGTTTTTTTTTTCATTTTAAATATTTATGTAATTGTATATACAAGCTTGACTTTGATATGATTGATATCATCTTCTTCTTCTTAATAAAGAAATTCTTCTTCTTTGTTTTCTTCTTCTTCTTCTTCTTTGAAGTCAAGCAAATGAAATTCTTCTTGGCTCCTCTTCTTCTTCTTCTTCTTTATTATTAATATTATTATTATTATTATTATTATTATTATTATAGTTCTTATTATAATTAATTTCATTGTTTTCAAAAAAATTGAAAAACAAAGATAAAAGGAAGTGAGGAATTCTTCTTATTGTCTATAAATAAATATAATGAGCAATGGTTTATTCAATTTGAATTTAAAGTGTTAACACATAAGTTTAATAGAGAATAAGTCATGGTTTTTTTTTTTTCATGAAAATTTAGTTTTTATATTTCATGAGTAGAAGACATATGACTCATAATGATGACTCATTAGAGCTAAGGAGGAAATTGTGAATTAAAAAAGAATGAATTAATATTTAATGTAAGATTTGTCTTCAAATTAATACTTATTGCATAAAATGAGTGAAATATATGATAAAATATTATTCTAAACTATGAAAATGATGTAAAATGGGTTTTTTTTGCATAAAACTCTTTATAGTTTATACTTTTTTGAAAATGATAATAAATTCAAACTTTTAAATACAAGACAAGTTTTAGTTTTTGTAAGGTAATGGCTACTAATGTTTATATTTAATTCTTTGAAACCTCTAAACTTAATACACTCTATTTTAAAATTATATTTATACTACTATTTATTATGAAACCCTCATTAAGGTTTGAAAAGTTTGCAAAACAAATTCTATAATGATATACATTTTCTTTTTATAAAAATATAAATTAATAGTGCTATGTCTTAATAAATCAATATTTTGGGTATATATATATATATATATATATATATAGAGAGAGAGAGAGAGAGAGAGAGAGAGAGAGAGAGTTAAGGTTTATTGTCATTGTTTTTGAATTAAAATAAGTTATTATCATATATATAGAATATTTAAATTATGATAATAACCCGAAAAAATAATGTGATTTCATATAGAAAATCCCATTTTAAAATAAAATGCCTTGTAGATTTGTGTTTTTTTATTATTAATTTTAAAATATTATAAAATAGAACATAAGTTTTCATTTTGTAAATAAAAATATTAAACTCTTCGTGCATTTTATAACTTTTAATAATTTTAGAAAATTTTTGGAATTATGTCTTTATTGTTAAAATTATGCTCAACTTACAAATTATGACAAGATTTCGATAATAATAATAATATGGTTCGAAGCATGTATCTTAGGATAATAGAGATAATCTATAAAAGATTAAATTGTCAATGTTTAGCTGAATTGTTCATACATTTTTTATAAAGGGAAAACACCTTTGAATGTTCAATTTCTTTTCCTTTTGTTCTTCTCTAAAATCTGTCAAGTTACTTTTCTAAAATTTCATACGAAAAGCTCTTCTAAATATGAATAAGTTTATCATCTCTTTCATTAAGCTAGTTTTTTTTTGTTTAAATTTCTTTACCATTATTGTGTAAACAGAGTTTTATGACAAAATGAATTTATATCTGATTTAAAGAAGAGTCGATGATGTAGCCACCGATTCGCATAAATGAGATGATCCATCCATGTATAATGCAAGTGAAAACCAACTAAACGTAAGGTTCTCATCTTGTGATCACGAAATGTATCAAATTTCTATAGTTTTGTGCGGATTGGTCCGAGTTTAGAACTAGCTTTTGTTTGTTAGACAGAATATGTGTGATTGTATGAATTTTGGGAGTGATTTTGTAAATACTATAAGAATGTGGTGTGTCAAAGTAGAATGCATGAATTGGTTTATATTGCTTCCTAAGCCGGCTATTGGTTGTGAACATTCAAATATGCGCTTAAAAAAAAAATCCTTTATTTGATTCTTCTCTTTTATTGCATTCATAGAGATCGATTGAATTCTGAAATTTAATCCAAGAATAAGATAGTAAAAATTTTAAAGATGAAAAATTATTAATCTTTTAAGATAGATTGTTAAAAGGGCAAATTAAAATTACTTAGTTAAGAAAGTCTCAATCCAAGAGCTAATGAATATTTCATTTAAAGAAAGTCTCAATCCAAACTCAAGATATGACCTCTACCTTGACAACCAAGGAGTATGGTGCATATGCTAGAGATCTGAGAGGGATTATAGTGCAAACTTGACTATTTAAATCCATAAAACTATAAAAAAAACAAAAAAGAAGTAATGAACAAACAAAATAGAAAATTCAGCACTCATAAATTCCAAATTTCCATCATTTTACATCACCAAGAAAGCAAGAATTCCTCAAAACTAAAGCTGAACCCCAGCAGTATCTACATTCGTGGGGAGGGGCAAGGTAGAGAGAGAGAGATAGAGATCAGATTTTATGTTACTACAAACACTTGTTGAGCCATCCCCATGTTAAAACACCCTTTCATGTGGAAAACAATTATATGTTAACAAGCATTACTTTTCTCAACCATTATTTTCCATTATGAACACTCAAGAGAAATCCCACAATTCTAGTGCTATTTCTTCAAACAAAAAAAATCTAAAATGGCATCTCCAATCTCATATACGCACTTTCAGCTTCAAACTGATCAAACCAAGTTGAACCATCCAAATCTTTCTCGACCGCTTCAATGTGCTTGAAGCACATCAAATGCCAGTTCATCCTTCTGCATGCTTCCTTGATGAAATATTCTTGTTTAGGCACCCAAATGGTTGGTTTGATAAAAGACACCCAAGGAGTGCAACTGAAATGTCTCTTCTTCATTTCAAGAAGCATCAATGGAATCAAAGAGAAGCTTTGGATCATCGATTAACATCATGTAGGAAATTTGGATATTTTATTTTGTTGTTTTAGGCAAGGCCTTTAAATTGTTCACGATGATTGATTTGCATTGAATGGTGAAGATCGACTTTATTTCTTTTAAATGCTCTATTTTTTTTTTTTAGCATTTTTTTTTTCTTTTTTTCAATTTTAACTAATGCTACTTTGTTTAGATGCAAATTTTCTAATTTAAGAGTGAGCTTCATTGTTTAGATACGTTTTTGTTTTGCATGAATTAAATTTTTTAATTCAATTCTTATTGTTTTTTGAAGTATTTTGAGTTTATAGATGGGATAACGATATTTTAATCACTAATTTATATTTTGTTATCCAAATTTATAAAATTGTCTATATTTTGCCATAACATTTTATTTTGCATGTAATATATTTTATATTATATCAGAATTAGTTAATTATTAGTTACATTAATAAACTCTAGATTTGACTAATCGATTTAATACAAATGCTTGAACTTAGATACTTTCATCGAAAAAAAGAACCAACTTTCACGTATTCTTCTAATCCCGTGGTGAGAAGCACATATATGCATGTTTCTCAACATGCAGGAAGATAACATATTCCACAATTAATATTTATGTGTACTACTCTCATCCTTGTCAAGAGTTTGCATATGAGCAAAGCTTATTGGCACCATATTGTAAAAGTTCATTAAGATAGAAATTCATTGTTGTTTTGAAGGCTAATTTTTTAACATGGTTTTGATGTCGTAGCCTTTATGTAACTATGTTCTATACTATTTTGACATTTAATTGTTAGATGCCCGGGACAATTATGGCAATGGACGCTCAATCGACCTAGTATCATGATATATGGTGGAATAAAGGTGTTTGAAATTTTGATTTAAAAAAATCTTGGTTGATGAACCATGGTTTTGTTTATGTAGATAGTTTTTTTTGTTGGGATTGATAATTTTCAATTTTATGTGGCAATGAACCTCTTGATTTAACAAAACACCATTAAATTGTTCTGGAATGAAACGAACTCCAATCAATATTTTTTCGTTATAATTCAAAGAGCATTCGGTATGGGATCCGATATCTCCTTATTTTTGCTTCTCCACTTCATTAAATTATCCTAAAACTGATTTTTATTTGAAAAGCGGGAACTAAACTTTATTAAATAGAGGATCCAAATTTTCATAATTATGGCAATGGTTTGGTAATAAGATTGTTGACATTTCTTTCAGCGACACTCTTCTATTTTGTTTTAGGAAAAGGAGGTCTAATAAAACTAATACCTTATAATAATTCTCCTCCTCTAAAGTTTTTTTAATAGTTACGCTTAAATGTCCTTGCATGCATTTCATGACTAGAAATATCCTAACTATCGATAGTTACCGCCAATGTGCATTAGCAAAATATAATATCATGTTTTGATGTTATGCGTGTCGATACAAATAAAAAACATTTGATATAGTATCCGCTTTCGTGTATGTGGTACAATTCTTGTCACATAAAACTGTTTGGAGTTTCATCATTGTCTCTTTTGCGTTTATGAAGATGTAGTATAGTTGTTCCTTTATATAGCCTATTAAATCAACTCATTAATGCTTTTCATCTCTTGGTCTATTACATAAAGCTTGTGTGTGAATAGTTTGTATCACTAGAAAGCCGTGGATGGATTGAACTCTTCCATGTTATTGGCTGTCTACTCTGTTTCACCGCACTATAGAACCATCCAACATTTTCATCTATTTCACTTTGGTATGATCGTTAGCATCTCAAACATTTTAAGTAATGATTAAAATGAATAGAATCGAGTTGAGTATTATTGTTGCTTATTCATTTATTTTTTTGAGCTCGGAACTTGAACTTGACCCTAGTTCTTAAATCTTTTCTAAGTTTATTTATTAATTTAATATCAAGTTTTGAGCTATACAAAGTTTTAATTGCATCTAACTATATATAGGATATTAGTAATTTAAACAAATAGCCTTATGATTAATAATAAATGCATTCTTCTTCTTTTTTGTCAAAAGTGACAATAATTTACTTAGCATTATTTATAGGTTATAAATGACAATTTATGAATACAAGATTAGATTATTGATCTACCCATTTTAAAATTTATTTAATATGTTTATATTGAAATCTTGATATAGAAGTTAAAATTCTATTTTTAATATAACCATATAGCTATTTGCTTACTATTTTCATCATACTTATGCTTCTAATATTATAAAGATCATTGGAAGTGTATATAATATAAAAAACTAGATATAATAATGTAGAACGAGTCATCAAAAGAAACTAAATCATCATTAAATGAGTATTTTGTTAAGCTCTGAGCTATTTTTGTTTAAATAATAAATAAGCATGTGAATGTATACAAATAAACAGCCAATATTCTAGTTTGTTCAATTATATGCCATGCTTTAAAATTTAGGCAAGCTTGTTCAATTATCTAAATAAATATAAATTAATTTTATATGAATGAGTATTAAGTTATTCATTGAGTGTACCATTTTGCTTACAAAGTTCCTAGAAGCTAGATTGTTATGCTAGTTATTTGCTACTACTCTTTTACATTGACATCACTGGTATCTTTAGATGTTGTTCTTCTATTTTCCAGGGCAAAGTAGTTGTTATAAGAGGAGAAGGGCCCAAGGGTGGTCCAGGAATGGCTGAAATGCTAACACCTACAAGTGCAATCATGGGGCTGGTCTTGGGAAGGTATCTTCATACTAGATTATAAGTTTTCATGCAAAACATTTTTTGATAATTTCAAATTGTTCGAGTGCTTTGGCATGTTCGATCAATTGTTGTTGTTTCTACCATTTTGGATCACGACATATTGTTATCTTTTATTTGTCACGTAATGTGGAGTGGTTGTGGACTTGGAAAGAAATGTTCTATTTATTATGCACGGTTTTCTTTTATGGTATATTTGATAAACAAACTTATGATAATCTCTAATTTTTGTACAAATTTATTTCAAGTTCAAGCCTTTCTCTTAACGTTTGTCAGCTTGAGAAGAGAAATAACTGTTTAATATTATTGAAACCTCAGATTGAAAACGACAAGCAGATCAATTTTGTGAAACTCTTACATTCTTTTGTTATTATGTTTAGATAAAAAGAAAGAGAATACCTACTTTCTTAACCGTATTAATTATTTGATGAGATTTGTATGGAAGAGTTGCCTTGTATATCTTGCTTTTTTTTTTTGGGAATTTGAAAATAAGTATTCGAAATAGATCCAAGAAGTTAAAAAATTAACAGACTTGATCATCCGTTTGATGAGTCAAGGTGATGCAAATCAAAAGGTTGTTTTTTATTAGTCAAGAAATTTGTTTCTAGTAGAGCTTCATGTGCCTGTTTTTTTACAGTTTTTAATGATTGATCTTCTTATCTTTCTTTCATTTCTCTTGCAGGAGTGCGCATTGCTGACTGATGGCAGATTTTCTGGAGGATCACATGGATTTGTTGTTGGTCATATATGCCCTGAAGCACAGGTATTTCATTTTGGTCAGTCACAACATATAAAATTAAAAAAAATTATCTGATGAACATGTTAGAAGATTTCCCATAGCAAACACGCTGTGTGAAGATTTAGATAATTTAGTATAATATTTATTTTTCATATAAAATTTCATTCAAGATCTAGGAAAGAGCCTCCTCATCCCTCTAAATAGAGATTATTTTTATGAGTTGAGTGTATACAATCAAAAGTCAAATATTTTTCTTTGATTTGACAAATGTTAATCATAAAGTAAGGTCATGTTTGAGATCAATTTTATTTTTTTATTTTTATTTTATTTTATTTCAAAATAAAGCATATTTTATAATGATAGTGATTTTAAAAACACTCAATACATCTAAAAGTTATTTTGAGTGTATTTAGACATATTTATTTATTTTAAAAAATTTTAAAAAAATATACTAATATTTAAGAATAACATAAAAATAAAAATATAAAAATATAAAACAAAATTGATCCCAAATAGGCCTTAAATTATCATATTTAAATTGCACCATGCATGAACTTAAGTATTTTTTATCTCCTTATCAGGAAGGAGGACCAATTGGGCTCATCCAAAACAGTGATCTAATTACAATTGACATTCAAAATAGAAGAATAGACATTCATCTGACTGATGAGCAGCTTACTGAGAGGAAGAGAAAATGGAGCCCCCCTCCTTACAAAGCAGCACGAGGAGTTCTTTATAAGGTACAATAGTTTCCTGAACTATATGTAGTTTCATTTTTTATCCAAAGTTATCTTTTCCTTGCGATATTAAAAATGTTCAATCACCTCTAGAGGATGTGTGATGATGAATAGGTATTATGCATCCAATTTATTTATTAAATTTTAAGCTATTTTCTTAGGTTTTTTTAGGGATCTTCTTCAACATTCTTCTTAGTGTTATTACTATGTAGAAACTCTTTAGTCCCCAAGTTTTCACTAAGGGAATTAATAAGTGATTTTGTAATTTTGTCACTGAACTTTGATTTTGAGAGAAATGTTATTAATTTCTTTAATTTTTGGTTTGAGCGTGGAGTATTAATGTAACATTGTTACCATTGTGGAATTATCCTTCTATTAAGTTACTTTGTCCCTCAGATTTACTATTCATCAATAAACATGGTGTACCTTATTTTATCTATTTTGTGTGGCTTCATCCCTCTTTTGAACAAACATACTTTTATTTGTAATGCAACCAAATGAAACTAACAACCTCTCTTTATACTAATCGCCTTATCTTATTTTATATATCTTTTTTTATACCGAGAAAATTTAATTCTATCACTACCCTAAACCTTCATCTATTCACAAGTTTCCTCAATCTTTGATATTACTATTATATATGATCATGCAATAAATTTAAGAACCTTTGAAGTAATCAAGACATATTTTAATCATTAAAAAATTAATTTCATCAACTAAATCAGCAAAAAAATTAATAACAATGATCTCCAACCCATTTGCTTGAGGAGGTTTTTACCTGAACAGGTTTCTTCAAGGATGACTGAAAGCTTCAATATGTCGCACAGATAGTCTCCCTTGTTTTCTCTAAGCATCTTCTTCAGGCAGTCACATGAATTTTCTTCATGCCATTATTTTCATCTCTTTCCTCCATCAACACCAAAAAAATGAGAGAAAATTAGGATGCGAGTTTAAGGTTTATTTTACATTCAAAACAATCCAGTGTGCATATGTTTCATTGTAAACACCAAAAAAAATTTCTGCTTAAATTTTTTCAAAATGATAGATTTGTCTCAAATCAAGCCTACATTAATGCCTTTTGAATTTGATTTTTGCAACTTGAAAATCAGATTTGATAGTCAGATAAATATAACCTCATTACAAACTCATTGATACATACAAGGTTATTAAAACTTATACCAACTATTATATATTGTTAATGTTAAAAATTAAACCGTTCTTACAATGTGGAGAGAAGAAACAAAGAAGATTAGTAGATAACTCAAATTGATTCATGAGATGTAATTTGTGCCATGGGATAACTAATAAGTATTTTGAAGTTGTATAGACCCTCTATTAGATATCATGTGTTAATCACTTTATATTTTTATAAAATTTAATGCAAACAAAACAAAACAAATGCATATTATATACTCATTGTTTTTTATACAAAATGCTATCAAGTTATATGATAATTTATTTTTATATTTTATTTTTTTTATACTTCTATTTAGATGAAAAGTTGCATGTACACCTAAAAAAATAGAAATGCTCCCATTGCAAACCACTATTTTTTGGGAGAAATTGGAGAGAAATTGGTATTTTTCAACTTTTTTTTTAAACAAAAGATAGAATATTATTAAAAGAAAGAAGATACAAAGTCCTTAAATGGGATAGATATCTAAAGTAATGCTCAAAAGAGCTACAATAAATCTAAAGAGATAAATCCCCAAACTAATACAAAAATAAAATAAAAGAAAAAAAAAGTAAAGCTCAAGACAACAATAACATTTGACCCATGAGAAAAGATCAAACCAAGCAACTCCAAATCTAAAAAAAACCTTCAAGATACTAAATAGGAAATAAAAGAGAATAACATTAAAGAGAAAAAAAATAAAATCTTAGCTCAGTTAAGATCATCTCAAAGAACAATAACATATGTGAGCATCTGAACTTTCAAAATAAGGGTTACAATCACATATAATGCTACCAAAAGAAGAAAGAAAAAAATATCAAAGTCATCCAAAAAATTACCCAAAGCACAAGCACTTCATGATACAACCAAAATAGAAACAAGACCAAGGCCAACAAAAAGAGAAACCACTACCAAAGCGAAAGTAATATGACCAACCACTAAAGAGAACACCAACACCATATGAGTAAAATCAAAAAAAAGCACAAAAAGCTAAACCAACAACAAAGATCACCATAAAATAACACCAGACCTAGAGACCAAGACAAAGAGGAAAAAAGCACCAAGATAGAGAGGAAAAGCAACAACCACAAAGTCAAACCAACCAGAAAAAAAAATCTATATATGCTAAACAACAAAGCACCAACCAAAAGAAAATGATGATTTATAAAATGAATCCTCATATTGGGAAGTGAAATCTAAACAGGAACACTTGAAAATTCTTCCTTAATATTGAAGAGAGGTGACCATTTAAGCAACCGCATTTGATAGTTAAAAAATAAAGTAGACAACGAGAATACAGAGAATAATCCAAATCATTAGTTAACTAAAACATGACGAGTATCAATCAAACCGATCAAGAAAGAACCAGAAAGCTTAAGATTATATAAAAAAAATGAATCTTATCGAGATTAGGTCATTGCAAAGCAAACTTCCCAACCAAAGTAAATTCATAAGATTTAGCAAGCTTTTCAACATCCAAATCTGAACACATAAGATGGCACTCCTCTAAAGTCGAAAGAATTTCAAAGACTCACAGAGCTCACATCCTTACAGAAGCACATCTTTAAAGGATTTGAGAAACTATTATGACAGAAAAAATCTTGATGCCCTAATGGGAATATCAGAATTTGGAGGTTTACCCCAAGGATTAGCGTTTATTTTAACCATAAAAAAGATGAAGCATATTTGTGAGCGGTCGAAGGCCGAATGAACCCTCAGAATAAGAAGAAATCGACACAAGAAGTCTCAAAATCCTAATTGAACCAGAATCGAGCTCAAAATGAGAGAAAAGAGTGCTGTGGATTGGAGATGATTTGTTTTCATTTTCAATTTTCTTTTTTTCATTTTTCATTTTCTTCATTTTCATTTTCATTTTACATTTTACATTTTTCACTTTTCATCTTTCATCTTTATCTTCCATCTTCCATCTTCCATATTCCATAAATCTTCCATCTTGATTTTTTATTCATTTTCCATTTTTATTTTTATTTTTTATTTTCATTTTCATTTTCATTTTCATTTTTTCATTTTCATTTTCATTTCATTATCTCCATTATCCATTTTCCTTTTTTCCTTTTCCTTTTCCTTTTTTTTTTCCTTTTTTTTTTTCTTTTCATTTTTATTTCATTTTATTTTTCTTTTTATTTTTTTCTTTTCCATTTTTTCATTTTCATTTTCATTTTCATTTTCATTTCGTTTTTTTTCATTTCGTTTTCATTTTCGTTTTCGTTTCATTTTCTTTTCTTTTTTTATTTTCATTTTCGTTTTTCATTTTCATTTTCGTTTTCGTTTTTCGTTTTCGTTTTTCGTTTTCATTTTCGTTTTTTTTTTCGTTTTCATTTTCATTTTTCGTTTTCATTTTTTCATTTCTTTCATTTTCTTTTCATTTCTTTTCATTTTCGTTTTTTTCTTTTTTTCATTTTCATTTTCATTTTCATTTCATTTTTCATTTTCATTTTTTTCATTTTCATTTCTATTCATTTCATTTTCATTTTCTTTTTATTTTATTTCATTTCATTTTCATTTTCATTTCATTTTCATTTTCATTTCCATTTTCATTTTCAAAATTTTCATTTTTCATTTTCATTTTTCATTTCATTTTCATTTTTTTCATTTTCATTTCATTTTCATTTTTCATTTTCATTTTTTCATTTTCATTTTCATTTTTTCATTTTCATTTTCATTTTCTTTTCAATTATTCCTCAGATGTAAACTAGTTTAATGTAAAAAAGATGGTACAAGGTTCTAGAATCAAAGACATTAAACATCAAATTTATGCTTCAACACTCAATTTTTTTTCTTAAAAAACATAATTGCAACTTGTTTTGAACAATCCTTTAAGAGTATGCATTCAATCAATTTGGTATGTATTGAACAACTATACTCAGTTTCAATCAAATCAGATCACATTAAAATTTGATTGATTTAGCAAGATTTTAGTTTAATCAATTTTAACTTTTGGTTCAACAAATAAAATTAGTAGAACCATATATCACATAAAGCTCAATAAAAGGTTTGAAAGGGATGCAAAATGCATTTTCAAACGTTTAAAATCAATAAAATATGGAACATAATGATAAGGATAAAGCCTATAAAACTTTGAAACAATAAATGAGACTTAAATAACTATCTTGAGAAAATGAGCTAAAATGAGCAATTGCTCATTGATTTTTTTTTTTCTTGATTTTATAGATTAAACAATTAATACATTTTCATTTGTCTTTGACTTTCACATATACTTTTGAATTTGCACCTTAAAAGGTGAATTGTTGGTGGTTAGAAGCCTTTAATTTATGAATCTTTATTTTTTATTATCTATATTCATTGCATCAATCTTATTTCTTAAGAACATTTAGACTTTAAAGCATCTTACATCATTTAGAATTGTGCTCCATATTTTATATTAATATGGCTTCTATGGTGGATGGATGCATCTCATCTCGTTACGCCATTTTTATGTTAGCCAAATTACATAAATTTGGTATATATTTTGTGGCATTTGGTCTCTTTTATTATTAATTTGTGGTTCATTGTATATTTACTCTAGATTTGTACTTTCATATAGAAGTTTTTTTCCCTACCAACTAATATCCAAGCATAATGAGAAATATGTTGGACATAAAGAATGAAATTAATAAGATTAATATCTTGATGAACTTTTAGCAATCTAGAATCAAAATGCATAGTGTTCCATTTAATAGAGACTTAGGATTTACAAAGGTGCAAGCATATAAATATATCTAATCTATGGGTAAATAATACAATAAGATGGATGAAAAAGCTCCAATTTAGTGTTTGATGAGATTTTAACAAAAGCTTTGAAAGAAACAACCATGAAAAGCATATGACTCCAATTATAGTGTTTGTACATAATAATCTCTAACACCTTAATAGAAACAAGACTATTTTCTTACACATGTAGGAATATACACTCACAAAATCATATCTTAATAAGTTTGATTTTAATTTTGAATTTGAGGATTATTGATGTAATTGTTGATCCTAAAAATCAAAATTTGTTGTTACCATACTCTTCATCTCCCAATTGAAAGTTTTTTCATGACATTATATCATATGGAAGATATATAATCAACTTAAATGATATTAAAAATATACTTCTTTGTAGAAATGTTGTTGCTAAACTTCGAACCATTTTAGATGAAATGCAAGATGAGGAGTTTTTTGTTAAAAGATCATCTTTTGAGATGAGGTCTACCTATAACCACGATAGAAGTAGCTATGTTGGCAAAACAAGAATGTGATTTATCTCCGAGAAGGGAAACATAAGAGACATTGTCATACTTTGAAGTAGTAGTAGTTGTGATGACAATCATAAAGTGAAAATTCACAAATACTAGTGTTATTATCTAGTTTAGATATTAATGCTCTTCTGATTTACGAAATAGATGCAAAAAAAATAGTGGATTCTAGATTTTTAGCTCATATCACATGCCCGATAAGGAGTTGGTTTTCACTTTAGTCATGTTCTTGTAGTTATGTTTATATTAGAAATAACTTAGTAAGTCTAAAGGTTTATAAGGTGTGTTGATTCATTAAGGTGAAGAGAGTTAATGGACCTTATATGTTGTGAGTGCAATTTTTTTCTTGGACCTACTTTAATTCCATGATTTGTGTTAAAGCATCTTGATTTTAGAAAGGAAAAAAAGTTATTTTCTTGATTGTGGGCTAGGTTTTGGAACAACGGCTATATATTAATGGGGATACTATTAGAGATAATTAAGTTATATAACTTGACTCCATGTTAACATTTAAAGCAATAGGATGGCCATGACATAAAAATTTAGTGGCAAATGTAATTTTGATGTCCTTAGATCCACTTTTAATGTGCAATAAATGTGCTTTAGCGACTCTCTATGCCAAGTTCAAATGTGACTTGGACTTTTTTGAGGTTTTGTGGTGCTTTCGTTTGAGTTTTGGATCTTTGAGTGCTTGGCTCAAGAGGAATCATTTAAGTCATCCATTTTTTGTTGCATGATTGAGTAATTATTAAAATTTTTACGATAATTTAGTCAAGAGAAGCATAAATTTAAATCAAGGTTTGTTAGCAAAATAACAAATCATTAATTTTTGGAATAAAGATCCATTAAAATTTTTTTTAGAATAATTTGTATTTTGGATAATTTTGTCAATTTAAACTAGATTGATTTAAGATCACTTCCTATAATTAAATAGATAGGAGGATATGCATTGATTTTGTGTGCTTTGAAGCATGCTAAATAATAGTAGATGGTGGCTTTGGCATAAGAGATAATTAGAGAGAATGGAGAGTTAAGAAAGAGAATAATAAGCAAAACCAATCAATAAAGTAAACATCACTTTTGTTCTGAGTGTCATCTCGTGAATTGAAATTATCACAACAACAACAACAACAATAAGCCTTTACTATACTAAGGGGGGTTGGCTACATGAATCCTTTGTCTCCATTGTGTCCTATGATGTGTCAAATTCTCATTTAATTTAAGTATACTAAGATCATTTTTTATACATTTTAACCATATCTTTTTAAGTCTACCTCTACCTTTCTTAACATAAGGAAAATCTAATGCATCTACTCTCTTAACTGAGTCATTGGACGGCCGACGCTTTATGTGGCCAAACCATCTAAGGTGACTCTCTCTAATCTTATTTGCCACTAGAGCTACTCCAACTTTTCCTGAACATACTCATTTCGCATTTTATCTCTAAGAGTAAAGCCACTCATCCATGAGCATCTCATCTCTACAACACTTAACTTAGTCTCATGCTTCTTTTTTTTTGCCAACATTTTACATCATTCTGTCTTACCACCATCTTATAAAATTTTTCCTTAAGTTTAAGCGGTACTTTTCTATCACACAATAGGCCAAATGCATTCCTCCACTTCAACCATCTGACTTGAATTCTACTAATAACATCTCCATATATTTCATCATCATTTTGAACAATAAAGCCTAAATATCTAAATCACTCACTCTTTTTAATGACTTGTTCACCTAATGTCACAACACGACCGCTATAACTTCTACAACTAAAATTACACTCCATATATTCAATTTTAGATCTACTTGAAAACCTTTAGACTCTAAGGTTGACCTCCATAATTCAAGTTTCTCCGGATTCTCTCTAGACTTATCAACAAGAAGTATGTCATCAGCAAAAAACATACACTAAGGAACATATTCCTTTAAATGCCTAGTAAGAACATCCATAACTAAAAAAAAGATAAGGCTTAAAGGATCCTTGATGTAATCCAACTGAAATAGGAAATTTTTGTCAATCCTCCTTATGTTTGGACTCAAGTAACAACTCTAGTATACATATCCTTAATGACTTGAATATAACAAATATTAACTCCTTTCTTTTCTAAAACTTTCCAAAGAATATCTCTTGAAACTTTATCATAATCTTTCTAAATCAATAAATATCATATGTAGATCTTCCTTGCTTTCTCTATACTTCTCCATCAAACCTCTTAACAAATGTATAACATTCATAATAGATCTACCGGCATGAAACCAAACTTGTGAGAAATTTTTGTATCACATCATAACCTATGCTCAATTACTCTGCCATAATTTTAATGTATGACACATTAACTTAATTCCTCTATAATTTTACACTATTGTGCATCACCTTTATTCTTAAATATAGGAACCAACAAATTCTTTCTCCACTCACATCTTTTTAGACTTTAAAATAACATTAAAAGATTTGTAAGCTAAGAAATTTCTTGATCTCTAACATTTCCACACTTATTGGAATATCATCAGTCCTACTATTTTTTATTTCATTTTCTTTAAAGCATCTCTAACTTGATTTACTAATAGATGATAAAATAAATTTCTCTATTTTGTTTAGGTATTAAGGTTGCTAAAATCAATAGTATTTTAGATCATTTATTGAAAAGTGTATCAAAATACCTCATCTACACAATATCTTTTTCTAAGAAAAGTACTTTATGATTTTCATCCTTAATACACCTCACTTGAGCTAGATCTTTACTTCTCATATCTCTTTGGTTAGCTAATTTATACATACATCTTTCAGCTTCTTTGATATCTAATCTATTATATAAATCACTAAAAGCTAAATTTTTTGCATCATATATTGCTTTCTTAGAATCTACATACCACTTTATATTTTCCAATTCTCTGAGTTTTACATCTAAACCAAATTTTATAACAAAACACTTCTTATTTTTTATCTTTTCTTGCACATTCGACTCCACCACAAACTATTTTTATTAAAAAAGTTTTTCTTTTGATTCTCAAGCATTTTTTTAGCAACTTTTTAATTTCATTTGTTACTTTTCCCACATAATATTAGATTCCTTATGAACATCCCAAATTCTAAATTTGTGCTTGCTCTTAAAAATATTTTTATTAATATTTTTTTAAGTGTCCCCATCTAATCAAGGATAATAATTTTAATTTATTTTTTATCTTTCAATCTTTCATCTTAAAATTTAAGATTAATAATTGATGTTGGGTATTTAAACTTTCACTTAGAATAAGCTTACAATCTTTACAATCTAAATAATTTTTCTTATCAGAAAATAATCAATCTGTGTTTTATTAGATCTATTTTTATAAGTAATAATATGCTCATCTCTTTTTTAAAATAAAATATTAACAACTACAAAATCATAGGCTAAAACAAAATCTAATATAGTCCTACCTTCTGCATTAGTCACTCCAAATCCATAACCATCATGAATACTTTTAAAATCTTCTACCACTCTACCAACATGTCCATTTTCCTCCAATAAATAATTTTTTTTTTCAAGAGGTATCTTTTGTATTAATCCATCTAATTCATTCTAAAAAAATTTCTTTTGAGCCTACATCTAAACCTACTTGAGGAGCATAAACACTTATAACATTTATAATCTTAGTATCAACAATAATCTTTAAATATATAATTTTATCTCATCTATTAATATTTATAACATTATCCTTTAAAATTTTATCTATAATCACATACGCATTTCCAATTGACTTCTACCAATATCAAAGTTTAAAACCTAAACAACAATCTCCTTGGCTTTCTCCCCAACCCATTTAGTTTCTTGAACACATAAAATATTTATCTTCCTATGAACCATAATATATTAATTACTTTGTTTACTTAAGAGTATCTATATTCCAAGTTTCTAATCTAATTCTAGTTTATGGACTAACTTCTTTGCCCACATCCATCCATAATGGGAACCCTTGCTTATTTAACACTCGCATCGATCGTGACCTTGCACTTTTCACGTATTAGCCATACAATGCCTTAAGGGATGCCTAGTATTAACACAATGTTTTAAAGGATTCATATCATGATTATTTCGATAAGTTTTATCTGGTCATTTTGCATGCCACTTTTTTATATCCGACTTGGGACCGATAATAGTAGTTTTGTGAACTGAAATTATCATTAAATTAACATTTTTTCAGCTTAATCTATAGATATGTATGAAGGTATGAAACAATTCCTAGTATTTATTGAAGCCTTTTGAGAATTATCTTTTAGTTTTTTTTCCTTATTTGTTTTGAAAGATTTAGGGCTCAATTTGGGTGAACTTATCTTTATGGAAGAATATTTTCTTGTATGCTTTATCTTACACCATGTGACTTTCTGCAAATTAGGTGTCTTCCTGAACAATCTATACAAATTTTATACTAAATAATATTATGGATCCCAATCTATTATAGAAAGTAGCAGGACAACCTCATAAAAATAACACTTAAACAACCAAATAAAACTTGATTCATTGCATCATCAAGATAATCACGCAATGCAATTATGAATCATATTTAATATTGAATTTCAATAACTAAACAACCATTAAAGATACCTGATTACAGTAAACTTTGGGTGAATCCTTGAGTTGTGGGACTCTACATCCACTAATACAGTGTGTCTAACCACTCGAGCAAGACAAACGTGAACTCAAAGATACTAGATTATGATCTTCATATAAATTTTAATAAAAACTTGGAAGGCCGGACGGAAGAGTGGAACATGAAATTTCAAAAAAAAATTTTTTTTCGGTGAAAAAATAACATGGAAGAAATTTGAGAAGATCGACATCAAATCGAAAGTATTAAAGTTCATAGCTTGGATCTTCACTTATGGATATATTTTTATCTAATAATGATCTAAATCTATATCAAAGACTTGAAAATACAAACTCTCTTACCTTCCTGGAAAGAAACTCAAGCCTTCATGGATTTTTCTGAAGAAAAGGAAGCAGAAGAGGAGAATTTATCAAAAAAAAAAAGTTTCTATCAAAAAGATAAGATTTTGTGAAGTTCTTATTTTTGGGATTTTGAGAGATCCAACTTAGAATTTAAAATGATGAACTAATAAGTGAAACCTTTTAATTTCTTCTAAAATCATCTCATATTTTAAGTTTTAAGAAGAAAAAAATATAAATGTAAAAGTTGTGGGATGACAATTATTAGATAGTTATATAAAATTGGTCTTTTGAAGAAGCATATTTGTAAAACATTTATATCTAATTTAGCAGGTTTATTTTGTCACCTATCCATTATGTATTTTATTATGGGCTATTTGGGATCAATTTTATTATATGTTTTATTTTTATTTTTGTATTATTTTTAAAAATATATTTATTTGATATATTTTATAAAGTTTATTTTCTATTTTAAAATAAATAATATTATTTTAAAACACTTAAAATAGTTTTTAAATATTTTGAGTGTTTTCAAAATAATAATAATCATCAAATATTTTAATTTGAGACATAAAATATAAATAAAATAAAATAAAAGTGATCTCAAATAGCCTTTAGGGGTTGTTTGGGATTTACGCTAATTTTAAAACTATCTTTGTTTGATGTATTTTTTTTATATTTTTTTATTTTTATTTCAAAAATAAATAATATATTTTAGAAATATATTTAAAATAGCTTTTAGATATTTTGAGTATTTTAAAATAATAATACCATCAAAATATTTTACTTTAAAAAAAATTATAAAATAAAATAAAAAAATAAAGTAATCCCAAATAGCCCCTTTTTTTCTTTGAAAACCTTTTTATTAAGGGATTATTTGGGATCAATTTTACTTTATTTTATTTTTATAAATATATTTGTTTAATATATTTTTATGTTTTTATTTTTTATTTTTAAAAATACTTAAAATAATTTTAGATGTTATAAGTACTTTTAAGAACAAGTATTATCATTAAATATATATTATTTTAAATTAAAATCTAAATAATATAAAATAAAATATAGAAAAATAACAAAAGTGATCCCTAAAGGCTGTGAAAAAAATATTTATTGATTGGTCAGTGAATATTAATAAATAAATAAAAGTGATTGTTATGGTCTCTTTATGTATTCCTCAATAATTATTTTATTGTAACTTTATTTTTAGAAGATTGAAGTACATGTCACACATTATATATATATATATATATATATATATATATATATATATATATATATATATATATATATTTTTTATGAGAAAGTATATTTGATTTTAAGAAAAATTATAATAGTGCTGTTTTTATGTGATATTAAAAAATTATTTGTTATTTATATAACTATTAAACTTTATATATTAGATATATAAATTGATAAAAATTTAATTTATCAAAGATTCAAGAAAATTAGTTTAGAAGAAAACCATAAAGACTTAGCCATTGGTTGCTAAAGCTAACTTACACAAATACGATCATTGGATGGGTGGGTTGAACATGATAAATTGAGTTGATATTATAAAATTATTGCTTAATTTCAACCCAAAAATAGTTGGTCTCATTTCTTTTGGCATGAACCCAAGCTTTGTATGAGTTAAGTCAAGCTTGCTTGGCTCAAATCAATTGAAATGCACTTAAAATTTTGGATGGTTTCCTATATGATTAAATCAAGTGAAAAATATATATGAATAAGTACAACTTAAAAATATAATAAAGTTAATCGTGTTGTGATAATTCCATGGGTTTAGGACTATATTATTCAAATTTAAGTTTTGATCATTTCAAATTGATTGGTTCAAATGAATATTATGGTCCATGCCCAGTCTAGTTCACCAACAACTATGTCAATCACAAGTAGAATGGACAAAGTAACTGAACTTTTATGCCTATTATCAAAGTTAGACGATGATTCAAATACACATACACATCCAATCTTAGCCTAATGGTTGAGAGCTTAATGTCATGAGTTAGTTGTGCAACTTTAGCACCTCCTCTTATTGCTAAGTTAACCTTTCCCACACACAATGCCGATCTAGAACACTTACACACACACATAAGATGGAAGAGAAAGATATAAAGAGAGATGCACAAGGCTTAAGGTACATTAGTTTCTTAAGGGCTCCCATAAGTTGGTTATAAATGAGAGGGAATGTTCTATTTATAGCTCTCCTCCCATATACAAAATATTCTAAAATACACTATATCATTCATGTGTTTGAGTTCTCTAGAATACTCTACATAATTCCTATACATATCTATTATAATCTAAAGAGTTTTAGATACTCCTGTCATTTCACAAATATTTAAACTATTTTAGAACATTCTAGAATATTATCAATTATTCTTGATATATCTAGAAGGTTTTAAAGAATTATAGAGACTTCTAGAATATTCTTGAAACATCTAAAATATTCTAGTAGCTTATAGAATCTTCTAGAGAAATCTAGACTTATGTAGAATCATTCAGAATCTTTGTGAGTCCACTTTAATATGATTCTGATAGAATCTTTTGGCCATATTTGTGATGTCACATCCATTGGGGTTTAGCCAAACCTTTTGGCCCAACTTTAGGGTATAACATCTAGCTTTCAATTAAGATATCTTGGATTAAAGTTTACAAATAAATTCACTCAATGTCCCCAAAACAAGTATATAAGACTTGTTCAACAAATATCTTACATATTTTACATAAGTAATCTCTTTAGCATAAGATCAATTTGAATGTTTTGTCATTCTAACTCTCTACCTCCATTATTTATCTCTTTCGAGCAAAATAATTAATGCATGAATATTATTCTCTCTCTCTCTCTCTCTCTATATAAATGAATAAAATAAACTTATTTTTATAATAAAATTAATAACACTAAAAATGTAAAACAAAATATTAAGAAAATTAAAGAGATAATTTTAAAATTTTGTTAGTTCTTTATATATAAATCATTAAAATTAATACTTTTAAGTATATTTCACATCATTAATTATTAAATTAATCATTAAAAGTTGATAAATTGAAATCGACTCAATTTCGTTCTTATAAATTTGATTCGGTCGATATACTTGCAGTTATATGATCATATTTTCTTACAAGGCTAATGATAGATGAAAATAAAGGTGCATCATGACATGATTTTATAATATGTTCTGACGGACAGCAGAACGAGCTTAGATTCAAATTCCCAGCAGCCAAACCCAATCCCAAACGGCTTCTTTCCAATTCTGATATCAATTTAGCACTACAAGAGACGCTCCATCACTTTCTTCTCAGACATTTCTCTCTCTCTCTCTCTCTCTCTCTCTCACACACACACACACACCTAAACACAAGAATTTCTTTCTCCCATGCAATACCTCTGAGGCCTTACTTGTGGTTCTTCCTCAAGCCATGGACGTTTTGTTACCTAGGAGTAACAACGGGAAATTTGCGAAGCCTAAGTCCATAGCGAAGAAGGGAGTTCAAATCGTCTGCAAAATCAGGCCTTTCACAAAATCGAGGAAGCTTCGGAGAATCCTCCTCAAATTACTATTTCCAGTGGACAACCATGCATCGGTTATTTTGCATGATCAAGCGGGTATCCTGAATCTTCATTTGTAATAGATAATGAGGTAAGAGTTTTAGTTAGTTTATGTCAAGGGGAAAAATCACCTTTTCTTGTTCTATGATTTAGTTTTGGTCGTGCTTTGTGATAGGGTTTCTTGATCTAGTTGTTTAGGCAAGTAGGATTTAAGGCAAGATTTAGTTTATCTTATAAATATGGAATTCATAAATCTTACATCGAATAATAATATCTGTTTGGTAGTCAACATCTTTAGCATGAGATGCAAGAGTATTTACTAAATCCTATACCTTCAAATCTGATAGCAGGATTAAATCCAATATTTAGGCCAAATATAACTAAATTCTGGACTTAAGAAAAATCTAAAAAGACTAGTCAGATTATTTTACGTGATATACAGTGTAAATACTGGAATAGTTCTGCAAACTAAAGAGATCGTTAGGCTAATGGAATTACTGTGGAAATTGCTATTTTTCCCGTTTTATTTGTTGCAACCTTCAACAATTTGATTAGTTTGAATGGCTTGAAAATATGATATAGGATGTCTTTTTCTTGGCAAATATCATAGCATCTATTCTGTTAGATGATACATCAATATGCTTTTCTACATAAGTTGAAAAATTATTTTTTTTTGTAGTACAACAACAACAACAAGCCTTAATCCCACTAGGTGGGGTCGGCTACATGAATCCTTCGTCTCCATTGTGTCCTATTATGTGTCAAATTCTCATTTAATTCAAGTATACTAAGATCATTTTTTATACATCTTAACTAAGTCTTTTTTTCTACCTCTACCTTTCTTAACATAAAGCAAATCTAATGCATCTACTCTCTTAATCGTCATCGACGGGCGACGCTTTATGTGGCCAAACCATCTAGACTCTCCCTAATCTTATCTACCTGAGCTACTCCAACTTTTCCCAAACATACTCATTTTGCAATTATCTCCATGAAGAATGCCCTCAAGGAGGCTTTAATCTCATGGGCAAAGAGTACTGCTCTTATTTTGCTCATAGTAATCATCTAGTACATACGTATCTTTGAGACTGTTAGGTCCACAAATGAAAAAAAAAGTTCTATCAATGACATTACAAGAACAATCAAAATTATGTTTGTAATTATATAGAAATTTTTTCATGAATAACGTCTCAAAGATCCTGTATACTAGGCATTTATAGTAAATGAGTAAACTCTTGCCCATGAAAAGCCTCTCCTTGAGGGCATTCTTCATGGAGATAATTGATGTTATTCTCATGGTATTCAAGGAAGTGGAAAACCCAATTGATTTACGGTTTGTTATATTACTTATCTTGATCATCTATATTTATATACCTTGTGTATTTGCATAAATGCTTCTACATTTCATGTGCTTTATCTTCAATGGAGACTCCTTGCAATGATGGCATTTTGTGAAATCTTCTCTTCTATTGAAGAAATGGGTGGCTCCATGACTACATCATGTCATGAAATTTATAATGATCATATATATGATCTCTTGGATCATAAAGAGCAAGAGGTCTAGATTTTAGAAGATTCTGAAAAGGCAATTCAACTAAAGGGGCTTTCTAAGGTGACAATGAAATTTTTAGCAAAATAGTTATCTATGGTATGAACATCAAAGTTATTACCCAAGTACTTTGCTTAATTTGTTTAAATTCCTTTTCGGATCCTCGTGAAATCACTCTCGATTGAGAACTACTATTTTCACATAAGCAAGCAAAGGTAATCTTCCAAAGAAGGTTGAAAATGATATCAAAGTCAAAAGTCATAAAGGCTTGATCATGTATGTTACGTCAATTGATAAGGAATCAAAAGTTTCTTACATTGGAAAGCTAAACTTCATGGAGTTGGCAGGTAAAAATGTAGATTACTTAGTCCTCAACCACTTGTTTTATTCTTAAGTTTTTCATAGGTTTTTCTTGTTGAAATCAGGATACGAGGAAGTTCAAAAGAGAACTGATAGAAAAGCTCCTTTATATCGATCAAAATTAACAAGTCGCCTATGCATTGCACAATGTTGTGAGTGCAATAAATGGTGATAAATCATACATTCCATACCGAAATAAAATTAACTAGATTGTTGCAAGATTTTTTATGTCGCACAAACAATGCTTTATCGATAATATGTTTGGTGAGCTCATACTTTTTTTTCCGGTTCGGTCTATAAATACTTCAAATGGTTCTTGATTAACACATGTTCATTTAAGCGAGTCCCGCTTTATGCCCTCAAACTTTCCTGTGATTAGCTTATTCCAGATCATTTCAGACAAAGGCATGATCTTTAAGTAAAGAATCTAGAAGATATTTTCCATCAAATTCTTCTATTGGTGGAATTCATCCATTAGATAAAATAATGATAAAGTGGGGAATTTATCAATTGGGATCAAGTATATCCCCAACTAAAGGAAGGTATGATCTTTGAATTTCAGGCTCTTGATAATTGTTTCATGTTAATAGTTTCGTAATATAACCATGATTTGTCATAATTAACAAATTGTTCCCTATATAGATTCCAAAGTCATGGTAGTAGAGTCAAAAAATCCACATCTCAATGTTGTTCAAAGGAAAGGTATGAGATATACATCGATATTAATATTTTAAATAAAAATAACATTTGATCATTGTATATTTTCTTTTGCTTTTATAGAAAGTTGATCAATGCTAGTCCCCTTATGAAAACTCAGAAACTGGAAAAAGTATGCAATGAAGAGGTATTAGTCTAAGTTATACATTTTGCTTCAATATTTATATATAGCTTGCATAATTTGAGAATATATATCATGTCAAATTATTGATCATAAAAAACAGATTGGGTATAATAGTTTTATTTTATTTTTGCCAATTAAAGAAAAAGTAAATTTATATGTAATGATTTAAAATTATCATAAACACATAGCATAAAACTTTTTTTCTTTAGATGGGTATAAAAATAGTTTTTATTTTATTTTTGCCAAAGCAAAGTAAATTTATATGTAATGATTTAAAATTATCATAAACACAACCTAGCAATGCGTGGGAAACTTTTCTTGTTTTAGATGGTTCTATTTTTCAATTTTTTGAACTCAAATTATAATGCAATATTATTCTTTGTATGCATGGATTATTATTATTTTTCTCAATGAAATAATTTTTATGGTGTAATCTTGAGCTTAATGTATGAGGGTGATGGTTCCAATGTTGCTTCAATTTCTAGTGCATTGAAATTGGTATTATTTTACTACACTTAAAAATTAAGTTTCAAACTTGAAATCTTTCTATTGTAAGATATTTTTTAGCTCAATTGGTTAAAAACTCAACAATGGCTAGAATCATAGCTCATCCATGAAGGTAGGATATTGTTAGTTCCTTTCATGTTTGTTAAAGAATGATAATGCAATTTTGAATTTCAAAATCATATATGAATTGAAGTTATGATCCTTTTAACTATAATGTAAATGTTCATATGGAAATTGTCTGCGAAGAACTCTTATTCAAGTTTGTGCACATGTATTAAAATTTGTCTTTATTTCAAAGGATGTCTCTATACCAGTTGATCATATTCAACAAAGTGTCAATAGTTCTCTTTCAATTGACATGAAGTTATCTAATGGTCTGGAAGGTATGCTAAATTTTTTTCTACAGATAAGATGTAGATGTGACCAACTATTTGGTTTTTGGTATATTCTAATATGATGCATTTTTTTTATTGTTTTTTAGGTTGTCACATGGAAAATGATCAGCATACATGCTTTGAAAGTGGCAAACGTTCACCAACCTTAACTTAAAAGAGAGATATCAAATAGATTTAAAATTCGAGCTCTCAACCCATAAGCAAGTGTGCATCAAAGAGATGGGTCATGTAGTATGCAATTTACAATAGATAGTGTGGAACCTAAAACTCAAGATTAATGTTAAGTTCAAAGCTTGATTGCAATTCAATGGTTGAGAGTTTTGCTACTCCACAAGAAAAGTTCAAAACAAGAAGTACCGGATTAAAGGTGATCACAAATATGGTTTGTAGTGATTTCATCTTACATGACTTTTTTAAACATATTTTTATTTCAATTTTTTGTTTTTTCATTCGTAAATCATCGATGAATGTTTGGATTTCTTAAATAGTAAGCAAGTGAGTATTATCATCCTTTGTTTAACCTACTTTTAAGTTGAATAGGTAAATGTGTAGTTATAGTAATTATGATAGACATTTACTTTCTTTTAATGAGAAGTTATCACTTCTATGTTGTTGGATGAACAAATATTTTAAATCAAAATTTACCTCTTGTTTTTTTCTCATTATTACTTTTATTCATATTACTTTGATGAGATAATTTCTTATTTTTATACTTGCATGTTTGTTTACTTCAATACAATTCTACAAGAAATGTAACACAACAAAATTGACGAACTACGAATGTGATACTACGCGAATCAGTTGAAATACTCAAATTATCGTCAAAATTAATCAAAATGACATATGATCACAAAAGAGACAGACTGTGCCATTGTGTCCAAAAATTGAAATCACTTTGAATATACATCCATATTGACTTGAGTTGCCACGTAAAGAATTTTGTGGAAAGTATGCTTATTTTGAGGCAATGACACACAATCGAATCACATGAGTCAACTAACACTTGTCCCATCAACCGCCTCTATGTCGGGTGGGTAGTTGCCATATAGCTTATCCCACTCCCATGCCCGCCTTTTGTCAACTAATAATGGGTTACCACGTGGCTCACTCCATGTGACAACTATCCTCACACTCTATCTCCGTTTATTTATAGTAGTTTCACTCAAATCTTGGACCCTTCTAGACTCCAAACTCTACCTTGAACTTCTACTGCTGGACTACTCTCACTCGCCAGAGTATACTCAACACTCACTAGACTACTCTCCGCTGGGACTTTATTCTACTGCTAGACCTTTCCACTCGCCAGTATACTACCACTCATTAGATCCTACTTCAACTAGCTGAACTTACTCTCCTCTTATTAGATCCTTTCCACTTGTCGACTTTACTCTCCACTTGTCAAAATGTAGAGTATTCTCAACTCACTAAACCCTACTTAAACTCACTCCATCTCTACTTAAACTCGCTGATTCTTTCTACTCACCAGACTCTACTCTCTGCTCACTATACCTTACTCTCTACTCGTCAGACCCTACTCTCTGCTCGCCAGACTCTACTCTCCACTTGCTAGAGTATACTCGCTGCTTGCCAAATCCTACTCCATTTCCTACTCACTCCTTACTTGGTTGAAGCCCTCTCAACTTCTAGCCCTACTTCCCAACATCCACTCTCTCCCTCCTTAAGATTTGTGCCATATGCTTCGATTTGTGTGATAGGTATAAAATGCACAACTAACCCTTAAACTTGATTGGCATATTTGTGTGACGAGTAGAATTGTTCACACTTTTCTTAGCATGGAAAGGAAACTCATATGCGCGACATATGTAAGCCCTGCACACTTTTCTCAGCATGATGGGGACAATTATAAATTATGAATTTTTGTGCATGTATTCTATGCATACTTTTTTTGGTATGGTGGGAAGTCGCAGTCTCCAGATGCATCCCCCCATATGAGGATGACGTTGAGAGACTGTTGAAATTTGGCAAAAATTCAGTCCTAAATAGGATGTGACTGAGCCAAATGAAAGACTTAATAGACTTAATGTTAACTTGAACTAAATTGGTCAAACTTAAATAAAACCCAAACTAGATCTATGTAAATATTAAATAAAAATCTAAAGCCAAGAATTTGGAATGTATATATATATATATATATATATATATATATATATATATATATATATATATATATATATAAGAAAGTCTGAAAGAACTTCAAGGAATTTATCCCAAACTATAAATAGAGCCCCTTCCCATTAAAATTATTAGAATACTCAACAAAATTGAATAAATTGAAATAAAATGAACTGAGACATCCCCTCTATTTTTAGTCAAAGAAAGATGCCTTGTGGGGCCCATTAAATTACATTTAAAACATGTAAAACAAAAATCACACCTACGTGTTTATTTAAAGTATGTAGATAAATTTCACCGCCTAAATAAAGCTAAAAAATCGAAAGAGCGCCTAAAGGAATCCAAGATAGAATCTAGTTTATAAAGTATAAGTTGATTTCAAATCTTTACCTCCACCGAATTCGCAACGCTTCTTAAAGTATATTAAAGTAATCTTGCATTCAAATTCATCACATTAAAAGGCATACAAGTTATCAAAGTTTTAAATGAAACAAGTATTGCATTTATTGGCACTCAAATATTCAAGATATCGAGATGTGTGCAAATAACCTAAAAGGTTGACATTTATATGCAATATGAGACAAAATTAAGATTTAAATGTAATATTTTGAAGATCATGCAATTAAGTTTGAAAGAAACTCGATGGGCCACACGTGTTAAATGCCTAAACTTAGTGTTTAAGGTGTTGTGTGTTAACATAAGACAAATTTGAATAAATAGTAATGTGCTTCATCCAACATGTTAAATGCTTAACCACATGGTCCGAGAATAGGTTAAAATCAAAATCAATCTAAATTCAATCTTGTCTTAAGAATTACACATTATCTATTCATAAAGTCACATCTAAATTCATCGGTCATGTGTATTCTTGATCGGACATCATCATATTGAAGTAGTAAGTCCCACCTAATCAATCCAATCCTCCTTTAAAATGACTAGAGTTGACATGATTGATTGCAAGTTAAATGCTTGATTAAAAAGAAGAAAATATTATTTTACATTTGCATATGACCATCAAAGATATTAATTAGGAAAATTCATATTCAAACTTATAAAATTTGTGTTTTCATGATAACATATAAGATAGCAAATATGATTATAAATTCTATTTATATATCCAATTTTTTGCTAATAAAAAAGCATAGTTGATAAGGTCTATCCCGAATAAGCATCTCAACCGGTTAGATATCACCATTAAGTTACACTTGAAATTCAGTATCAAATCAATCTATGATCAAATTTAAAAAATATGCAAATAATGCTAAACTTGAGATGATTAAATGAAATTCAACATCTAAAAGTTTAAAGCACAATTCACTCAATCCTCCTTTCATAAATGTTCATCGGGGGT
This sequence comes from Cymbidium sinense, assembly GCA_021442155.1. Lineage (NCBI taxonomy): Eukaryota > Viridiplantae > Streptophyta > Magnoliopsida > Asparagales > Orchidaceae > Cymbidium > Cymbidium sinense. The sequence continues at coordinate 3,479 of JAKCPB010000725.1, read as the reverse complement.
GATAAATTAAAAAAATTATAACTTACAAAGGAGTCAGCATCAAGTCAAGTGTACTATTATATTCACACTCAAATAATCTCATGTTAATAAGGACATGGCTTGGTCATCTATTCACATGATTTAGCCAGTAGGATTCATATATGATGCAGTTACAATCAGAGTCTTCTGACTGGGTGGCTTGGCCTCTCAATAACCTTACTATATTACAATCATGACTGTAATATGTATGCTTTCTAATGACTCTATCTCTTGAGTTGTGAACCATAGAGTGTTCCTAATATGGCAAAAAAACTCATTATTTGCTAAGGTAAACTTAAGATTGTCTTCTTAGAGAACACTGCCCTATGTCTACAAAGTATCCTTGGATGATGCAACTCATGGCTGTTGACAAGGATCCTTTGGCTAGGTTGGGTTGACTACCTCCTCTAACTAAGTAAACTCATGATAACTGTAATGATGGAACTATGAGAACTTGATCAGACGCGAATGTTCCATTCCATCACCATTCATTTTAAGTTAAAAGATGATAAATTTTATATATCTAAATTTAATACTTCATTTCTTGTTACTATACGCTAAGCAATTAATGATCTAACAATTGTTTCAAAATTCCACGACCTCTTGATAAATTGTGAATGGAATTGAAGAGAGCAATTTAAAGTGTCGATGTAATTTTCAGAAGAGACCTCTCGATAAGACACTACCTAGAGCTACCGATTTGGTGAGGACTTTAGATCCGGGTTCTAAGTTTCCAATAGCAAGCCCCTAATTACTTTCTCCAAGTGAGAGAGAACTTTCGGCTAGTTGTTAGGTCTTAAAGCATATAAGTAACATGTGGAGTTTTAGAATTTAGATTATGAATTTCACCATTTCAGCTTAAACCGAATGGTGGGGGGAATGATGACATGCCCGATCTAAATCCCATGGTTCCGTCATCCCGGGCCGTTATGGTTCCTAGTCTACTTAGTCAGAGGAGGTAGTCAACCCAACCTGATCGAAGGATCCTTATTAGCAACACATAGGGTTACGTCATCCAAGAAATCCTTGTAGACCTGGGGTGGTGTTTGTCTAAGGAGACAAAAGCTTTTAAGTATACCTTAGCTGACAGAAGGTTGTTTGTCCTATCAAATATACCCTTCGATTCACAACTCAAAGTGAGTCATTGAGTATAGCACAGCCAGGATCATAATATAATGGAGTTTGACCGGTAAAACCACCCGATCAGAGGACTTTGGTCATAATTGCATCATCTGTGGAGCCTATTGGCCAAGCCACGCAGTCAGAGGGCACGGTCCATGTCCTTACTAGCAAAAGATTATTTGAGAGCGAACATAGTAGAACATTTGATTTGATATCGGCTCTTTTGTGAGCTAGAATTTTTTTAATTTATCACCCTTGACAAATAATTGCGGAAGGTGGATAGATTTGATTTTGTTTTAAGCTTTTAATGATTGAATTTCATTTAAGCAGTTTTTTTAGAGATAGATATTTAATTTGAGTTAATTTGATTTGAAAAAATTGATTAATTTAAATATGTTTAAGTGCTTTAGATCCGATCAACTCTGTTTAACTGCTAACAAAGAATTAGATCTACTGTCACCTGACAAAATTAGTTTCTCAGATATTTTACTGAGTTGAAATTTTTATAATAGATTTTTAGGTTTTGTTAACCTACCCCTAAGACTAAACGAAAAATAATCGATGAAGCATCCTCAGACACTTGAATTTAAGCATTCAGCATAGTATCGGGGCTCATGCGGGGTGTATTTGAGAATGCCTTAACTAATGTCTTTTGTTCGCTTGTACAAAGTGTTGTGAATCTAATGATGTAGAAGACATTGTAAATTGATCTAATATTTTATTAGATTTTTCAGATTAATGTTAATTGATTCTAATTTAGCCTACGTGGCCTTTTCAGACATTAAAATTTGCACTTTATATCTCTATGTCTGAGCACATGCAGGTATTTATAGCTTAGCTAATTTCACCTAATTAGTGATTTCATTGATTTTGAAAATCATAATTTAGAATGAAGTTCCTAAAATTTTGTATTGAAGGAAAGTTCCTTCATTCATGTAACATTTAATTTAGTGTCATCTTCTGTCTGCTTGTACAAAGAATTATAGATTTGGTATTATTATTTGAAAGTTTGCACAAGCTTTGAATAAGAATATATTCATTTTAGATATGTGTAATAAATTTATTTTCATTCATGCATTTGCATGTATTTTGGAGTATTTGACCCAAAGGAGTAACCACTATAAGATATGTGCGAGGGCATACTTCATGCAGTTGTATTCATACAAGTTTATATGTACGAAGTTCACCCAAAAGAAAGCTTCAAGCCTCTCTAATTTTATCATTTAAGGACTTTTTCATATTTTCTACAACAAGAATTGTTAGACCCGAGGTTGTTTTGTTAATTTAATTATAAGTGGGTTCCACAAAGATAGCTTTCCTTTCTATAAATAAGACTAGTGGGGAGTTTTACTTTTCACCTTATTTGCTTGAAGAGAAAACTTCATAGCCTTTAAGGATTTTGAAGAAAAGAAGGAACTTGCTTCGCTTAAAGTAAGTTGTTTACTTTAGTATTATGTTTCATCTTTGTTTTGTTTAATTTCCTTTTAAGCATTCTCCACTTTGTTTTAATGTTTTATTTTTATGTTTATTGTGTATTTATTTATTTGATTTAAGTTTAAATGATTTCCATTTTAATTTGCTTATGTCTCAAATTTAATCCAAAATCATTATTTTAGGCGCCTCCCAACACCTTTCCCCAGGGGTCGACGGAGTGTTTTGTTTTTTCGGTATGCCTTAATGAGCATAGCGAGTGGTATCTTACGACACCACAGTCATCTTCACACTCACTATGCCCGAATGGACATTAGCGGTGTCTTGAAACCTGCAGAAAGAAATACAATACATGTGTATTCATTTTATTTTTTTTCTAAGTCTAGAATTTATTCAAAATTTTGTCAGCATTTCGGCTAGGGGGAGCGACATCTAATCGATGTTGGCTTACTCGGTACGCCCTCATGAGCATAGCGAGTGGTGTCTTGCGACACCGTCAATTTTTCATCTCATCGCACCCTCATGAGCATGACGAGACCTTCAAACCTGCAAAGAAACACAAGCACGTATATATTCACATTCACACATTAATCCCACATGTTCTGACTCATTTTTTGTGCGTTGCAATGATCGGCAAGGAAATGAGATATGTAATCCAAGAGAAGAACACACCTCATGATGTTCTTCTCCTGCTACTACCAGAATAACCTAAAAAAAAAAAAAGAAATTATAACCGCCGCTTAGCTGAATGGAAAGAAAGGGAACCAAAGGGTACCGCTTGACAAACCAAAACCAAATTCCAAAACATGCAAGAGAGGGAGAAAGGAAGGGAGGAGACTCACTGCGTGGCCTTTCAAGGAGACCTGGCGAATGCGACGCCGATGACCGAGGGAGAAGAAGGAGAAGTT